>VSDK01020670.1:2866-53638 GCA_009767595.1 Symbiodinium kawagutii
GATGGATTCCTACGCTCCTTGCCTGGTGACTGAGTTCTGGACCTCTTTGCATTCTTGTCGTGCTTGTACGGGCACTTGTTGCCTAGCTTGCACTTGCCTTCAGCATACTTGAAGCATGGTTGATCCTTCTTGGAGTCGTTCGCTCTTTCGGCCGACCGTCCCCGGTGGCGTGAGGGATTGCGCTTGCGATCATCACCCTTTCCATCCCCTTTGGCTGGTGCCGTTTTGTTGGGATTCTGGCGCTGGCTCATGCGATCACGGGTCTGCCTAAGGCGCTCGCGGTCGATGTAGTCGCGCACACTTTCGTGGAGAAAGGTGTAGGTCTTCTGCTTGTCGCCTTCCCTGGCACGCTCGAAGAGATCAATGTCGTACTTCAGGCTGGGTGCCCCCCTGATTTGTCTCAGAAACAGATCCCGAAGGGTGGACTCTTCTGGCGGGTTGGCCATACCAGCAATGGTAGCGTCCCATCTGTTTTTGAAACGTTTGATGTCCGCGAGGTTATCTCCTACGCGTTGGACATTGAGAAGGTCCTCAATCCTATAAAGGTGCCCGGCCTCTTCGCTTGTCTTGAAGTAGTCGTCGAACATCAACAAGATCATGCGGCCACGGACCTGGATTCCAACCTTTGCCTTCTCCTCCTTGTAGTTGAGGATGCGGGTACCTAAGTCACCCTTGGCACACCTTGTCAGCGCAGCTGCCAACTTCGTGTCTAAGGTTGTGAAAATCCCTGGATTCTGGAGATCCTTCTCGAGCTGTTCACGCTCGGTCCTAACATCAAACACATCGTTCAACCACAACCATGCGGCATCCGGTTGATCGGAGCAAGACTTGACCTCATCCCTGACTTGATTCTTCCAGTTTCTATATGTTTCTGGAGTGGGCATGTCGGGAAGCTTGATCGTGTCTGCTTCTTTGACGCGTGGTCTTGCCGGCTCGCTATTTCTAGCGGCGAGTTGCGAAAGGAGGGCTACAATGTCCTTGGTTTCATAGCTCCTCGCGTCGACGGAGGTGGGCTAAGAGCCGGTTCTGTGGGTGCTCCTTCAAGGGGCAACTTGGGCAATGTTGCATTCTCAGGCCTCTGACCCGATGCTAAAGGAGGTCCTTCAGCGGCAGATTTGAAAGATTTCTGCGACTGGTTGCTTCCTATGTTGAATCTTTCAGCCGTCTTGCCACCTAATGCGGCATGAAGGCTTGACGAAGCGCTTTGCTTCAGACGCTCAAACTCGCTCATTGGCTGAGTTGGAGGCTTGGCTGCAAGGCCAGCGGGGGCTTCCACGACTGCAGGCGTTTTCGGCTCAACAGGCGCAGCTGCGGCGCTGGCTGGTTGCTGCGGTTGATTTTGTGTCATCCTCTTGAGGGCGTCACGTTCAGCTTCTAAGTCATCAATCTGGTCCTGAAGCCCTTGATTCTGAGATTCCGCACGGGCGAGCTCGAGGTCATGACGATCCTTTAGCTCTGTCAGGTCCTCGCTATGCTGATGACGAAGCTCCTCAATTCCTTTCTTGGCATCCTCAACAGTACTTTGAACTAACTCCTGATACTCCTCCATCAAGGTGGCTCGCATTGTTGCGAGTTCAAGATTGTGCTCATTCAGTGCATTCTTTGATTGCTCACTAAGTTTACGGTGATGCTCAGCGTTTGCTTCGGTTTTGTAGTCTGCCATGGCCTTTTCTGCATTTTGCAGTTCGGTCCTAAGAGCTGTTACCTCAGCTTGTCGTTGGGCAGCCTCGTTACCGAGGGCGTGTGCAGAGACGGCGGTTTGCTGCTGAAGTTCAGTGGAGACTACGCTACGGTACTCATGAAATTCAGATCTACACCGTTCGAGATTTCTCTCTCCCTCTTGCACACGTTGTGCTGCATCTTGACGGAGGTGGTCAACCACTGATTGAAGCATCTCTCGATGTCTCTGCTCCGCCTCCCGCATAACCTGCGACAGGTTCCCTGCTTCGATCTGCAGAGAGTTGTTCTGAATGAACTGAAAGTACTGCTGAACAGGCATCATCAGCACATCTTCATCGGACGGCGCGGGGTTGCCCCCGGCGTTGGATGAAGTTGCTGGTACCAAAGCCATTGCACCTAGATCTAGGGGTGATGTTGGTCCCAATGATCAGTAGCAGAGGCTACGGCTGATAACCTGTATTTTCAGGCTTCAACCACTTATGGGGTAGATAGCCCAAGTAAGATATGTAAACCGTTAAGCCAGTCTAACCCTGGGCGCAAACACCTTTTTGGGCCAGACATGCTACGAGGTAAGCATGCAATGTATGGTACTGCAGTTATATGTGGGTTTTGTGTGATGTTATTTTACAACAATAGCTAAATAGCTTTCACAATAGCTAGCAACATGGTCAATTCATCACAATAGTTCAATCATCAGTAACCATTATCAACCCAAGTGGATTCAATAACCACCATATTTATGAACTACCATCTCACTACATTAACCAGTATCAACCACAATCCATAGCCACATCACTACCAGTGTGTAGGCTTGTTCACCTGGTGTAGTTGTGTAGGGTTCAATATATTGATGTATCCGTTGATATAGATTTGGGGTGTAGGGTGATATATTGGTTGACATAGATCTTGATATGGATTGGTAGTGCACTATATTAACCATTATTAACCATAATCCATAGCCAAATCACCTGAGAGTGCACTATATTAACCAAATTCACCATCATTAACCACTATATTAATCGTCATTAACCACTATACTATACCCACTACGTATATTGACCACTATATTAACCACTATCTTTATTAACCATTATGTCAACCACTATACTCACTTTTTTCAACCATGAAATGAACCGCCACTGTGGGTCGCGCTGATACTTATTAGTGGTTGCTTTTTTCAACCATTATCAACCACTATACCCGCTATAATCAACGACTCATAAGTGCTGTTATTAACCACGGCTATATCAACCATTGTCAACCACTATATCAATCGTTATTAGCTGTTATTAGCCACTATATTATCCATTTTCAACCATTATCAACATTATTCACTCAATATTGATAATTGGGAAATATGCATCAATCCTGCATCAACTCAATATGCATATCATCATGTATGTTAACCACTATATTCAACATCAAACCATCAAACCATTATCATTAAACCTTAAACCATATATCAAGATGTTAAACTCAATATGTATAATGACCATTGGTGATTTAGTGGATGCACTTGCTAGTCAATATGTAAAATAACCATCGTAAAACCTTAACCACTATATATTCACCATTAAACCACCATCAACTGCACTCTCAGTGTGGCTTGGGTTCTTCACCTCGCCCCCGCCTTGGATGGCGACGCGCGTCCCGAGGCCCCCAAGGACTTGGATCGACTGCCCGAAGGACTGACCTCCAAGGCGCGCCAGGTCCGCGCCGCAGCCGTGAAGGTGGTGAAGATCTGGAGAAACTGAGGGGAAAACCATGGGATTTTCGTGGGAAACTGATGTTTCACAGGGGAAAACCATGGGAATTTCAAGGGAAACCAGGGAAACCATGGGATTTTCGAAGGTTGACTAGGGTTTTTGAGTGGTTTTATGGGAGAGTATTGATGATCAAATCATATTGGCATGGCTTAAGAAACCACAAAATCCTGGCCTATGCATGATGTCAGTGATGCGCGACTCCAGCAACCCTTCTGCATACCTGTTCAGATGAAATTTGGAAAACAAAGCAACGTTCTCCATTTTTAACCAGCAATCGGTATGACCATGCAGATTTCCCAAGGTTTAGATGGCTATGTTGATACCATGATTCATGGTTGGTCAATCTGGTTGCCGTGTTCCCTCACCATTCTTAACCAGCTATGAACATGTGCTAACCATGAACAGTAATGATCAATGATCAACAATGTTTGGACTGTGATTGACCAACCATTAGGTCAGTAACAACTGGTGAACGAACCCGGCAATGAAAATTCCACCATGGAAATGGCTGGTTTCCGAAGGTTGCCCATGAAAAACATGTGATTTTTGATTGTCATGTTAGTTGACCAGGGTAATCAGTATAAACCATGGTTCGCAATGATCAACAATGTCAAGGATATGTCTGGATCATGATCAAGAAATTGGTCACGAACCGATACCACGAGTAGAGGATGTTTCCCATCAGAGACGAAGAAGTACCGAAGAACCAGCAAGAACCTACAACTGGCAGTGGGTCAAAATCCTGTACCCCTTGTTCCCCTATCATTAACCATTGTTTTCCCTATAGTTTTGTTGGTTAATAGCCACCATTATCGATGGTTCATATTGACCCATAGCCAACTGTCGAGGTAAAATTCTGAGCGTTGGATCACCATCGTTTCCAGCTGGTGCTCAGCTGATTCCCGGATGTTGGATGACGTGTCCATAGATCATCCCAAGATATGGCTATGGGTCAATATTAACCAACCAATAATAGTGGATAATGACCAACAACAATAAGGGAAACAATGGTTAATCATAGGGGAACCAGGGGTACGGGTCTTAAACCCACAGCCATATCCCAAGGTATCCCAAAGTATCCCAGGGTATACCAGGGTATCACCAAGTCTAGATGGCTATGGGTCCCCCGCAACGGCTGTGAATTCCATAGATGAACAAATAGGAACGTTTCGCTGATGGGATGGGTTTACTACTGCCCGCTATTTTGGATGATTGGATACAACCCCATACCCATATTTTGAATTATTTTGATACAGCCGTTGGTGATGACCAAGGTTCAACGCTGTCGGCAGCTTGCTTGCAGATGATGCGCCTATGCCCTTAAACCACTTCTCCCAGTCAAAGATGAGAAAGGTGGTCCACTGGCAAAGTTCAAAATCAGCCATTTTGTATAGGTAAACCATTTATCAACAGTTGATTTCCCATGCAAGGACTTGCACTTCCTCACCCTGCTTCTGGAACACCCTCTGGTAAAATGACCTGGCAATGGAAAGTCCACCGTTTATAGCTGGTTTCCTAGGTTTTCCGTCAAAAAAATATCAATTTTTGATTGCCAGGATTTAGAATTGATGGCGGTGTATTTCGTTGTGGCCTTGGAACCTGTTTAGAAAATGTTAGGAAACTATTTTTGTTGTTGACCGAGCGGCCCTGTACGGCATTTCCTGTCAGGGCCAACCTTTACGAACCGATGCTGGGAATGCACCTGGAAATCGTCCCAATCGTTTCCATACCTACACTACTGCCCTCGGAACCGTTCCAAACCGTTCCAAACCATTTCTAATTGTTCCAAACCTACGACACTTCCAAACATATGTCCAGCATTTAAAAATGCAAAACAGGTTGCGCAAAATCTGAAACAGGTGCTGAAAAAAGCTGAATACTTTCTGAACCAAAAAGTTCAATACGTCAGGATCCCCAATTCAAATAAACCTAAGCCAGGTTAGTCAATCAAAGGATATTTGATTGTGAGCCCATTCCATGATATTTCATCACCAGCCGCATCATGGGCCGCATGTACTTTCAGTGAATTGCTACGAGCAGTTTTGCAATCGACACAATGCAGAATTCTACCCAGAGGGCAGTCCCCTGATCCTTGAAGGGCTGATTCACAATATCACAAAGTGCTTATCATCATTTGCTCAACTTCTTGCTCATCCTCATCTACAAAATCATCGACATTCGAAGTCCTTGCCCAATACAGACTGCAAACACTGCTCGGTAAGGTCATTTGATCCAGGCTCTGGTGAAAACTATAGCCGAAAGTCAAGGTTTGCAGGCTGCTCGGTAAGGTCACTTGATCCAGGCTGTGGTCAAAACCATGGCCGAAAGTCAAGGTTTGCAGGCTGCTGGGCAAGGTCACTTGATCCAGGCTCTGGTCAAAACAATGGCCGAAAGTCAAGGTTTGCAGGCTGCTGGGCAAGGTCACTTGATCCAGGCTCTGGTCAAAACAATGGCCGAAAGTCAAGGTTTGCAGGCTGCTGGGCAAGGTCACTTGATCCAGGCTGTGGTCAAAACTAAAGCCGAAAGTCAAGGTTTGCAGGCTGCTGGGCAAGGCCACTTGATCCAGGCTCTGGTCAAAACCATCGCCGAAAGTCAAGGTTTGCAGGCTGCTCGGTAAGGTCACTTGATCCAGGCTCTGGTCAAAACCAAGGCCGAAAGTCAAGGTTTGCAGGCTGCTGGGCAAGGTCACATGATCCAGGCTCTGGTTAAACCTACCGCCGAAAGTCAAGGTTTGCAGGCTGAGCGGTAAGGCCACTTGATCCAGGCTCTGGTCAAAACCATCGCCGAAAGTCAAGGTTTGCAGGCTGCTCGGTAAGGTCACTTGATCCAGGCTCTGGTCAAAACCATGGCCGAAAGTCAAGGTTTGCAGGCTGCTCGGTAAGGTCACTTGATCCAGGCTCTGGTTGAACCTACCGCCGAAAGTCAAGGTTTGCAGGCTGCTGGGCAAGGTCACTTGATCCAGGCTCTGGTTAAACCTATCGCCGAAAGTCAAGGTTTGCAGGTTGCTCGGCAAGGTGACCTGATCCATTCTCTGGTTAAATCTATGGCCAAAAGTCAAGGTTTGCAGGCTGCTGGGCAAGGTCACTTGATCCAGGCTCTGGTCAAAACGACCGCCGAAAGTCAAGGTTTGCAGGCTGCTGGGCAAGGCCACTTGATCCAGGCTCTGGTCAAAACGACCGCCGAAAGTCAAGGTTTGCAGGCTGCTGGGCAAGGCCACTTGATCCAGGCTCTGGTCAAAACGACCGCCGAAAGTCAAGGTTTGCAGGCTGCTGGGCAAGGCCACTTGATCCAGGCTCTGGTCAAAACGACCGCCGAAAGTCAAGGTTTGCAGGCTGCTGGGCAAGGCCACTTGATCCAGGCTCTGGTCAAAACGACCGCCGAAAGTCAAGGTTTGCAGGCTGCTGGGCAAGGCCACTTGATCCAGGCTCTGGTCAAAACGACCGCCGAAAGTCAAGGTTTGCAGGCTGCTGGGCAAGGCCACTTGATCCAGGCTCTGGTCAAAACGACCGCCGAAAGTCAAGGTTTGCAGGCTGCTGGGCAAGGCCACTTGATCCAGGCTCTGGTCAAAACGACCGCCGAAAGTCAAGGTTTGCAGGCTGCTGGGCAAGGCCACTTGATCCAGGCTCTGGTCAAAACCATGGCCGAAAGTCAAGGTTTGCAGGCTGCTCGGTAAGGTCACATGATCCAGGCTCTGGTTGAACCTACCGCCGAAAGTCAAGGTTTGCAGGCTGAGCGGTAAGGCCACTTGATCCAGGCTCTGGTTGAACCTATCGCCGAAAGTCAAGGTTTGCAGGCTGCTGGGCAAGGCCACTTGATCCAGGCTCTGGTCAAAACGACCGCCGAAAGTCAAGGTTTGCAGGTTGCTTGGAAATGTAATCCCCTCCAGGCTGTGGTTAAAATCATTGCCGAGAATCAGGGTCTTGAGGTTTTGGGGTAGGTGGCGCAGGCAACGAGTGGATGATGTGCCTGCTATCTGCGTCACCCCTTCCAATGTGGTCTCTTCCCCAAATCCTTCTGTGACAAATCTCGATGCAGCAAGCAAATCAGTGGGAACATAGGTGCATGACAATGTTGCCGATTCACCAGTGATGCCTTGCTCTTGCAACGTTTTGTGCAGAATCAGGGGTGAAGCACCATGTTGCAGGGTGGGCTTTGCACCTTTCTTTGGCAAGAGTTGCGTTGATACTGTTCGAGCCACTTCCCTTCCCAGTGTTGCAGGGTAGAGGCTCATGGTGCATCCTTCGCCGTTCAAGCACAGCACATGAAGTTCAATCAGCTGGGTGCTGTTCTCTGGTGGTGGCTCCACATAGCCATCAGAGCCGCTGGACGCCATGCGGATGGATCACCTTCGCTTCGAGCCTAGCGGCTGCATGAAAGGTACGCTGGCGAAGCTTACAGTAGGCTCGTCCTGGAACCGAATGGAAATGAGGATGTAAACTGATTGGTGGTTAGATTTGCCAAGGTTCATTGGTGATAGACTATTAACGGTCAATAAATGGTAACTAGCGGTTTCTACTGGTTAACAATGGTCGACAATAGTACATTATAATATGGTTAATTCGTAATTATCATTATTGGTTGGTGGTTGGTCGCCCCATCCCAAGAATATGCTTGTGAATGGGAGCGATATTGTTGGGATTTTTGAGAGTTCACTATGGTCATCAATGGTTTTACAGCGCATTGTGGAGGTTTACAATAAGAGATACTCACCAACAAGAGTGGCTAAACAATTATATGGGAGTTTCTCAAAATAGGAACCCCCCCAAAGTGTTTGGTTGATGAATGGAAATTGCAAATAAACTAGATGGTGTGGGTCTGAGAAACCACCTATGTATAGTATGATTATTGATCGAAAAGAGTGTGGTTATCTTATTATACTACCATTTTTGTTCTTAAGACCAATCTGGGTTATATTATTGTTCGTCCCTACCTATTCAATTACCGATGTCCTATCTATAAAATGATATTGATTCATTTTATCAAGGAGTGGTCAATCTTTCTTGATTTCCTATTCTTGTTGGTTACTACCACAACCCTCACAACCCTGACAAAAAACTTGTTTTTTCTAACCTCCAACATATGGGTACCCACACAAATGATGAACTGGGGGCCAACGGCAATCCCCGTGATCAATCATTGACAATTCTTAGCCATTGGTTCTTAAGTATATTGTAAGATGATCATCAACCATCAATTAGATCAGGTAGATTAGTTATGAATCGCTTTTAACCATTCTGAACAAGTACTTAGTCATTAACGTTTTGGATGGGCTATGACCGCTGCAGGCCGTCGCACCTGAGCTTTGAATCCACTGGACGGACCCTCGATGCCGGTCGCGAAGCTGGTGGGTGAATAGCCTCAACAACCGGTGACGAGTCGCCGTGGTGCAGGATGCGTGGTGGTGATGCCTAAGCCCTGTGTGGCTACAGGTTATACCACCGTTAACTCTGGTCATTGTCTATGGTTAATAATTTATAATGGTAAATGATGGTTAGTAATGCTTAATAGTGGTTGATAATGATGGTTAGTTATGCTTAATAGTGGTTGATAATGGTTGATGATTGATAATGATCATTGCCTGGCTGGTTGGTGGTTGAACGACCCCTATGAAAAATATGCTCGTCAACCAGTCAACCAGCCATTTGAAAATGATAACCATGGAAAATACAAAATGTTTGAAACCACCAACCAGATTAAGTATTGTCATTATCTATGGTCGACCATTTATTATCACCCACCATACTCTGGCAAACCAATCTGCAAGACAAGCAATCACAATTGTTTGTAGGCAAACCATTGATGTCTGTGGTGGATTTCCCACACAGCCAAATTATACCAGCGTGTAACGTTGAAGCAAACTGGTTAATCAGATTGACAACAATCAAGCATGAAATTCACCATCTATGTTGGCACTGCCGGATTTGGTTCGTGGTGATGGTTGTTGCTTCCCGTTGGTTTTGCTGATGGTGGTGCGTTATCACAGCCAACATTCACAAGCATCAACCATCAAGTTTGACAATTGTTCATCATCAAATTCACGCTGGAGAGCATTCATTAGGGTTCTCAAAACCGCCAAATCGCCAAACCAGGACAAGCACCATGGGACTATGGCGATCATCTCAGCGTCGCTGCCCATCTGGCTATGACATGACGATCTTTTGGTCCGACCGTACGGCGATTTGGGCACAACATGACGTCATGAATCAAACAGTCCATGAATCATTAACCATTGTTTCCCTTATTGTTGTTGGACATTATCCACTATTACTGGTTGGTTAATATTGACCCATAGCCATATGTTTTCATCGTGTCAATAGATCATGCAGGAGGGGCACTGGGAATAATGTTACCCTCTGGTAATCTAAGATAGCTGGCTGGAAAATCCATCAATTATCAATGGTTTCCCAAGGTTTCTCTATCAAATATGGTGATGTTTCATTGCTATGTTTAATTTACCAGAGTGTATCTACTGGTACATTTGGGTCATTTTATGGGTGAATGATTAGCTTCAACTTGATGAGTCATGGCTGATACGACCAGCTCTCCAGTCCCACATGGTTCCCACCCTTCGGTGCTGGAGAGGCACCATCTTCGATGCGGCACGTGTAGTGCAGCCGGTGTTGCCTGAGCACATGGGGCCTGTTGCTGGGGGATTCCCCGAGAACGGCTGACCATGGAAGCTTGGAAAACTGACGACTGGTGTATGATGGTTTCTCCAGTCACGGGGGTACCCCCAAATTATCCTTCATAGTAACGATTCATACTAATATAAGAAGGATAATTTGGGGGTTCCCAACATAAATAGTAACTAACATCCTTAATAAATCATCCTTAACAAACCACGATTCATATCGAGTCATAGTCATAAACCATCCATTTGAGGTGTTCCCAACATGAAGAAGCCACCATCTAACCATGATACCTCCAGCGAGGTGGGCGAACCAATCCCTGTGACCATGGTGAATATGACCAGTTTTTTGCGCCCTGGGCATGTGGTCGAAGTTCCTTGCTGAAATGTCCATCTACTATGCAGAAAAGTGTCTATGTCATCATGTAAATTTCTTTGTTGCGTTCTGCAAATGTTTGCAGACTGAAGAATTCCAGTCGGATCCAGTCGGACAATCTATCCATCAGCAACCACGCAACCATCTAAAAATCAATCTAGCAATCGTCAACTAGCAATTCCGTCTTCGCTCTTCTAAGACAACCATCCCCTTGGTCATGCTGTATCGAATCGCCTGGTACTGTCGAGTCCTTGCATCTGGAACAGTTTGACCACCTGCACCAGCCCGGTTTTCAAACCTCCTCGCACCCTGGCTGCTCACATCCCAAAAATGAGCCAAACCCATCCAAGTGTTGGGAAAATCACATACTTGTTTGAGCCTAGGCCTAGTTTAACATTCACACATAGATCATTCATAGATCTATTCGTACAATTATATATGTATAAATGTAATTATGCATAAACATATATCTTGTATATGATATGTGATAAAAGTATATATCATGAGATATATCTCTATTCATTAAGATGATAAGTACGTGGCTATTTACAACGAAAAAATCAACACACAAATGCATCTGCTCGTGGGTCTGCGCATGCCCTGCCCTCCCTTTAGCGGTGCCTCCTCCCTGGGTCCGTGGCGGCTTTGGGTGTCAGGACCTGGCGGCTTCGCCGCACGGGCCAGGCTGATGACTGATGGTTGGTTGTGTTGATGGGTACATGATGCTGTGATTGGCTTAAGATTGGTTAGTGGATGTTAGTGGTCATTAATGGTTAAATTAACCATTGACAATGGATGGTGAATAAACCAAAGTTAGATGCTGGTGTGATTGGTTTGTTGGTGGTTTCATTGGTGATTAGTGGCTACTGAATGGTTACACATCACAGTGATGGTGAAGTGATGATTATATGATGGTGGAGTTGATGGTTCAATGATGCTTAAATGATGGCTGAAGTAGTGATGGTTGAACTGATGGTTCAATGATTGTTAAGTTGATGGTGAAGTGATGGTTGCAGTGATGCTTGAGTTGACGACTAAAGGATTCTGGAATGATGGTTCACATGGCTTAACGGTTGGTGGTTGATAAAATGGTTTACATGAATTCTTGACATTTATCCATAGTTGATCACACATGTTTGACCAGCTTTCTTTGATGGCTATTGATGATAAATAATTCCTTATGGCGCTTAGTCAATGGTAAGATTAAGCTATGATTATTTGGGATGATTTATTGATGACCATATTGAATACTCAAGTGATTGTTTAGTGGGGGTTCATAGTAATCGCTGATCAAATTGATAGTTTTCTTGATGGTTGATACGTAATCAACAAGTAGGCTATGTTGGTCATTCTTAATGATGGTTGATGGTTAAAAACCAATCCAACTGTTACTGCTTAGCCTTAGCGGTTGAACAATCCCTATGAAAAATGCGCTTGTCAACCAACCCTTTGTTCACAATCACAAGGGAAAGTAAAAAACATGTCAATCAAACCACCAACGAGTAGTTCTTTAATTTAACCATTATATAGTTGTTTATCATCCCCTATTCTTCAACCACACGGTAATCCCCTATCAAAAATGTGTTCCCCATCATTAACCAGCTCGTTTTCCCTATGCTTGTTGGTTCTTATCCCCCATTACTTGGTTGATTAACTGCTTGACCCATGGCCATGTCAATCAAACCACTCACCAGGATCAACCAGGGTTGATCTTCGCTGCTTCACGTCGGGCTAGCGTCTCATGGAGGAAGCTCACCCGCGCGCCCGGCCGCGCCTCCATAGTGCTGTCTGGGCTCAGGATGTCCTGTGCCACGGGCGCTGGGCTTGGGGACCGATCCTGGTGGTGAAATGATGCGAGAATTGATGGTTGTTCATTGATCTTGGTTGATGGATGCTTGCTAACAATGCTTTATTGATGTTTTGTTCGTTGGTTATTGATGGTTGATCATAATGAATGGTGGCCAAAACTTGGGATGAGGAGAATGATGACGGTGAACCATTATGAGCGGTTACCCTCCAGTGGTCCCTAAGTTGGTTGCGCGGAGAATCTCTGAGCCGATTTTCCGAATTCGGCTAAAAGACGGGAGTAATATAGTAAGGTCCAACAACCCATGAAAAGCAATCACGCTCGCCAACATGGCCGGACAATAGCAATCCATCATGGCTCATTGCAGGTAACAAATGGGAACCAGCCGTTGGGTTCACGTGTATTTTTCGCTGGGGGGTTGCCGGGTCCGCAAGAAGAGGAGTGATCAATATTGGATGATTTGGGGGTACCCCTATTTTGAGAAACCACCAAGAAGCTGGTTGACCATTGCTACCGAATTGCTATCCAAGTTATCATGAGAAATTGTGGCCGGCTAGCTGGTTTTGACCAACAATGGTGGAGTATTCTTAATGGTTCATCCTAGTTGATGAAGATAACTCGTTCATCATTTATGGTCAAGATTTGATCATGATGTTGATTTATGGTCAATAGTTGGTGTTGAATAGCCATAATCCACCATGATTGACCCTTGGTAATAATTTTAGTATCAACGAGTCATGGTTTGTAGTCTGGTTGGTGGTTTCAACCCCTATGAAAAATATTAGTCAACGAACCATTGTCTAATAATTACAAAGGAAAACAAACATGTCAATGACACCACCAACCAGTAATGCTTAATCATTCTTCATGGTTTTTGAGCAAGCCTGGAACATCCTGGTGACTCAGTGTCCAGGGCGCACGTGGTGGCAACCCATGGATTTGAGAAAGCCACCCCTGGATAAAAAACCACGGTTGATTTGAGAAACATCAAGGGTTAATGAATGCTAATGGTCAAAATTCTGCAAGATAAGACCCATTTTTTGTGATACCATGTGATGCCTTCTCTGGCATCCCAATGCGAATATTATTGGTGCAATTAATCCCATCATTCAACCCAATCACGACACTACATCGATCATCGCTATACCATCAGTTTGCCGTGACTTCATCATAATTTGATCACATCGATTAGGCATCACGAGCCATCACTACCCACCACTAAGCATCAATTTCAGTTGCTTGTGGTGCTTGGGAAACTAACCATCATCAACCATCATTCACCATCATCATCCATCATTAATAATCATTAACCACCACTAACCATCACTTCCAGTTGGTTCACTAGTTAATCATCATTAATCATCATTAACCATCATTTATCACTAACCAGCATTAAGCATTGATCACTAACCATCACTACCCACCACTAACCACCACTACCCACCACTACCCACCACTAACCATCATTAACCATCACTTCCAGTTGGCTGTGGGTCAAAACCCTGTACCCCTGGTTCCCTAATCATTAAGCATTGTTTCCCCTATAGTTTTGTTGCTTATTATCCATAGTTATTGTTGATTAATATTGACCCATACCCAGTTGGTTAATCACCATCACTTCTACTCCCAGTTGGGAAATTCCCAGCCTTTCACCGCCAACGGCGCCTCGGGGGGCTGACGACTGTCATAGAGCCGCCGCGTGGGCGTTCGGCGCATGGCGATGACCTGCGCGGGGAAACCGCCGGTCATCGTCAGGTGCTGTGGAATCAGTGGTGAATGATCCCAGTTTTGTATAGCAAGTAGGGGAAATCATCAGCAATAATGATCCCATTTTAGCAACTCGGTAGCAATTTCGGTAGCAATTTCTCATGATAACTTGGATAGCAATTCGGTAGCAATGGTTTAACTAGCTGGTTGGTGGTTTCTCAAAATAGGGCTACCCCAAAAAATAGTTGGTTTATTGCTATAAATGGTAAATATTAGATGATTTGGGGGTACCCCTATGACTTGAGAAACAACCATATTAGCTTAGCAAGTTGGTTGAATTGATAACTAATATGGGTTTAGCAACCATATTGGTAGGTGGAATCAGTGGTGGTTGATCTCATCCCCTACTAGTATCAATGATTAACCATGCTTCATGGTTGATCATGACGGATAAATAGTGGTTAACAGTGGTAAATATTTGTTTACTTATGGATATCCCATGTTGCAGTTGATCTCATCCCATGTCGGTATTCCCATGTATTTGTTCTGGTTAAGATGTTCATACATTCCCTATACTTGATATGTAGTTCCAAGATCCAGGCAATATCCTTATCAATATATAGTGGTTTCTCAGGTCCGAGGGTACCCCTAGCTATCGTACAAAGTAGAAACCATTTCTTGTAACAAACCATCCACACCTTTGGGAGACCCCTATGGCTTGAGAAACCACTATGAAGAATCAGTTGTTCACCCACCCTTGTTGGTGATTCTTCCCTATTAACCACTGCAATCTCCAAAAAAATCCGATCAAACCACCATATCCGGCACCATCCCATCTTCAAAATCTCACCACCCTTCCGCCCCAAGAGGGAAACTGCGCCCCACCACCACCGCTGGGTTCTCCGCACATCGGACGCGCTGAAGGAACGACTCCAGAAGTTGTTGCTGCCCAAGGCATGGATGTTCTGTGGAGGAAGCCAGCAGGTCATGGCTGGTGAAACTCGAAGGGTGCGAAACGATGAGGGGTACTGGATGATGGGTATTGATGGCTATAGCAACCCTATCATCATGGTTGATTGATGGTGAAAGGATGGTTAAATGATGGTTGAATGATGGCTATACATGATGGTTGATGGCCAATTGAGGGTTGATGGTTGATGAATGGCGGATTGATGGGTATGAATCATCGCCGGCAGTGACTGATGCTTAACATCTGGGGATATTGAACATGGTGAATAGTTCGACGGGGAGTCACCTTTCAAAACATAGTGGCTGATAAGGGTTTGAAAGAACCATCATGCAGACCATCACTACAACACTATGACTCCAGTAGAGTATTTCGAATGAATATCAACTACTCACCATCATAAACCACTATGCTAGGGTGACTGGGTGAGTTCATGAGTCTGTTGGCTTACGACACGCATACCTGATCGGTAACCACATGTGTCAGAGGGGTATATGGCAGGAACATCCATGGGCATAACACATTTCTACTTGGGTGTTTCTCAAACTTGGGGTACCCTCAAATCGTCCTCTTTTAATCATTTATACTTACTAATACTACTAAATAAACCAGCCATTTTGGGGCACCCAATGTTGAGAAACCCTCATTTGATAGATGGAGCTTCAAGTTGCAAGTCAAGGATGCTTGGGAACGCATGATGACATTAACAACCATAATCAAAGCCATCAGGACATGCTAGCATTTCATAGTTCCCACGTCTTTCTCAACAAACTTTGACAGTTGCGCCACCAATCTTACAAGCATTTTCAACTTATTTCTAATCTTCCTTAAGCGCGATGACAATAGTCCTCCCACATTTTTTGGACGAACAAATCTGCCATCACCTTCCTTGGCGCATCGCGCTGGTTACGTTGAGCAGCGTCCAGCTGCAGCTGTGCCCTGACCGCCCACCGAGCTGGTCTTCGTGAGTCCGGTGGCTGATGGTTGTTGACCTGTCCATGTTAAGACATATGGCGAGCTGGGTCAAGGCTTTAACCAACCAACTAATGGGGCATAACAACCAGTAATAATGGGGAAAGCAATGGTTAATGATGGGGAACCAGGGGTACGGGGTGAACTGACCCACAGCCATATTGTTGAATGACGTTGACGAATATAGGCTATACAGATGTGTAGATAGTACATAATATGCATATGAATGCAGGTGTATAGTACTGCTTGATTATGTCTAGTTATGTTCGACAACGCGGTTTGCATCCCACATCTCCGCCCTCAAAATTACTTGGGTTGGGCTCCAACTGCTCGGGGGCCAGTGGTCCAAGGTGTTACAAACGGCCCTCCCTGGCACTGTCCTCTACGGACTGCCGGTGGCTTCTCAAGAACGCTCCCGTGGCCGCCATGCTGCTGAAGTGAGTTGAACTTTCGCTCGGCTGTGGTGGCAAAGGCTTGGCTAAGATGATGCGGCATGTCACGGTTCACGTCGTGGTTATGCTGGCCCTCTCGGCTCGTTGTACCAAGAGTTACTGTTGCAACGGGCTGGTACCCTAAACTTGACGTGTTTCCCAACATTGATCGCATGGGATCGCCAATTCAAGTGGCGGCCCTTCTGTTGCAGCATCCCTGGATTTAAATCTGCGGAGCGACATGCAGTCCCCCGGAATACTCCATGGATGTCTGTAATGACATGCTCTAGTGGAAAGCTCATCTGCGGCCAAACTTTGAGCTGTTTGAGGTATCCTAAGGTGGGGCTGCTGGAAAGAGATCAGCCGGTGTTGTGTTGGTCATCAACGATGGAGGATGGTCAATGCTGACAATAAAGCCATGGCCGGGGTTCCCTGTGTCCGGAAAACTCCCAACAGGAACCACCCCCAACTCTTGGGAGAAGTTGCTGCTCGGTCAACCTCCAAATCAATCAACCAACTTTTGATGCGGGAAACCGTGGTGTTGGATGGCCTGAAAGCTGCTGTCAAGCTGGATCTCCCCCAACATGAGGCAGCTTGAACAGCTCCAAAAAAGTGGTAGAAGTCATGGCTGTTGATTTTATAGTAGAAACTGGCCAGCTCTCAACATCCATGTTGACCTACACCATCTGTCATTTTGGCGAAGCAGCAACTGTCAATCAGTCCCGTCAGATTGAAGAACTCCACCATGACGGGCTGAATCGTCGGTTGATAGTTGTTGCTTCGCTGGTCCCTGACACTATGTTTCTTGGCCATGAACCATAGTGAATCATCAACCCACTGACTGCCAGCATATTATAAACCCATTGCTGTCTTGGTCAGCACCGATACGAACTAACAACTATCCCTTAGAGAATATAATCCAAGGAATTCAGCAGCATCAAGCAGCTCCTCAACCACCCATACCAACCAACCACGACCAACCAACCACGCAACCACCCGTGCCGCCAGCGCCGCCGCCGCAAATTTCTCACTCCCAGGGAGGGACGTTGAGCTCAGAAGCGAAAAGGAAGGCTTGGAGCCTCGGCTCCAGCGGTTGGTTGCTTGGTTTCATTGTTGGTTCATGGGTGCTTGGGAATGATGGTCAATAAGGGTTGATAAAGCTTAACCTATGGTAGATGATGGGCTACGTGTATGCAAGCATGGTTTGAATGGTTCATTGTGGTTAGTAATTTGATGTGGTTCATGATTGTTTAATTCTGGTCAGTACTTTGCAAACTAGGTAAAAATGGTTTGTAGTAATGGGCAACAATAAGAGTTCGTGATAGTTAGCAAAGGTTTGTAATTGTGGTCAATATTTGCCTGTTATGGCCAGCTTATTGTTGAGGGTAGTTGCTTGGGAATAAAAACCAAATAGTGACCAGTTGACAATGGCTTATAGGAAATGATGCAAGCCAATGATGGTCTATAGCTGGGTTACGCAGGTTGAGAATGGTTGAAGAAGATACATGGCTCGGTGATGGATACATGTGATACTGGCTGAAGAAGTGTCAATGAGTGGCGACCGTCCAGAATGCTTCATGGGAGAGTGTTGCAGGCCGATTATTCAGCAAAAAGACACTGTATGGATGGACAACCCTGGTTGTCAACGATGATTAATTAGCATTTTAGCCATGCTGATGAGTTTTGAGCCACACTCATTTGCCAAGATTCCAGTCTATTTACCCTCTGGTAAACTAACCTGGCAATGGAAAATCCACCATACATTGGTGGTTTCCCAGGGTGCTATAAAATATGGTTAAAATCCATTGCCAGGTTAGTTTACCGGAGGGTAGTAGAAAACCACACACTTTGGTCAACTAAGCATGGGGAGGTGCCCAGGTTCCAAAAATCTGAGGTTCTCAACAGCAGAGTAAAGCTTGATGCCAGGACAGGTCTATCTGTGGCAATCTGTGGATGTGAACTGCTTCAGCGTTCTGGACGCACTTCGGAAAACTGAACCCCCACAGTGGCCACTTTTGTGGCCGATGTTGTTCCCTCTGGTGGATGTTCACCTGACCATTGAAAATCCAACAGTTATTGATGGTTCCCAGGCTTTCTGTAATAAAAGGAGTAACTGGTTTGTGGTTTCAACCTCTATGAAAATATTAGTCAACCAACCAACCACCGACCAGGTAATTGTGAACCATTCATTCACTCATTGAGCGATTCCCTTTCTCCTCAATACTTGCAGAGGGGAGTCCACCAATATCCATGGAAAAATCCCAATCGATTTCCAAAAAAGTGAACAAAAAAACCATCCGAAAATTCTCAAGTTCTATCACTTCCAACCTATCAAGAATTCAGGGCTTGAACTACACTCTGGCAAACTAACCTGGAAGTAGAAAATCCAGTATTCATAATGATTTTCAGCTTCCAGGTTAGTTTGCCAGAGGGTAACCCAACTTATAACTGCTGGGGGGCCCTCCGTATATGGAAAATCGACAGCTCCCCTGGTTCCAATCCTTCGGATCGCTCCAAGCGGCAACGGAATGGCTTTGACACCTGACGGTTCCGGTGTCGGGCCAGCCGCCCCAGCTCCGTCGCGGAGAGGGGCCATGAGTTGATCAAGCAACGTGGAGAGCCATGATCAAGCAGCTTCGTGTGCTTGTAATAATCAATTGGTGATCAACTATCCATTTTGCTGGAGCAACATTGATAATATAGTTGATAATAATCAACTGGTGATCAACTACATATATATATATATATGATTATTGGTGATCAACTAATGTTTATAGTGAATCAACTAATGATCATAGTGAATCAACTATGATTGGTGATCAACTAGGGTTTTGGTGAATCATAGTGGTGAATTTGCGACTAATCATTTGAGATCACTCATGATCAAAATGTAATAATCAATTCTGGTTGGTGGTTGAACCGCCCCCATGAAAAAGATTGGTCAACCAACAATTTGTTAACAATTACTAGGGAAAGTAAAACATGTTTGAAACCACCAACCAGAATTAGTGAATCATAGTGATTTGTGATCAACTAATAAATTGACCATGAGATGATTCGTGATGACTAGTGATTGATCATGGTGACTGTAATGATTAGTGATGATCAATGATTCAACCCAAGGAGATGATTAGTGATTTTTGATAGGAGAGATGAATCATGATAATTAATCATGTTTGTTTGGGGGTTCTCAAGCCGACTTGGGGAACCCCCCAAAACCTTTGGTTTATTGCTGTGTCAAACGGTTCATACAAAGGATGATAGCTAGGGGTGCCCCGATTTTGAGAAACCAACATGTGTATACTTGCATATCAGATGTCCATGCACTGGAGTCCACCACTTACGTGGTGTCCACAGGAGGATGGTTCAAGCGGTCTCAAGCTTCAGCGTGCAGCTGCAGCTCCAAAAAACATGTTGGATATGTTCCCCCTCTTGGATAATCCGATTCAGTGAGTACCCAATCAACCCCATCCCCTGCCCCAAAAAACCTGAGCTTACCTGCGAACCTACTGAATCTACACATTTCAGCGCAGCCGCAACAGGCTTCAACCCAGGGGGAGATGCATCCGTCGCTGCCAGGGCGCAAGAAACATCTGCGAAGAGCAACTGCACCTCCTGTGACGTGGAGCCAGTGCCGGACGCGGCCCGGCTAGGTCAAGCGCCAAATTCATTGAAATTCAAACTTGGTGGCTTTACTAGATCCCTTGCTAAAAGTCTAACTTGTAGTGGCGAAAAATGGTAAATCAATCATATCCCAAAAAAGCTAAAAACCTAAGTTCATAGCTGTAACCCACCCAGAAATGTAAGCACTTCAGAGGGCACCCTCAAACTTTGGAAATTCAATGCGCATCAGCGATCAACAAGACACAGAAACTTCAAGAATGAACAAACAATACCCAACAATGAACTTGGACGCGCATTCTGCAACTGGCTTAGCATCTTTGAGTGTTTCTCAAAATAAGGGACCCCAAAAATGGCTGGTTTATTTCTATTAATGATTTATAGTATTTGATTTGGGAGTGCAAGTACCACTTAAGTATATGGTCTCATTTTGAAAAACACCCATATAAGTGGTAGCAGAAACCCACTGAAAGACGCAATTCGCCAGGCCTTAGACCCCCAGTTGAAGGCTAACATCCAAAACAAGCTATAGCTATAGCTACTATAGGTGACAATGTTTCAATAATAAGGGATAATAAGGGTCACAAACATTCATGATGCATTTTCTCCTATTGTCAAAACATTCTTCCTGATGATAAGCTTTAAAATTCTAGAAAACCACGATTTAAAACAAGCATCTTGATCATCTTGACATCTATCAACCATATGTTTTGTAGTGGTGATGCTTTCCATCATACATTGTTAATGCTGATCTTCACATATATGGGTGTTTCTCAAAATAGGGGACCCCCAAGAATGGTTGGTTTATTACTATAAACGACTATTAATGGATGATTTAGGGGTACCCCTATTTTGAGAAACCACCATATCAACCATTAAACATGTCAATACCTCCTATATATCAGAGACAAATCGCTGGTGAACCCTGGGCCCAGCGGGTCACCCCTTGGTGCCTTGGTCCGTCCCCGGTGGGTCCCCGGTGGGTGTCCGCCCGGTGGTGCCCGCCTCGGGTCGCCGCGCCGCCAGCACCAACTTGGCGCGGAAGGCGAAGATGGCGGCGGCCAACACTGCGACCAACTCCACGGAGTCGAACCTCGGCAGCTGGCTGCGACGGTGGTGACGGTGGTTGACGGTGGTTGACGGTGGCTTCGACCGTGGTTCTGTGGATGATTTGGTTGGGTGAGGTTATATGACCCAAGGTGAGGCTATATGATCTGTGGAATGAAATTGCTTAGGTCAAGGGGGGTGAAATATGAGGTGAATTTGGAATTTGTTGATTTGGCTCGTTTCAGTGATCATTGGCTCGTTTCGGTGATCATTGGCTCGTTTGTTCTCTACAAGTCTCACATGGCATGAGAATCATGGACTGTCACTAAACACCTCGGACCTTTGCTTTTAGAACAACGAGGGGCCATGAACCAATCAATACTCATTGCACAGTATTCGCAGTTCTTGACACCACAAATGAAATAAACGCATCATAAATAGACAAGCCATCAATATGTCTATTTGATTCCAAAAAAAGAGACGAACAACTAACAAACATACCAAGCACATGTAGTCAACCAACTATGAGTTCTGGGGTTCTTGTTTTATGCACTCAGAAGTATAGCCCAAACCTAGGGGTTGGTGGCATCTTATCAGGAAGTGCAACAGCACCCACTGGGAGGCAAAAGCACTTGCTTATACATCTCATACAAGGTGGGTCAGTGGGTCCCCAGCAGGTATAAGTTCGGTTATAAACACCTCAAGCTGGTAGTTAACCCTACTGAATTCAGTTATAAACCAACTTCTAAGTGGTTGGGGGCCCACCTTGTACCTCATCATTGCGGCAAAGCTCTGGAATACTCTGCCATCAGCTGCCTGATTCTGAAACCATGTACTGCCAGGTAGCCATGGACATCGACACCGTGAACAAACCTACGGAATGGCTCTGTCTGTAGGAATTCACCACTATCAAAGGGAACCAATCGAATGGTTGAGGATTGCGGGATGGCAGCGTCCCGGTGAAAGCGATGGGCACCACTGTCAACAGCCACGAGGAACGCATTGCTCAAACAAATGCATTTATGACTCGAAGATCTTTGAGATGCAATTCATGGCTGCGGGTGGCGCCAAACAGCAAAGGAAGACCCAGGAAAACGAAGAAAAGCCAGGCAAAACCATCAATTTTCTTGGGCAAATGGTACAGGTCCAAGGCTTAACTATTTCGAATTTGAGCCTGTTGGTTGTGGTGTCCAACCGCGGTGGGTTTGTGGCCCCTGTTGTGCGCACACTGGACGCTGAGGCTTTGGGGTCAGCTCTACAGTCAGAAAAGGTGTGTGTGCACGGACATGTTGACATGTGGCGAGCTGGGTCAAGCAGTTAACCAACCAATTTCATGGGGGACAATAACCAACATAACTAGTGGGAAAACGAGCTGGTTAATGATGGAGGAACCAGGAAAACTAAGGGTGAACTGACCCACAACCATGTATCTGCATAGATCCTGTCCACATACTCCCATGAGCTTGGGATATCTATCTGCATCTGCATGTTCCAGAAAATCTCAGGAAGTGTTGCAACCAATATGGTGGTTTCTCCAAATGGGGGTGACCCCCAAATCATCCAGTTATTAATCATCTAAAGTAAAAAACAACAACTATCTTTTAGGAGTTACCCCCACCTTCGGAAACCACCCATCTCCACAGCCGGACGTATTCTGCTTGCGTCAAGGAACCCCAGCACTCGATCCCAAAGTTGCAGCACTTGTTCGGCAGGAAGACCTGACTCGGCAGCCGCTTGAAGGAACACGACGAGTCAACGAGCAAACAGTCGTCACCATTGGCGAGCTACAGCGAGGAACGTCTTTTCCGGTCACTGGTCATTCATATCTCCAATGATCGGTATTCCTATGAAACCTTGGTATCAAGCAATAGAATCAATATGATGTTTATTGTCTATTTCCATAATGAATTTACTATTGACTTCTATCAAATATTCTAAATGCACCATCCAACAGCGATTCATATCTCTTTGTTGCCGGTTGACTGATCAGCAACCACCACAACCATCCACACCATGGGGGTTGGTGGATGTCAACGAGGTATCCGTTGCCGTTTCTACCGGTGAAAGTCGACATATCAATGGTGGCGACATAGCCATGGATGAATCGTCGATGATGCGAGATGCGGTCGACTTTTGAAACGTTACAGAAATCATTATGAAAGTGCTATCATGAGATCATCTCATTGATATATCATCAAGCAATCATGGTGTATTCTCAGCAACCAATTGCCTGCAAAATGGCCATTGACAAACCTCTCGCCCAATAAAATTTGGCATGTGACCGTCAGCCCCAATGAGTAGGGCATAGATGGCACATTCTCTGAGTGCCGTCACATGAATTTGCTGTGGGTCAATACCCTTTACCCTCTGGTAAGCTAACATGGCAATGGACAAGCATTAATTTATTGGGAAAAGCTGGGAAATCATCTATTACTGGTGGATAACCAACCGGAATGATTTCATTTATTTTTCATAGGAAACCCTGGGAAACCAGCTACAAATGGTGGATTTTCCACTGCCATCTTAGTTTACCGGTACCCCTGGCCGTTCACGGCCCTGACCAACCGCGCTTTTGCCCAGGGACAGCCCGCGAAGCCGGTCACGATCCAATGGAACGCGTAGCCTGGAGCTGAAGGGCTGACGGCACCATGGAACTCAATGCGTCTCCAGCTCTTCACAGCTGTCTGCTAACTTATCCCACTACTTGATGTACGGCTGGATGTGCATCCCACTCCCCACTGATCCTAACTGGTTTCCAACCATCAAGGTTGGTTCGGGGTTGGGTCACCTACCTTATAGGGCTGTGGCTACCACATGCCAGTGACCCCAACGGACATCCAGCTGGTTCATTCGAGCTTTCAGGCTAGATCGATCTTCCGTAAGAATCCCTACCCCTTCCACTTACCAACAAATCAGAGCGTAAGTCCCACCACCCCAGTGTAACAATGCCTACGCCAGTGGATCCCTCGATCCCACAGCCAAAGGAAACTGGAAGGATTGGGAATCTCGCATGATTGTAACCAGCTATTATCAATGTAGGCAGTGAATTGGTATCAAGCTGGATTTTCTATTGTTAACTCTTATTTGTCAACCACCATTAAGTCTTATTGATATCACTGTTATTCATCATTGTTGCGCACAAGTGACAATGATCAATGATGGTAAAATGATGACTAATCAACTGCTTCTACTTCGCGTTTAACATATTTAACCACCCTTATTAATTGGCTATCCTCAACCATCCGTAGAATCAGCAACCATCCGTGTCCAAGCATCATGAAGAATTCTTGTAACCACCAACCATCAGCAACCACCATGAAATTCGGATCTGCTCACCTCCCTGGCACGCAAGTGCTTGGAAGCCAGCACTCCACTGGGTTCCCCGAGCGCAGGGGAGAGGCGTCCAGGGTGAACCTTGGTGGCTTCCCCAAAAAACTGGGAACACAACTTGCCAGGCGGATCCCCCGGGTCATCTCCCGCAGCTGATTTCTCACCATCTTCTGCACCTGCAACGGATAACTAGTGATTCCTGGTTATTTAAATCATAAACAGTACCTGTAACTAGTGATTATGGTTACTTAATTGTGATTGATGATTAGTTAATGGTTAGTCAATTGGCTGGTGCATCAAGAGATTCCTCACTCTTCGCATTTCATTTGAACCAGTTTCAGTCGAACTGTCGGGGTGGCTCTACTCATGGCTTTTTGGTTTTGGTTCACCACCAGTATGGCTTATTATAACGATGATTTACCACTATGAACCACTAGTTTTCCCTGATCATCAGCCATCAACCAGCCAATTGACTAACCATTAACTTACCATTCACTAACAATCACAATTAACTAACCATAATCACTACTTACTGTTTATGATTTAAATAACCATTAATCACTAGTTATCCCCTATGTTATCAAACATTAACCACGATTAACCAGCTAGTTCACCACCAGTCCTTAGGATCTTCACCTCGCCAGCTGCAAAAAGTCTCATGGGACCTAACCAAGCAACCAGAAGTGTCAACCAGAACGAAGCCTTAACATAGATAAACCTTTACCTAACCAATTATTGGTAAGTATTGTTAACGAAAACCAAGCTTATTAACTAACCTTACTGCTGATACTAGGTTGATTGTCAAATATCAACCTTAACACATATTGTTAATTAGACCTAAACCTTTACCTAAGCAATTATTGTTTAATATTGTTAAGGTTGTTTAAAACATAAAGAAAGGTATTGTTTTACGTTTGTCAAATGAAATCCCTTGAAACATACCTATACGTATCAGCCATTCAATGATTGATCCATTTTTCCTAACCATTCACAATCACGCCTGAAGTAAGCATTTATCGTCAATCCTAATCTTTATATATAAACAATCAACTCAAACCTTAACCATCGACCATGAATCCTAAGCCTTCATCCTTCTTTGCCGTTGCCACGTGACACGTGGTGCGCCGCACGGGGTGCAGCCAGTACCACCAGGTGTTCGAAGAGCCGGCACAAGGACAACAACCTGGGAGCCGGTGAAGGCCACCAGGGGATCCCTGGGATGGGGATCTCAGGCAGATGTTTGACCAGCTTTTAACCAGCGGTTTAACCAGGGGTTCAACCAGAGGTTTAACCAGGGGTTTAACCAGGTTTAACCATAGGTTGTGTGGACTATGACCGTTGAACCGCTGGTTACAAGATGGACCCCGGCAGCTGGATTCGTTGGGTACCCCAACTTGACTCGTAGTTGAGCCTATTCAAATTAGGGAAATAAAGCAACTTACAAGTGGTTGGGGGCCCACATTGGATAGGCAATATATGGTCATCAACAGGGGTTTAACCAATGGAAATAAGAACAACCATGGCTGATCAATTGGGGATATAGGAACTGTTTGTAGTCACCAATGCTTATAATAAAGCTAATGAAAACAATATCTGTAAGCAACAGGGGTTACTAACAATCATGATAACAAAATGTATAGTTTTATCATACCAATAATTCAAGGCAACATGTTCGAAGCAGGCTTCAATAACTATTGTTTACCATAATTTAATCAACATGGGTGATATCCAGAATGTTTGACGTGTTATAACAAGTGGTTATCAACAGCGATGACATTGGTTATCCTGCGCGAGTGGTTATCAAAAAAATTGATGCCGAAACTAATGATCGGTTCAACTGATGCTTGATAAGCAACCAACAACAGGGCATATACCAGCAATCTGATCAATGTTGCTGGCGATGAATTCTGATTCAGCATGGCTCACGGGTTTATGGCAGATCCCGCCATGAAGAACCCACCATCCACCCACTTTGATATGAACAAGGTACGGTGGCACATGGTTTCACAAAAAAACAAAAAACAAATTCTGGTGGGTGGTTCAACCCTCGAAAAAGATATGCGCAAGTTAATCAACCAATCATTCATAGTTAATCATATCATATATTGGGGAACATGTTAAAACATACTCAAAACAGCCACGTCGATCAATTGATGGTGGTATACATTCATGTTGGGCTATGCTTGGACGCCGCCTATGAATTCGTGACGTGATGGTCTCACCAAGTCACGTCTGCGGATGCTCGGAGATGGTGTGCCTCGGCGAGGGCACTGCTATCACTGATCGATGACCCACATCTGGGCAGTGACTTTGGTCACCAGGGGCCTGGACATTGCTGGAGGCCCCAGGGTTACACCGATCTCTCAGCTCTCGATGAGAATCATGGCATGACCAAGGAAAGTAGATATTTCTTGGAGCCCTGTGGGCATTCCCACCGCTGTCCAACAGCACGGTATCCAAGTGCCGCAACTGCACAGGGTTCCATCCGGAAAAAGGTCGGATAAACATAAACCTGGTACAGTATTTGGTGGTTTCTCAAAATCGGGGTACCACTCCAAATCATCTATAGTTATGGATGATTTATAGAAAGAAACCTTTCAGGAGTCATATATTTTAAACAACATCTATCAATGTACCCGCAAAAGGTGTTTTTTTTCCATGCATCACCTCTATTCAATCCTTCCAAAATGAGACCCAAATGAGGTAGATCATGCTATATCCTTCCAGTTGCCTGTATAAGCAACCATCCTCAACCACAGTGCAACAATCTCCATGACTCGGAACGGTTCCCTACAACAAAGTAGAGGTAACTGGAACAAATGCTGGGCCCTTGCCAGCTTGATGAGTGGCTGGTGGAGGGTTGCTGAGGGCCACCTAGGGCCTGGGTCAACATCCCCATCCATCCCCTAGACTTCGGGCGCCATAGACTTCGGGCTGAGGCAGTGTCTGGTTGGCGAACAGTAGGCATGTCATAGCGAATCATTGTCCGTTGATGTCACTTGATGGTCAATTGATGGAAATTGATGGTCAGTTGAAAGTTAAATGACAGTTCATAAGCTGGTGAACGGATGGCTAAGCCTTGGTCAATGGCAATGGCGAACAATAGGAATCATCAGCGTGTTCATTGGTTAGAGTCCGTCGCCAGCCGACAAGGCCTACTATACTAGCCAATGGGCCCACAATTCTTGCTACTTCTCATGTGGGTCATCCACCTAGTTGCTCTGAGAATTTTCTGATAAATTTCTATCGGTCATGGCTGAGCATGGCTCAAATGATGTTGATGTTTGGCAAGCCGCCACCGGCGGGGCTGTTCAGAAGATCGACCCAAAAATGGCCACTTGACAAACCCTACCCTTGCAATTACCATTGTAATCATGATAAGTGATTAATCAGCTGGTCTCTACCAGCTGTTGTACCTGGGGTTTGTTACCCACTCGTAAGTGGAAGGTCAGGGTAAGGTAGTGGTACACTGATAGTTGCCGATTTCTGAGCGCATAGTTAAAAGAACTCGAAATGACTGCATGGTTTCCGTTTGTTTGCACGTGATCCCGCTATGGGTGTTTCTTAAGCCATTGAAAACCCCCAAGCCATGGATGCTTTGTTGCTAAAATGATCTTAAGAAGTCATGGATGATACTTATTGCTACAAGTGGTTCATAAATTTATAAACATTACATAAACTGGATGATGTGGCGGTACAGAAACATGAAGATACCACTGAGTATAGCCCATTTTGTCCGTTGGCTGGGCCCCGCACAAGCGACACAGGTGTCGACAATAGAAGGCTCGGAAGATGGGATAGGCCTTAGCACTGAAGGCGACGAGGCAAAGTACCAACATTCCACGAACATAGTGGATTTTTAAAATGATCATTATGGGTGGATATATTAGAGGTTACCCATATATAAAATATTTTAAGATATTACCATTATTGATGATTAATGATTATCTGGTTGGTATTATCTGGTTGGTGGTTGAAGCACCCCTATGAAAAATATGCTTGTCAACCAACCATTTGTTAATGATTACAAGGGAAAATGAAAAATGTTTGAAATGACCAACCAGTTATTAATAGAAGAGAATCACCTGGCTATGGGTCAATATTAACCATCAATAATGGTGGACAATAAGCAACAAAACTAAAGGAAAACAATGGTGAATGATGGGGGAACCAGGGGTACGGGGTTTTGACCCATAGCCACCTATTCAATAGGAATGGTAAAACTGCTACTAGATGGTGGTTTCTCAAGCGAGTGTGGGGAGCCCAAAATTATGGATGGTTTAGTACTACAAATGGTGAACAAACGAGATGATAACTAGGGGGTGCCCTATGGCTTGATAAACAAACAGGTGAATCCTGCCAAACAATCAAGTGTCAATATTGCGAGCTCATGAACCCAATGAGTTGATGATGGGTATTGACAATAGGTAATTATTAATGATTGTTCATGCTTGCGAATTACTCAAAGATTCCTGCACACATGCAATCACATAAACCCTTTAGTAAGGTTTATCTTCGACCATCTCTTTGTACGACCTACCGTCCCCGTATTAGACTAAATAAAGCTCAGGAAACCTTAAATTTTGAAAACCAAATAATTAAATCATATAAACCTAAGTAAACTGAATAAGTCTAAATCTTTCCTTGCTATCACTCTGGCCATCATGGCAGCCATGGCTACCTGCAAAAGGCAGCACCTTGGCCAATTGGTTGCCGCTAGACATACTATCCAATGACCCGTTCTTATGAAGTTACACCATGCTGAATCCAAAAGAAACCAAAGATTGCTCAGCAAATGCAGGTCCCTAAGCGACCATACCTTCTTCCCAAGCAAACCTATGTCACCCTATGAAACCCTAAGGAAACCTGACAAAAACTAAAAAACAACTGTCTGAAGAAGTTTAAAATCTAGGCTGGTAAGTTGCATGTTGAGAGGTTGGAACATCTACCAGCTAGTGCTACTTGGATGATCATTCCACCACTGGTAACTGGTGAACGTAGCCATGGTCAATAACTAGCCTTCTTGTGGGAGTCTATGGTAAATCATGAACAAATATGTTTACTAATAGAAAAACATCACCACCTGCTACGGTTAAACAAGTATAGATGGGTGTTTCTCAACATGGGGGACCCCAAAGCTATGGTTGGATGAGTACTTTATTTTTTAAAGTCTTTAAAGGATGATAACCCGGGATCCCTATGAGTTGAGAAACCACCACATGGCTAAATTAATCCACTGAATGGGATGATCATCCAGGCATAGCAGATCGGTTCCAGCCAGTCCTGCGCACCAAGTCACAGTTTCCAAGCGATCCGCCAGGAAGGCGAAGGGGCAGGCGTAGTTGGAGAAGCCTTTGAAGGGAACCACCTGGGAGCAGTTCTGGTGATCTTCACTGAAAGTTCCAGCGACTTTGAATGGTTGTGAGTCAGCTGTGAGGTGTAGATTGCCATCAATGACACCATGGGTTTGGCAGTCAAAAACGTTGAACAAGTCGGTGACTGACGACCTGTTCAGCTGGCTTTAGCGATACCAAGTAACCCACCACCAGCTGCAAACCAGGTGTGCATCTACCGGCTGCTGGACATCTTTGAAGACGGTTTCTGTACCCACGGCTTGGGATCAACGCAACACAAAAGCGCATTGCTGCAACGGGAGTGCCACAACAGCTGGGATTTTCCAACATCTGTGGGCAGGATGATCTTGCCACAGCTGTATGCTTGAGAAAACAGCAACTGGCAGGTGAAGCACCAACAAAAGAAACCAACATATAGACAAGGTGGAGCCCGTAGTTAACTAATGTGGTTCGTCACTAGGGTACTCTATGCTTCCAGTCACCATGAAATAGGGGCTGGCAAGCAACCCCAGTTACAACAGCTGATAGAAATCAGCTGGTTACTTACTGTTAGGGTAATTGGAAGGATAAGGGCAACTACCAGTTATGGTAGATTCAACTTTGCTTATCAACCGGCTTATAACTTGGGGGGCCTTGTATAGCATCATCGTAATGAGTTATCCCTGGTCATCAGTGCCCTTTGATATTTGTTGTGGTCGCTATCCCTCAAAGTTTCCAATTGATCCACGTGTCCAATAGTTTCCATGCAAGGTCAAAAAACAGAAATCATTTTGCAGTCCGTGCTCGGTACCTTCAACGAGCCACCCCATCAAGCCTCTCCAAGATTGCAATCCTCTATCCGACCCTACCCTTCCAGTTACCTGTAGGTAACCATCCTCAACCAGCTTGTGTATCAATCCCAGCTCTTTAGGTAAAGAACTATATGGGTGTTTCTTCAACTCATAGGGGTACCCTCAAATTATCCAAACTTAATCATTTGTAGTAGTAAACCAACCAACCTTGGGGTTCCCCATTTTGAGAAATCACCATATAGGCAACTGCAAGAGTAGGGTGGCTCTTACTGTTTCCTGTCACTGTTAGTGAACGGCACCTGCCAACCAAGCCAGAGCTTCACTTCTGTCAAGAGACTCCACAGGGAGGCACCGCTGACATCGAAGATGCAAGCTGAGCACCGTGTCCTCCAGGGAAACCGCTGCCATTCTGCACGTTGGAATCGTTGCTTTTCCCTCAGGGAATTCGTATATGGATGTGCCTGTAGTTTAGCCTGATTCAAGAAATGAATGCCTCTAGCTACTTGGACTAAGTCCTACCAGCAAGAATCAACTCCCATCTGGTAAATGTGTTTCTTGATTGGTAAGCATAGACTCCAAAAAGCCGCAAAAAAATGGCCAGGCTACTCCTTCGAGGAAGATGTATCAGTCAAGAACAAGACATTTTTGCTGGAAACTCATCAGCTGTACCCGTCTGATCAACCAGAAGTATACCTTTTCTGATCACTTTCTTGATCATTCACCAGCTGGATCATTCACTTTGCTCAAGTCGTGATCAACGGCGGAACTGCCCAGCCACCATCCGGCTGGCACCATGGCACAGCCAAGGATCGCCCGTCTTGGGGGACCCTCCCCTCGCCCAACAACGGCGCCTCCCAACTCGACAGTTGCCTGGCAGTCAGCGCAGCTAGATCTGGTGAATGGATGGAGCGATGGTTCATGCAAGCTGGGCACCCAACCAGCTATAGGTCGGTTTATAGCTGACTCAACTAGGGTTAACTAATCCAATTTATAACTTATAAAGGGTTGAACTAGCTGGTTAACTGACCCTAACTAACCCTTTGATAAGTTGGTTGACTAGCAGTTCTAGGGGTTGAACTAACCCAACGAATCCAACTGCTGGAGACTCACTTTGTAAATGGTTCAATGGTCATAGTCGATGGCATAACTTGGATGATTGGACGAGCTAATGCTCATGGGCGAGTTAATGACTTGGCGATGGGGATGAATCATTCAGTGGTTCTGAGTTGCGGTAGCACAGCATTCGTCACTCCTACAGGCTAAAATTGATCAAGTATAGATCTACTTGCCCAAAATTAAAGTCTTCAATTTGGTTGATGATGTTCCATCAACGCATGTTTCATGATGTTTGAAAATGGTCGTTAGGTCAGATGGCGTCATTTTGTTGATCAAGTGGTTGATTCAGGTTCATGGTATTAATTGGTTCATTACTTGTGCCAATATTGGCTGATACAGTCTCACGTACAGTAAATAATGACGGGTCCATGGTTCGTAATTGGTAAATGACTTGGTCAATATTGGCTGATACAAGCAATGATCAGCTGATGGTACACAGAGGTTTCTCTTCTTCCCTCCCGGCTGATACGTCCGATCTAGACACAACAGCGAGACAAGACCTGAAGCACCTGGGCATGTGCTGCCATGATCTCATCCAACACAGCATTTTTGTCAAACCGTCGTCGTCTTCACTGGTTATATGCCTAGTCATCAATCAATTTGTGTTGGTCAAAATGAACCGTGACCTGGCAATTGTCATTATTAACAATCGAGCTAAGTACTCTGATCATTAATATTTCTACTGTAAGAATTAATGGTTGCACTCCTGGTACTGACATAGACCCTCCCAGGTAGGGATTGGATGACCAGTTTCCTATTGGAATACCCTTCTGGTAGGGTCCTGCTGTTAGTTTCCAGGAGGGTAACTGCCGAATATGGGGTCACCTGCAGAATTTGTGCGGCGTTTCAGGCAAGGTGATGGTTGTAGGGCCGGGCTTCATCCGGTTTTTTTTTGTTCAGCCATTTTTGTCAACCAAGCAGTGGGAAAGGCTGCAGCCATGGTGTTTAGAACCAACCATCACCTAGGAATTTCATAGCGAATCACCAATGACCTGGCTTACATGATATGGGGGTTCTTGAAATAGGGAACCTCAAAGTTATGGTTGGTTTAGTACTAAAAGGGTTATAAAGGATGATTCCGGGGTACCGGGGACCCCTGTTTTAGAGCCATTATGTAGTTGCTTATGAATTTTGATTTTGGCATATTCTGGCCATGGTTTGCGAATCTCAATGCGAGATCCGGCCATGAATAGACGATTTCAAAACAATATGTGAGTTGTTAAGCGTCATGAAAACCGTCGCTCAACAGCACCAGCTATGGTGAAACGATAACAATCAATGTTGGTCATAGTAATTCTCCAAGACACTCGCACCAGCATTGAAGTATCAACTAACCAGCATCAAACATCAACTGACCGTCATTGATCAATTTACCGCCATGAACTACTGTACCATTTACCAGTATCAAAACTTCATCATGTAGCAACAACATCTATCATCTTAAACCACTATTAGAACCTACTAATTAACCATCATCATGGACCAACAAACTAGTAACAGCCGGGCATCGTCATTATGCCATCATTATGTATCAACAATCTGTTAACCATCATCAACCATCATCAACCACCATCAACCATCATCCTTCATCTGTCATCATCCACCATCAACCACCACAATCAAACCATTTCCCCGCCGCCGCCTCCGTCGGGTCGCCCGCTGCATTGATCACCTCGCTTGCGAAAAAGGACAGAGCATCGAGGCTTGGGTCCCTGCGGGACTTCATGGTTCATGGTGTCGGATGATGTTCACAACGGCTGGATGGTAATTTAATGAAGGTAAATTGGCTATGGGTCAATATTGACCAACCAACTAATGGAGGATTTACCAACGATAATAGGGGAAAACAATGGTTAATGATGGGGAACTAGGGGTACGGGGTTTTGACTCACAGCCAATTGTGTTCAATGTGGGTGATGATTGTTGACGATAGTGGATATGAGTATAGATATAAATCATAAGAAATAATCAGCCATTGTGATGGCTCATGATTGTTGATGACAGTTTGATGGTGATTCACGATGGTATCTCCAGTCATGGTGGTACCTCCAGGCACAGCCAGGACGCCACTACCCATGGAGACATGACACGTCGTCATGACGGCTGGTCTAAAAGATCCATGGACGGTGGGTACGGGGCCGGCACGGGGGAAATCCGAGAGTGATAAGTGATGTAGTCACAATGTATACAACGCATGAAAGCGTGAAAATTATCTACATGCATGATACACTATGATACCGTGTGTACATAAGATCATAAGTTAAATAGAATGTGCAGCTACCCACAATAGTTACAGGAATGATTCAGCATTTCTCGGAGATCGCCATAGTTGTGGTGGACGCTTACCCTTTGGGGTCAAGCCTGGCCAGTGAAGCCCAAATGCTCAACCAACACAGACCTTGGCGGGACATCACTGCAGTATACTGCAGTTGACCAACTTTCTCAACTAAACAAGCGCGTAAAGAACCAAAAATGATTACCATGTAAACAACGCACTAGTAGCCATTCAAGAAAATAAGATCCAAGCAACCAAGAAATCATTCAAGTTCATTTTGAACAAACTTCCATGCACTACGTTGGTCCTTCAACGGCACCGCCTGTGAACAATCGGTGCGCTGAGATCCCCCCACCAAGGGGATCTGTGGCGGCCTTAGCTAGAGGCCGGTTGATGATTGGTACTGGAAACTAAGGAATTCATTGGATGGTTTGAGTGAAGTTTAACTGTTGAAAAATGATGGTTAATGATGGTTAATGATGGTTAATGATGGTTGATGATGGTTAATGATGGTTGATGATGGTTTAATTGTTTAAAAGAATGGTAGAAGGATTGGTTTAACTGGAAACACTGGTTTAACTGATGGTTTAAGTAAAGTTTAATTGTTGAAAAAGGATTGTAAATAATGCTTAATGATGGTTGATGATGGTTTGATTGTTGGTTGATGATGGTGAATGAATGGTCATGTTGGTTCATGTTGGTTTGATTGTCTTGTCTCGAACGATATTTGTTGTTTGCATAAATGTTCTAATTGTTGGTTAATTGTTCATGACGGTCAATGCTGGCGAAGTTGATAGTGCTTAAAAATTGGTTTGTGCTCGTTCATTTTGGCTCCTAGTGGTGTTATGATGGTTATTGATGGCTAAATGGGGAGAATATAAATTCACGATGTACAAAATAAGAAACAGAACGGATCATAAGAATCGTGTGCCAAAGAATCAATCTTGATGTTATTTAAATATAGAAAAATGATCAATTCCAAGAATAGGGAACCTAAAGATTCGTTCACTACCCATAAATGATTAATATAAGATGATTTGGATTGATTTGGGGGGACCCATTTTGAGAAAACACCCAAGTACATCCGACCAAACTCAGAACTCAGTGCAAGTCACTGCCTGCAATTCGACAAACATAGCTCTGGGAGGCAAACATGCAGTCGCTACGGTAGAATTTTGAGCCCTAGCAACCCCCAATATTAGATATGTATGAAGATATGAGTCCATAATGCCTAATGTATACATGAAAATCTACATAGATCATGTATACATGTATCGGGAACCCCCACTATCAGATAGGTATCCATAAATGGGAGTCGCTTCGGATTCCCTCCACCCATTGTCGATTCACAGCTGCTGGGGGCGTGGTGATACCACCAATGCCAATGGATGTCTCGCCATCGCTTGCAGCAAGGCAAACGCCTCTACTCGTGGGTCAGATTCATGCTTCGAATTCCCGGTCTAAAATGGATAAATGCAATCCACGAATATCAAATCATCACCTGCATCATCAACCAAAGTACCACCAACCACAGTACCACTAACCAGAGAACCACTAACCTACCAGGAAAGAAAAAACGTGTTTGAAAAAGTGCGTCCAAAACCACTACCCACAGTACCTACTATCCTCACAAGCCGCCTTCGCGACTGGGCCCGGACCCACTTTCACAGAGCTCGGATACGCACTTGTCCCGACCTCGTTGCGACCAGTTGCAGTGACATGAGCTACAACTGGATGATCCTCCCAGTTAGTAAGCGATGAACATAACCATGGTATAGGGATTGTCTTGAACTACGTTATAGGGCTTATAATCATGGTCATATCGCATTTATAAGCTACCGAAGTGGTTAGCCACCATGGTTGGTTCACATAACAGTGGTCATTAGCCAGTTGCAGTAGCAAGTGGGATGATCATCCAAGTGATCGTTGCCAAACAAAAAGGTAGACAACTAGTAGTTCAACAACCAAGCAGTCAAACAACTTAAGAGCAACGCTTGATGCTTGCCAATCTAGTCGTCACATCAGCCGCAAGTGACTTCGTAACGATACGTTTATTTTAGCTCGATGCCATTTGTTAATAAAATCAACGTGGCGGTGATAGCTATTGTTGGTTGATTCTCTTGCATGGTGGTTTTTCAATAGCTGGGGGTACCCCCAAATCATCCAATGTTAACCATATGTGATATCAACAAGCCAACCATCTTTCTTGTTCCCTATTTTGAGAAACAACCATATTGGCCACTGTAATTCATGGTTGAAAAATCCTTTCTGGTCACCAATGACCCACCACCCCCTGTTCAAACCGTTAGCCCAACTACCGTGCCGCACCAATGAGGCACCAATGAGGTTTACCTGACCTTGAAAATGGCAATAATCATGGAAAAGAATCACACAGTGAGGTAATTCACTGTAATAGTTAGGAGGTTGTATAGTTGGTGGTTAGTTGATTTGCCTTGATCACCCTAACTAACCACCAATTATACATGAATTTACCATCATTGACCATTAATGAGCCATCAACCAACCATTGTTTGATAATCCTCATAGTTGTCCTCAACTGAGCACCATCAATTACCATCAATTGACCCTAATCATCATGATCCTTAACCATTACTACACTCTGGTAAGCTAACATAGCGACAGAACATCGCAAGAAAAGAGAGAAACCCTGGGAAACCATCAATATTTGGTGGATGTTCCATTGCTATTTTAGATCACCAGGGGGTAGTTATGGTGATTAACCTGCATTTATGGTGAGAAACACATCAGTAAGCTCTGAAAGGACTGGTGGGGAAGATTTGATCACTAGAAGGTAAGCATCACCCAACCATCAGCTAACCAACAGTTAGACTACCAGAGGGCAACCATCAGCTAGAAAGTGCCCCCCCAATTATAAGTTGGCTTATACACCCCAAACAACCTTAACTTAACTACTTAAATCGCAGGAATCACCCTAGCTAAGTTGGTTAACCAACTTCTAAGTGATGAAACGGGGCCCACGTGTTGAAGTCGCATCAACCAGCACCATCCATCAGCGTCCAAGACACTGAGCGCCAGCACCAAAGCCTCCACAATCTCATCGAAGGGAAAGTAGGACACGTCATTGGCGCCTCGGCCGCTGGTTTCATGGCAGGACATGGCTATGGGTCAAGCAGTTAACCAACCAACTAATGGGGCATTTCCACCAACAATAATAGGGAAAACAATGGTTAATGATGGGGAACCAGGGGTACAGGGTTTTGACCCACAGCCATATAGGAATAAATGATGATTATTTATAGCTGATTACTACCATTGTTATGATTTTTTCAGCTAGTTATTAATCAGCTATTATTAGTCATGGGAGTGAATAATAATTATGGTTCATAATAGTAGTGATGATTGTTAATTACTGGCAATTATTCAGCCATGGAGTCAATGATAACAATGGTTAACAATAGCTGAGTAATCACTAACAATGATTTGTAATGATTAATAGCTAGTAATTATCAATAATAGCCTATCAAGTGGTAAATTGATATAGGTTATCGGGGTAACCTCCAATCATCTTTCATATTTATCATTTCCAGTAATCAACCAACCATAACTCGGGTCCCCTATTCTGGGAAACCACCATATGATAGGTTAGTAATAGGGAGCGAAAAATAACAATAATGACTAATTATGAACAATGATTAAAAACTAATTATGGTGGATTGACCGTTTATAACCAGTCAACATAACGATGGTATGATCCCGTATTGATCAATCAAAAAAGAATAGCCTGCTGGTGGTCATCTGCATTCATCTGCTGTGCTCCATGTCTGCGATCAGCGACAAAACAGGTCATTTGAGGTTTGGGTCGGGCAAAATGTTCGTATAGTGTGGTGATAGTGGTAGTAGAACAGGCGTCAATGATGACAGTTTACTGGTGGTTCGCTGAGGGCTAAATGATGGTGAACTAATGGTCAATACTGTCTGGAAGTGCAAGTTGATAGTCGATACTAATGGACAATGGTGGTTCAAAATGGTTGCCAAAGTGGGCCCATGGAGGTTAGCTTATAAACCCCAACTTAACTCGTAGGAATCAACCCTGGTTGAGTTGGCTATAAACCAACAGTTCTAAGTCTAAGTGGTGAAACAGGGCCCACTTTTAAAGTAGTGGTTGATAATGAATGAGGATTCCAACATCAACATCAACGTCCCTGTCATGATGGCAAACCACTGGACCGGTGCAATTCAGGTCTGGAGTTGTCACTATACAACTTGCAAAGGTTTCCTGCACATGTTGCCATGAACCAAGTGTGCGAAACAGCGTCAAAGCTGGGGCCCAGAAAGTGATGGGAATACTGCAGAAGGATATGTGATATGAATATGATTGAGTATGACTTACCAGGTTATCAGTAGATATACTACCAGGCAACTACAATTATACCTTCCATAGGTGTAAGTATGACTTGTGGTGGATTTAGCTGTAGTTGACTGATTCATTTGGCAAGTTGATTTCCAACTGTCTCAATACGGTGGAATGTAACACGCTGGTGTAACGTTCAGCAACCATACCACCAAGTGACTGGTTTTGGTTCGTAACTACTGCACAAGCAGTTGATGTGGCAACTGCTATAGCAAAAGAAAGCCTATATCTATCTATTTATCTATCTGCGACTCTCTATATCATGTTATACATAGGAAAATAAGATAAAACAGGAAGCAGAAAAGAATCATGAGAATCATGAGAAGGGATGCGAGAAGAACATGTTTCAAATTAGAGACTATGCTCACACGCCTACGCTCTGTAAGTCTGATGACTGCCTAGACTCAGACGTGACAGGAGGGCAAAATCTAAACCCCATTATAGAGAGCAAAGGACAAAGAAAGAGCGGGAGAGGGATAAAGATAATCCTCTTCCATTTCTGAGAGAGAGAAACTCCTTATAATGGCAATCCGCCAGAAACTGTTTCAAAGAACATAACGATAACGAGTTGCAAAGTTTTTCCTCCGAATGCAAATCCAAACAAGCGGCCTGCTCACACAGAAACTATTGGAGCATCTTAATGCAAAATGCAAAAAGATCTAACAGTGGTCCCCAAAGTCTAAGCAACATCAAGGATGGTCATGAAATGTAATGAACCATCAAAAGTGCTCACCACTGGATGGTGCGTTTTCAATCCCTCAAACATTGGCCATTGTTTTGGTTGCCTGCGGATACTGCCAATCAGTAGACTTTCAGTAGCTAGTCGAGGCTGGTGCATTCGTGCCACAATGATTTCTTTCAGTCATGCACCGTCATGGCGTGTTATGACTAGCCCAAAGCAGCCACTGTGTCTTTTACAATGCAAAAAGCCGACATGTTTATCCATCATCCACTGACGTTTGCTTTTGGCGAATCATGTGGACAAGGAAACGCCCCATGTCATCGAACTCGGATCGATTGATCCGAACCCAAAGCCCGATGCAATTCTAATCAGAAAAAGTGGCAAAACAAAGCCACATCAATCCGAGCCAAGCAGGAGGCAACCACAAGAAAAAGAGGGAACACTGCTGGGCAAGACCAACAGCTCCAGACTCTGATTAAATCTCTCGTCCAAAGTCAGAGTTTGCAGGTTGCTTGGCAAGTTGACCCGATCGAGGCTCTGGTTGAATTCCCTGCCAAACGTCAAAGTTTGCATGTTTCTGGGCAAGGTGACCTGATCAAGGCTTTGATTGAATTCCCTGCCAAACGTCAAAGTTTGCATGTTGCTGGGCAAGGTGACCTGATCAAGGCTTTGATTGAATTCCCTGCCAAACGTCAAAGTTTGCATGTTGCTGGGCAAGGTGACCTGATCAAGGCTTTGGTTGAATCTATTGCCCAAAGTCAGAGTTTGCAGGTTGCTCGGCAAGGCGGTTCGATTAAAGTTCTGATTGAATCCATCACCAAAAGTTAGAGTTTGCAGGTTGCTTGGCAAGGTGACCCGATCAAGGCTCTGGTTCCAATCACGGCCAAGAGTCAAAGTTTGCATGTTTCTGGGCAAAGTGACCTGATCAAGGCTTTGGTTGAATCTATTTCCAAAAGTCAAAGTTTGCAGCTTGCTCGGCCAGGTCACACCATCAAGGCTCCGGTTGAATATATGGCCAAAGACTAGAGTTTTGAGGTTGCTCGGCAAGGTGGCTCGGTTGAGGCTCTGATTGAATTGAGAGCCAAAAGTCAAAGATTGCAGGTTGCTCGGCAGGGTGACCTCATCAAGGCTCTGGTTGAAATCGTTGCCAAAAGTCAAAGTTTGCAGGTGACTCGGCAAGGTGACCCGATCAAGGCTCTGGTTGAAGCAATAGCCAAAAGTCAAAGTTTGCAGGTTGCTCGGCAAGGTGGCCCGATCGAGGCTCTGTCTGAATGCACTGCCAAAAGTCAAAGTTTGCAGGTTGCTCGGCAAGGTGACCTGATCAAAGCTCTGGTCGAATATACAGCCAAAGACTAGAGTTTGGAGGCTGCTTGGCAAGGTGACCCGATCAAGGCTTTGATTGAAGGCGAAACCGAAAGTCAAAGTTTGCAGGTTGCTTGGCCAGGTGATCCGATCAAGGCTCTCATTGAATTGAGAGCCAAATGTCAAAGATTGCAGTTTGATCGGCAAAGTCACCTGATCAAGGCTGCGGTTGAATGTGGAACCAAAGATCAAAGTTCGCATGTTGCTTGGCAAGGTGGCCCGATCGAGGCTCTGGTTGAAATCGTTCCCAAAAGTCGAAGTTTGCAGGTTGCTCGGCAAAGTGACCCGATCAAGGCTCTGGTTGAAGCAGTAGCCAAAAGTCAGAGTTTGCATGTTGCTGGGCAAGGTGACCTGATGAAGGCTTTGGTTGAATCTATTGCCCAAAGTCAGAGTTTGCAGGTTGCTCGGAAAGGTGACCCGATCAAGGCTCTGGTTGAATTCCCTGCCAAACGTCAAAGTTTGCATGTTGCTGGGCAAGGTGACCTGATCAAGGCTTTGGTTGAATCTATTGCCCAAAGTCAGAGTTTGCAGGTTGCTCGGCAAAGCGGTTCGATTAAGGCTCTGATTGAATCCATCACCAAAAGTCAGAGTTTGCAGGTTGCTTGGCAAGGTGACCCGATCGAGGCTCTGGTTGAATTCCCTTTCAAAAGTCAAAGTTTGCAGGTTGCTCGGTAAGGTGACCTGATCAAGGCTCTGATTGAAGTGGGTGCCAAAAGTCAAAGTTTGCAGATTGCTCGGCCAGGTCACACCATCAAGGCTCCGGTTGAATATATGGCCAAAAACTAGAGTTTTGAGGTTGCTCGGCAAGGTGGCTCGGTTGAGGCTCTGATTGAATTGAGCGCCAAAAGTCAAAGATTGCAGGTTGCTCGGCAGGCTGACCTTATCAAGGCTCTGGTTGAAATCGTTCCCAAAAGTCAAAGTTTGCAGGTTGCTCGGCAAGGTGGTTCGATCAAGGCTCTGGTTGAAGCAATAGCCAAAACTCAAAGTAGTCAAGCTCCGGGGAAGTTGGTGCAAACATTCACTGCTTTGTGCACCTTCTATCCGTGTGATGCCTTCCAGTGCAAAATCTTCGTCAGAAATTGGAAACCCTTTGACAAATCTCCATGCTGCACCTACATCTGTGGGAACGAAGGTGCAGGACAGCGTGGTAGCTTCACTCTCGATGCCTTGCTCTTGCAATGTTTGGTGATGGATCAGCGGCAAAAAATTGTGTTGGAGAGTGGGCTTTGCACCTCTCCTTGAAAGCTGTCTTGAAACCATCCGAAGCACATCCCTTCCCAATGTGGAACGGCGAAGGCTCAAAATGATTTCTTCACCATTCAGGCAAACCACACGAAGCTCAACCAGGGTACGATGACCAGATCCATAGCAACGGTGATGGTTGCTGGTCATGACATCAACACAGCTGGCAGGTCGGTTCCACCACTTGAGCCACAAATTTATATAACAGAAATCACCTCCTGATGAATATCAGAATATCCCTGAACAAATTGAGTATATGATAGGTAATCCATCCACAAGCACTTTGATAGGGATTGCGTAACCATGTAACCTATAACCCTTCATATAATCGGGACCTGGCATTACAGGTGTTTGGTCACAGACAATGGTGACAACAAACATGGGGGATTGTGCATGCCTGGTTTACATATATGTATGTAATTGTATGTATATTTAATTGTTCGTGTATATGTATATATGTGTGGTCTCCTGTGAAATCCTTCCGAAATCTGACTGTTTTGGGGGTACACCATGGTACACCCATGGTTATGCAGGCACCTACAATGTGCCCCCCCCCCCGGGTCAGCCAAGTTAACTTGTAACCAGGGTAACTACCAGTTCTGGTAGATATCAACCATCTGGAACCTCAGAAATCCTCTAGGTTGCAATATATTGCTTTTGTTCACAGATTGTTTGTGGGTTGGGGTATGGTTTCGAGATATATTTCTAAATTCATTAGAGAGCTACAGATTGGAGCCACCATGTATGATTTTGCTCTACGTGGGGTATTCCTATAGAGTTGCGCATGTTTGAGTATAGTATGGCAGGATAGTCACCACATAAATCATCTATTGCCAGGGGCCATGGGTTTGGCTTCAGCCATCATCTCTTGAATAGCGTATTAGTAGCATCATACCATACATTGATACAACACAACTCTGCTCCCTAGCGTTCCCGACGCAGTGAAACAACAAGGGCTATATATAGAAAGAATGTACACCTCAGCACAGGACTTACAACCTCGGACAAGCCACCTGTTGGCCCAGCGCCCGAATGCACTAATGAGTACCTCATACATCATAGGTACCCAAGTACCTTGAAACCTGGAGCCCGAGCCACATTGTACACCTGTCACAGCCTCAAAAATGAATCGTTCCATACACGGTGCAGAATTTGCCACTAGCAACAGTTCGAGATTGGGGGAGAGCCTTTCCTGAACACAAATCCCGAAATGCCAAGGGTCAAACAAAATACTGGCAATGCTCCAGGTTTGGCTACAACACCGGCCAACAAACAGAGGATCACTTTTGAAGCCATCAACTCTTCAGAAAAACGAAATAAACACCATAATTCAAATACGTGAATAATCCATCAAACAATCCATAAAATCCATAGACACTAGTCTGGAAATCTTACGTTTTTTTTTTCCGGAACTTCTATGTTTAAAAAAAATGCACACCAATTCTGCCCAAAAGTCATCCCCTATTATCAACCATTCACCAGCTATAACATTAGTTGGTTAACCACCCATTATTGGTTGGTTAACCATCCACCCATCATCCCCATGTTTAAAACCACCAAACAGCGACTGGGTGCTCCGAGGGGCAATGCTCAGCCACGTCCAATCGCAGCACATCGTCGGTCAGCCATTCCCACCTGGTGGACCGGGCGCTCGTGGAGCACGGCCGCCAGGGGCGGATGCGGTCGTTGGTTCAGCTGCGCAGTGAGTGGTTGAAATGGGTGGATGGTTAACATTGGTTTTTAACAAGGGGATAATAAGCAATAATAGGGGACATACCAGGTGGAAATGGGTGGTTTATGATTATCAAATGGTTGATATCGAGGATATGGCTAATGGTTTTTAGCATGTGAATGGTATGGATTGTCATTATGGTGTTTCTCAAGTCATAGGGGACCCTCCAAATCATCCTTTATATCAACCATTTATTGTCATTAACCATCCATAACTTTGGGGTCCCATATTTTGAGAAACCACCAAATCATGAACGGTGGTCCTGTGATCCTCGAACATGGTGACTTAATGGGCTTTATCTTTGTTTGATGCATTTCATTCTGATTGTTCTGCTAAGATACGGCATTACTTGTGGTATGGCACTACAACGACACCACACCACGTGCAGACCATGGTGACTCCAGCCAACAGCAGCAGAGTCTTGCAACCGAAAAAACGCCATCGAAAGGGTGAATCGCTGGTGAATCCATAGATCTCCACACAGATACTGATACAGGTTTGGTGGTTGAGCCACCCCTGTCAAACCATGTTGCTAACCACCACTACTATAATCATAATTCACCTAGCATCAACCACACGAGAAACCCTGGAAAAGCATCAGCAAGTGGTTGGTGTTTGAGCCACTGTGTCATGAAACAAATATTAGTCAACCAACCATTTGGTAATACATTTGGGAAAATAAAAAATGATTGAAACCACCAAGCAGGCTACTGATTTATGTTTGCGATTGATCATGACTATCCAAGCGATGTCTGTTACATGCTGAGAAATGTGAATGGTTGAGCAACTGACTGAATTATGTATATGGCAATAGGCTAACCATTGTTTTCCCTATTATCGTTGCTTAACATTGATGATTAATATTGACCCATACCCATATGTGACATCCTTGTATCCTGTGAAGCTGCTGCGCTACTCCCCACATCTGGTTGACAACGGCTTCTGGCATCATTGTGTCCCACTTGCTCTTTGTCATTCGCCCAGCCAACCTTGGGATGAACCCCTCCAGTGGGCAAGCCTCCTGTCCCCTTCCAGCTCCCACGATAAGACGATCTATATGGATCTATATCTATGGATACCCTGAACAGATCAGAATTCTTCCCTCCAGAAACTGTTTCTATTTGTGAGGTGTCTGAAAAAAAGGGGTACCCCCTCATCATCCTTTATATCAACCACTTATGGTAATAAGCCGTAGTAAACCAACCATATAGGGGACCCCAAAAATGGTTGGTTTATTCCTATAAACAGTTAATAGTGGATGATTTAGGAGTATCCATATTTGAGAAACCATTGTATATTAGCAAACATCATGTGAGAAACTACCCGTTCGATGCGTTATCATGGCAACAACATTCAGAAAATGGCAATAGAAAGCATTACCAACACATAAGTCAATTAACATGTTCATCGACAACAAGATAAATTGACCGGGCATGCGGTGTCCAGGATTTTGAATATGATCTACTGTACAATGATTTTCCCGGACCCGGAGAGGGCCCCTTGATTGACGTTCCCATGTGTGGTTACTGATTCTGTACTTCCTATCCCATGGCCATATGCTTGTGGGTCAAGAGCACCCATCCCAAAATTGGGAGTTCACATCCCAACAAACAGCTCGACTGGATGTGACCAGCTGGAGCACAAGGGGCCGACCCTCAGCCAGGGCTTTGCGCCAAGTGACTCGCAGATTCCCCTTGCTGCTTCCTGCAGAGCCAACAGTATAAGATTTCCAGCATCAAGGAGACCAAAAGATGATGAAATCATGGACAATGGTTGATTGCCGTGAATTTTGATTGAGAAAAATGATAAGACAACATGGTTGATTACCACTTTGTCATCATTGACAGTGGTTTGTCATGGTTACTGGTTGAGATAAGCAACAACCGCTGCTCGTAAACATCATTCTTTATCAACTGCTATCATCATAGCAGTCTACCAAGAATGATCCTTTTTCTACAGGTGAAACTGAGGACACAAGGGGTACCCACGAATGGTGCTGTCTCATCGACCTCGCAAGTCGCAGGGAAGCCACGGGAAACACTGCCGGCACCGGCTGAGCTTGATCCAACATCCACAGGTAGAAGTAAGGTTGGACGCAACTGAGGCTGGCACAACTGGTCCAACAAAAAAGATCTAACCACTACTGGGTTGCTGATTCGATGCTAAAAATGTATGTCTGATTTCAAGACTTGAAAAGACCATTGCACCATCAACTTGCAAAAACCCTAGGTTTCCGAGCACCCCAGGTTTTCTATGGAACTCAAGTGATTATCTCCCACTGTACATTCTGGAGCCTATAATATGTGTGTAACATGTTTCACAAACATCTACCACCATGATGCTAACAAGTCACCAAGCTCAAGTTGGCTGCAAATGTTTCATCGCTCAAGTCTCATCATAATTCACCATGGCTCACATGGTTGAGAATAACCAATATGGTAATATGGTTGTCAATAAAACAATGAGTCAAACATGTTAATCAGCAACCATATTCATCAACCATTGTGAATGATGCTAGAAACCTGGTTAACCATCAACCATCATGAACCATGAAATATCATCATAATCTTAACCTTGCTTGATCACCCTTGGCGAGTACCCTCCCCACCTTCCCCACCTTCCCCCTGGTCGCTCGAGCTCGTCGCTCGACTCCCGGTCCTGTAAGGCTTGTGCTCCAGAGCTGTCCCCTGCCTCAGCGAAGCCCGCGCCATGGCTGTGCGTGTACCATCCAGAGATCTTGCCGGCTACAAGGTGGGCCCCTAACCACATAGAGCTGTTGGTTTATTTGCCTAACTTAACTCAGGTGATTTCTGCCAGTCATAGGAGTTGAACCACCCAACTTATAACTCACCTTGGTATGGTTAATGGTGGTGACTTGACTGTTCAGTGATGGCTACAGAATGGTGAACTCATGGTTGACAACCAACAAATGATAATGATGCTTCGTTAATTGGTTAATGATGGTTCATGCTTAGTCATGCTTGATAATGGATAATTATAGAGAATGTAAACCAGTTCTTTGGCACTCCGGCAATGTAGCCTGCAGTCGAACATATTAAAACCCTCAGCGACTTGCGACTTTGCCCAGCTATCATCCTGGGAGAGTGGCGGGCTACCGCGTCAGAACCAAGCGATTGATACTCACCATAGCAAACTGAATCCTAGTTGCGGGTGGGTGAACATCCACCCCTAGCGCTAACCATGGCGACTTATGTCATCACCAACTCGCAGTCGGGATGCTTACCTCCACGTAGATTACCAGGGATATTCCAATTGATCAACAGAGAATGGCGAAATGGCTTGACACCAGCGGTGTAACACTGACTGTAACATCATGTTTCATGATAGAACTGGGAATCTCAAAAAATGTTTCAAGTTCCCTTGCTTCAAACGGCTTCACTTCCCCTGACACTAAAACAATTCGTGACTAGCTGTGTTCCTAGAACAACACTTTGTCTCATGGCTCCAGTTCCTTCAGCTGAGACACCCCAGCACAGTCAAAGCACTTGAACCAAACCTGGAGAAGCCGAAGCTGGACTCACTGCCATGAAGGTTTTACCTTGGAAAACGTGTCCCAACAACCATCGAGAAGCGGGCAATTTGGTGAGGAAAGCAGCAATCTTCGGGGTATCATCACAATCATGTGGACGTTGAGGTACATTCAAATCTGATTAGGAGGCAACCCGTTCCTGCTGCTGTTTGATTATCCGGTCCTAACGTTGCTCACACTGGAAAATCAGTTGCTGCAAAAATGACCTTGAAAGAGCCTCAGGAGAAGCACTGAAGTTCAGTTTGCGACCCAACTCTTGCGCATTCCAAGTGTGAAGAAAAGCAGCAACAACATCCGATTTGCGCTGCTGTCCTGGCTTCCATGGGCCCTAGCAATTCTTTGAGTTTTCCAACCTAATCAGAGAACCATTTGGCCTAAACCAAACCAGCACCGCAAAGGTCGTCCACACTTCGCTTAGAGACATCCCCATGCTTGGGTTGCTTTACTTTGCTGCGACCCAAACATATGCTTGTCAACAATTGTCCATCAACCAACTTGTTGAGAAAATGTTTAAAACCACCAATCAGCTACTCGTACTTTTGCTTACAACCCTATTACCCTTAGTATACCCTTAGTAAACCCTCTAGTAAAACATATCAAAACCACCAATCAGCCCCTTCGTCTCAGCGAATTGTTGTTGCTTATACCCTTAGCATCCCTTAGCATCCTGTTGGTTACACCCCGACCTCGCTGTGGGTCCTATTCATTCCTATTCCCCAGCTGTTCACCCGGCGTCGCAAATGCCTTTCTTGGATGTTCACCTACCCGTTTTTGGATGGTTAATATATGGCTATGGGTCAATATTAATCAACCAATAATAGGGGATGATAACCAACAATTTCATAGAGAAAGCACTGAATAATGATAGGGGAACAAGGGGTACAGGGTGAACTGACGCATAGCCATATGACAACATCGACCCCAAAAAAGTCCTACTATATATAGTTGGTCTATCTCGGTATATCCCCAATGTTATTCTTGGTTCATAGCACCTATTGTCAATCATCAACCAGCCAGTTAACCGCTAGATATGGCTTACTATAACCAGTACTTACCACTATTAAACACTAGTTATCCCCTACCTGATCAACCATTAATCAGCCAATTAACTAAGCATGAGTCACTAGCTATCCCCTATATTATCAACTAGCTAAGTACTATCAACCCATTAACCATAGCTATTGGTTATCAACCCATTATATCAACCCCTATAACGCTACTAAGATACTACCATGAGACTCATTGCTATGGTTGATATATCAACCGCTATCAGACTCATGTTATCATGGCTATCCCATATTATATTAACCCCTATAATGCTACTAATCATTAGCTAGTTAACCGCTATCAACCGTTCATCACTAGCTATCTTAGCTAGTTAACCACCATCAACCAGCTAGTCAACTACTATTAACCACTATTAACATCTATTAACAGCCATTAACTAGTATGTAACCACTATTATATAACCAGTTATTAGCTAACTATTCACAGCCATTCTCTGGTGTCGACGACGGTCCTCCAGAACCATCTCGAACCAAGCTCGGTGCTGTTCACTCATCGCGTGGGCAATGAATGGGACTGAATCGAGGTCCGCGAGGTCCTTCTTCCGGATCTCGAATTCCGGGCTCATGTACAGGACTTGCTCAAAATGCACCCTGCCCGGGCAAAACCGTTTGTAAGTCGCCGACCAGATTTTCACTTCCTGCTCATTCTTCAATTGAAACGGTTCAAGCACAAGCTTCTGCGGTTCCTGTGGCAATCTCAGCACGGGACGCCGCCAGCTGTTCCTCTGTGGCCGAGAGCATCACTTGTGTCGTTGCCAGCTGTTCCTGCGTTGCCGACAGCATCTCTTCTGATTTATCCTTCACCGTCTGCAATTCGCTCAGCTTGCGCTGCGTTTGCAAGTGAAGCTCCTGCATGGCCGAGAGCAGCATTTGTGTCGATGTCAGCTCTTCCTGAGTTGCGCAGACCGTCGATTGTGCCTTTGCCAGTTGTTCCTGCCATTAGCTAGTTACTATTAAATAGATGTTACCACTATTATATAACCACTAACATCTATTAACATCTATTAACATATATAACCACTATTAACCACTATTAAATATATAACATTATAAATATAACCACTACAAAGATCTATTATCTAACCAGCCATTGGTTGGTTGGTGTTGCTTTGCCTCATCAACCCATCGCCTCCCGACGAAGACTGGCGGGCACACCGAAACGGCAGAAGATCTGACCGCGCGGAGGCAACAGATGTGGGCGGTGGCTGCTGCAACCCTGAAGTTTCATATGGTGAGATGGGGAAGTGGCGAATATGAATTTATGGTTGATATTGGTTCAATACTGGTGAAGTCATGCTTCAGTTTGAAATGATGGTACGGTGATGGGTTGGTGGCTAATATTTGTAATGATGATGGTCAAAAACGACTGTAACCAAAGGCTAATGATGGATTAAAATGGTTTCAAGGTGGGCCCGCAACCACTTCTAAGTTGGTTTGTAACTAACTGAACTAGGGTAAACTAGCAATGATAATGATAGAGGTTTATAGCCCAACGAACCTACCTGCAGCCCACCTGGTAGTTGATACTGGGTATAGGGCACCCTGTTTTTCTGACCCCTCACCTTGTTTTTTTGACCCCCAACCTGTTTTTTTGACCCCTCACCCTGTTTTTCTGACCCCCCACCTTGTTTTTCTGACCCCCCACCTTGTTTTTCTGACCCCTCACCTTGTGTTTCTGACCCTAGGCTTTTAGTAGTATTTACTTTATTACGTCTTAATTAGTGTAACTTATTGTCCATTATGTTTGCGCAGTGTTATGAGTAATTTGTGTCAATAGTTTTTTGTTTAGTGCTCGCTTAGTGTGATTGAGTAACAACCACTGCTGTTTCGTGTAAATTCGGGTCATTTGGTATCATCTATGATGGCAATCATTTTTGTAGTTCTTTGGGGTCATGTGGCATCATATGGTTTCAGATTGTGTAGCCCTGGCCTTTGATACGAACTAGTGCTCTTCAGCGTCAATGTGGGCGATTGAGTGTCAATCAAAGACATGTACCGTTATGACGTGTACCGCAATTTCGTTTTAATTACGCTCGTGTAGTGTCATTGGTGTGAATGCTTTTAGAGTAGCCTAACCTTTGTTGCTATTACTTGTTAATTACTCATAGTTATTTCAAATTGCGGTTTTGTAGTTGTAGCGTGATTTGTAGTCAACTAGTGTTCTTCAGCATAAGTTTGTGCTATTGAATATGATTTTCTTAAAAGTTGCACATTAAACAACAACAGGCACTAGGCCAAAGAAAACGGCGTCAACACCAGTCAATGCAGCGTCAAATCCGGAAAGGAGCGTGTAGGCGAACAAAAACGGCCTCAAGGCCATTGTAAACGGCATCAAAGCTGATGAATGCGGCCTCAAGGCCACACAAAAAAAGTTACTTTACGTCGGGTGATCCCCACCATCACGTGCAAATCTGACACAGGTCTATCTGGCATAGCTTTTGGCATTCTATCAGGCATAGCCTAGCTTCCAGCATTCTATCTGGCATAGCTTTTAGCATTGTATCTGGCATACCTTCTGACATTCTATTTGGCATCGCTTTTGGCATTCTATCTGGCATAGCTTTTGGCATTCTATCTGGCAAAGCTTTTGGCATTCTATCTGGCATAACTTTTGGCATTCCATCTGGCATAGCTTTGCTTCCGGCATTCTATCTGGCATAGTTTTTAGCATTGTATCTGGCATACCTTCTGACTTTCTATTTGGCATCGCTTTTGGCATTCTATCTGGCATAGCTTTTGGCATTCCATCAGGCATAGCTTAGCTTCCGGCATTCCATCTGGCATAGCTTTTAGCATTGTATCTGGCATACCTTCTGCCATTCTATTTGGCATCGCTTTTGGCATTGTATCTGGCATAGCTTCCGGCATTCTATCTG
>VSDK01020670.1:55602-76801 GCA_009767595.1 Symbiodinium kawagutii
TGGCATTCTATCTGGTATAGCTTTCCAGAAAACCATAAAAGGCATCTGAGCCACGGTAAAACGGCGTCAAGGCCAGTGAATGCGGCAAGGCCAAGGTAATCGGTGTCAAGGCCGCAAAAGGGCGTCTAGGCCAAAAAAAAAACGGCGTCAAGGTCGGTGAACGGTGAATGTGGCATCAAAGCCGTTTAACGTCAAGGCCATTGAATGCGGCGACACGGCCAGTAAGAAACGTTGGAAAAGAAGATGCGTCAATATGCAATGGAATCGACAATGGAAACAAGATCGGAGACATAGTGGAAGACAAACTCAGATCCATGTCGTGACAAGATTTCACAGAAGAGAAACACCCAAAAAGTGGGAACAAATCCATGTCGTCACAACAGCTCACACTGCAGTTAGAATATTTGAGAAACGGAAGAAAACAAAAGAAAGGAACATCAAATCGAAAACCAAGATTGAAAACGCCCTTCACTTCATTCCAGGAAACCACTATCCTTTCTTTCAATTCCTGCCTTTCCTCCTTCACTTCATTCCCTTCCTTCACTTCCTTCCCTTCGTTCACTTCCTTCCTTCCTTTCTTCCTTCACTTCCTTCACTTCCTTCCCTTCCTTCACTTCATTCCATTCCTTCACTTCATTTCCTTCCTTCACTTCCTTCCCTTCCTGCACTTCATTCCCTTCCTTCACTTCCTTCCCTTCCTTCCCTTCCTTCCCTCCCTTCCTTCCTTCCTTCCTTTCCTTCCTTCACTTCCTTCCTTTCCTTCACTTCCTTCTATTCCTTCGTCTTCCTTTCCTTCCTTTTCTCTCTCATCTCTCATTCGCCTTGATTCCACTCCTGCCCTTCCGGCCTCTCGTTTCAATCCGGGAAGCCAATCCCGGGGGTCAGGAAAACAGGGTTGGGGGTAAAAAAAACAGGATTGGGGGTCAAAAAAACAAGGTGAGAGGTCAAAAAAACAAGGTGAGGGGTCAAAAAAACAAGGACGCAGGGGTTAAAAAACAAGGTGGAAGGGGTCAAAAAAACAATGTCAGAAGTCAAAAACCAAGGGGGTCAAACAAACAAGGCGGGGGGTCAGAAAAACAAGGGGGGGTCAAAAAAACAAGGTGGGGGGTCAAAAAAAAGGTGGGCCCCTGGGTATATCCATGGCCATGGTGGTACCCCCAAGCATCCAAGGGTATGGTCATGTCGTTGAGGGAGACCATATTTTTTTGGACCTGGACAAAGAAATAGGTTCATCCCGGGTCTGATAAGAAGGAACATATGGCCCCCCTAGTATATATATATATGTAGAGATCAATACATCATGTAAACATACATTGTAGATATTAAGGCATGTGAATCTAGGTTTATATAGGTTCATGCAAACACATGCCATGATCATCTGGCTCATGCTAGATATCATATGATATAATGGTTCATAAACCGACTGACCGGTGAACATAATGGTCCATAAACCAACTGACCGGTGAACCTAGCGCGGGATTATCCAGCCACAATTGATCATGGAGAGTCAATAGTTGCACAGCTCGATTAATAAAATGTCCCTAATCTTCCAGTTTCCAGCCAATAGTAGGTATCTAGTTCTGGTTTCTACCAGCTTGTTGCAACTGGGGTTAAGCTGCCAGGCACCCAGCCAAACCGACATGTATATCGATGACCTCGGGGCCTCAGATGACGGATGGTAGATGGAACATCAATGCAGGAAGGTATGGGGCCCCCATGTAGCATGTCACTGGTGAGTCCCCATAGCTGTGCACCCCACCTTTAGCTTACCATGGCTTCAACCCATGCCCCAACAACGCATGTCCTCACGGATGAAACACCCGATCCGGTCACGTTTCAATCCCAGCCCTGCTATTAGCAAGGCGCAGGGCTTGGTCGACTTTGGACTGGCTGTCTCCACGGCCGCACATTGGCGGCATCAAATAATCGGTAGGATCACATCTCCGTTGTCCAACAACTCACTGACCTGCTTCCTGGGAGAGCACAGCAGCGAGGATGGCAGTCATAGCTTAGACTGGTGGGTGACGTTGCCCTATCCCATGCTCATCATTTTCATCATCTTCCCAGTTTACAAATTTGAAAAAATGTAAAAATGGCTGCTCAAAGCAACAGAGTTTTACCTCTTCGTGAACCAAAGATCCATTCGCGCATGTTGTGAGTTATGCTCATCAGTGAAGGTGATAGATCTATCCTGCGGTATACCCAATGACCTGTTTGCTATCGTTGCTGGCACTGAGAGAAAACAACACTATATTGGTGTATGGGGCCCATGCCTGCTGGATAGTATGAGACTTGTGAACACTCAACTGGAAAGTTTCTGGTTCAATATCACCCACTGCCATCATGAATAACATTGAATAGCACTAATTGACATGGTTAGATATGGTTTGCTATGGTCCACAACGGTGGTGCTGACCAAACATCCATGCTGATCATCATTGAACAAAACCATGACTATTCACCACCATCAACCATTATCAACAAACAATAACATACCAGCATGGGTCATCATCAAACTACCATCCTTCACCACTTTTGACGGGTTTCAACCGCTATCAACCGCTTGCGACCGACATTTACTCCTTTAAACCTGTATCAATCACGATCAACGATCATCAAAATGAATGTTTAACCATGAGTGACCATAACCAACCACTATCAACCATTGATATCCATGATCAACATCAGCCACAATGATCCACCACTGTTCACCACTCATGCCAACCCTGGATCAATGCACCTCTGGCAGATTAACAGGCGACATCCCCCAAAAGCCAACTGGTTTCCCATAAAAATGGTACCCCCCAATCGATAAACCGGTGGAATTCTCCAGTCTTCTTGGTCATTATCCCTTTACAAATCAATGGTTGTAACCCCTATTAACCACTATCAACCCGTTCAACTATCAACCCTATAAACCACCATTAACCACTATCAACCCCATAAACCCGTGGAATTTCGCCAAAGCCAAAGGGCCATCCGCCATCACCACACACAACTCGCCCCATGGCCATCCCTTTCCGCCCCGTGCCGCCCCAGCATCTTCGTGGGCCACGCCATCGGATCCCAGCCTTCAAAGGCCGTGTGACAGGCACTCTCCACGTTTGCTGCAGCAGCGCTCAACGAAAAGGCAGCGGCGGGGAAGGAAGACGTCGCCACGACCTGAGGGACAGCGGTGGAGGGGTGCGGTGGAAGGTCATCTTGGTAGGTAACGACCTGGTTGGCGCGGCTTCAGCGGGTTCAGCTATACCCTTTTTTGGGGTCAAACGACCAGGGCTGGTGGTTATAGTTTAAACGGCTGGTGATACTGGTTTTACAGGGATCATTGAAGCTCCTTGTAGGGTTGCTACTGGTCTATAGCTAGGTTGTACTTGGATATGAGTTTACTTGGATGATAGTCCCTGTCAGCAATTGGTTAGTTACCATACTAGTTGGTTCAAAAATTTATCAACGGTACAGCTCCAAACAAATGTAGTTACTAACAAGGGTAGCGAACCAGGTGCTGACTGGGATGATCATCCAAGTGGGGTTACTTTTCGATTGGCCATCATTGTTGGGTGGTTGGTGATGGTTGATACTGGTCGATAAACGGTCGATAAACGGTCGATAAACGGTCGATGGCGGTTGATGGCGGTTAATGGCGGTTGATGGCGGTTAATGGCAATTGATGGCGGTTGATGGCGGTTGATGGCGGTTGATGGCGGTTGATGGCAATTGATGGAGGTTGATGGCAATTGATCGAGGTTGATGGCGGTTGATGGCAATTGATGGTGGTTGATGGCGGTTGATGGCAATTGATGGCGGTTGATGGCTATTGATGGCAATTGATGGCGGTTGATGGCGGTTGATGGCAATTGATGGCGGTTGATGGCGGTTGATGGCAATTCATGGCGGTTGATGGCACTTGATGGAGGTTGATGGCGGTGGATGGCAATTGATGGCGGTTGATGGCAATTGATGGCAATTGATGGCAATTGATGGCGGGTGATGGCGGTTGATGGCGGTTGATGGCAATTGATGGCGGTTGATGGCGGTTGATGGCAATTGATGGCGGTTGATGGCAATTGATGGCGGTTGATGGAAATTGATGGCCGTTGATGGCGGTTGTGGTAAGGGTTGATTCAGAATGACTAATCGTAGTCATTGGTTGATAACGGATGAAAAGTCGTTGATGTTGAAACCATGTTCATGGTCACTGATGAAAATAACTTGTCAAAGGCGGGCGATCTTGGATAGCACGCTGGCTCACGGTAGTTACACATGCTGCTGGAATGTGATTGAAATGATCTTCTGGTTGGTGATTTCGAACCCCGACGATCAACCCACCCAAATATTGGGAAAAGAACAATGCCATTCAGACTACCAACCAGTAGCCACTACAAAAAAAACATTCCAAACCAGCATTGGACATTACTAGCCATTTTTGAACCATTAGCCATTCTCAACACCACCATTACTTAATCAAAATCATCATAAACCCTGTTTAACCATTACGAAGATCGTTGATCATTGATTTTTCACCATTCATTATCAGATATTCCTTTATACCATTAATACTAATCAAATTGTTTATCATTCACTATCATTAACTACCATTATCAGATATTCATTAATTAACCTTCTTGATTATGTACCATTCATCATCAGATATTCATTAATACCATTAATACTAATCATCGTTTACCATTCACTACCATTAACTAACCACATTCATACCATGAATACTGATCATTGTTTATACCATTCACTATCATTAATTAACATTAATTAACCACCATCAAACCCACCAACCCCAGTTCTCTAACCCCAGCTGTTCGATTTCGGGCAAAGGCCTGCGTCCCGAGCTGCACATTGGCCCGTGGGGTTGGAGTCGCCCACCACTGCCACGCAAGCGTTGGAGGCCAGACCGGAGAATCCTTGCAGCCACGGATGCACTTTGAGAACCACGGGGGTCGGGACGCCGGCTGCGGCAACGAATGATGCGGATCCAGCTCAAGCAATATCAAGCAATCATGACATGGTCGTGGTTGTTGTTGTTGTGAAAACTGTGTGAAAACTCTTTGGTGGTGGTTGTTGTTGGTGTTGTTGTTACTTGTGTCGGCAGTAGTGGTGGTGGGGGTGCTGGTGGTAGTAGAGGTGGTGGCAATCTGATGGGATGTTGGCGCAGCATCTTTCATCTGATGATGACCTGGATCTGGGTATAAGAAACACACCCAAATCAGGTAAATGATGTTTACCTAGAAAAACTGGATATCAATTTTTTATACTTAAGAGGTAATGGTAAAAGATCTGACAAATGATGTTTTGGCACGGTATCCCAAAATTGTAGGTACTTTTCCCTTCGAGGCTGCACTCATCACATATTCGCCCAAATGTCAAACTTAGTTTTGGAGCGGCTCTCAAAAGGTAGAAGATCCTGCCTCGTTAAAAGTCAACAAATGGACAGACTCCTTCATCGTTCAGTTGCTAAGTAGGCTGTGGCCGAAGTTACAACTACTGTATTGCAAGGTGGCGCCCAGGGTTGATTACAAAGCCATGTAAGTATAGTCATCTCTGCTATCTTGGGGGCACCACCTTGTCAGAGTATCCCCCTTATGCCCAACGATTATCTAAATAAGATGTCAAAATAGACCTAAAAATCCTGAAGCGCTCATGTTCTTTGCTACGCCCTGACCTTGTGGCTACTCTCAAAAACAGTGGTGTGTTCCTGGTGTGCAGTCATGCCTTGCGAACCGTGGGTTGCAATTGGCTCCCATAGCTAAACATGGATAGATAGATAGATAGATAGATAGATAGATAGATAGATAGACAAACAAATAGATAGATAGATGGATAGATAGATGGATAGATGGATAAATCAACCTAGGGAACTATAGATAGATCGATGATACTAGTTGAACAAACATGCAGTTTAAGATGTTGATGGTAAATGCAAACAATTAAATGACAATCCTAGCAAAAACATAAGAAGAACTTCAGATGGGGTTACCTATGGCTTGAGAAACCACCATAATAGGGGTCACCCAAATCATCCATGAATAGTAGTTTATAGTACTGATAAAACCAACCATACCTTTGGGGTTCCCTACTTTGAGAAACACCCATTTTGAGAAACCAAATAAAGGCCTAGAAGCATCATTAGCCATCATTAACCAATATCCACCATCAATGACCATCATTAGTGATTATTAAACACTATCCACCATAAATGACCATCATTTGTCATTTAGAACCAGACCATGCGTGGCAACGTTGAAATCATCTGGCTGTGGGTCAAAATCCTTAGTCCTCCTGGTTCCCCTATCATTAGCAATTGCTTTCCCTATGGTTGGTTGGTTAGAACCCCTTACTATTGGTTGGTTAACTGCTTGACCCACAGCCATCGATCATCACTATCATCTACCACTAATTCAACTCAATTCATCAGGTGTCTCGTAAGCCGAGCCACGAATAATGACAGAGACGAGTCCCAGGACACTCAAGATATCCAGGGCACCTAGGCACACAACTCGTCGCAGTTGAAATGCTTCGGCAAACGTGGGCTGATTGGTTGGTTGGTAGGTTGGTAGCCTGGTTGGTTGATTGGTTGCTAAGTAGGTTGGTTGGTAGGTTGGTAGCTTGGTTGGTTGATTGGTTGCTAAGTAGGTTGATTGGTAGGTTGGTAGCTTGGTTGGTTGATTGGTTGCTAAGTAGGTTGGTTGGTAGGTTGGTAGCTTGGTTGATTGGTTGCTAAGTAGGTCAGTTGGTTGGAAGTTGGAAGGTCGGTTGGTCAACAAAACTTTGTAATCATAAATGACCAACAATGGCCACGGCAAGAATCAACAAAAACGGTTGATACCAACAGTGCCTGGTGGGGTCCCTTGCTTGGTTGCCTTTTGGATTCATTGCTCTGTGGGTTGGTCAGCTGGTTAGTGATCGCTTTAAACGGTATGTTGGAGACCAGGAAAGCCACACCGATGGATCCACGACAACAACAAGAACACTACAAGTGGGCCCCAAACCATCTATCTCTGTTGGTTTATCACTAACTTAACTAGGCTTAACTACCAGTTTTAGAGTTTTTTCACTAACCCAACGAATCCAACTGCTGGCACCCATAACAAGCACCACAAACAACGACCGCAACGGGCCACCGAAACCGGCAACTTCGCCTGGGCACAATCCTTCTTGCCGAGTTCAGAGGTGACCTGACACGTGGACGCCGCATCTGCCACCACCACGCCCAAGCGCATGGTGAAAGTGGCCACCAGCGTGATGCAACCGAAGCACAGGGCCTGGCTCGATCCCGGGAACCACTGGGGAGGATGGGTGATCTCAATGGCATTGGTTGATAGGCATGGTTAATGATGGTTATGGAGTTAAACATGGTTTATGTAGTGATTGATAATTGATAATTATGATTGATGGGAATAGAGGTATTTGAGTTTTATGGTTGATAAATCCGTTCTTAGTGATGGATAACTGCTAAAAAGCTGATAACCACTGGTGGTTGATAAAGGTAGATGGTTGTTGGTGAAGAAGCATGGTCATTAGACCATGATCACAGTTTTCGGTAGTAGGCACTATTGCAAATAAATTCTGTGGTTGATAGTGGTCAATAACCAAGTACTTGTGGTTGAATACCCATTGATTTAACATGATCGAAGTTTAATGAGGTTGGGTATGAGCAAGAAACCCTAGGATCGAGCCTACCCGGGCATTGTACAGGAAAGATCACTCCAAGAGAATGATGAATCATTTCTGGTTGGTGATTTCAACCCTCTGAAAATGTATGCTTCTCAAGTACCATCCCAAACACTGGGAATATACAAAATGTTGAAAGCCACCATCCAAGTAATTTCTTTCCATGATGTTGGTTGTCCAGTACTCCACAAGCTCCCTGAGGCTCCCTGAGTGAAGTAATTCACAGGGGCGTGACCATCTCCAAAAAAAGCAAGCTGTGATCATGGGTGATCCCCCCCATCATTGATTTCTGTTTATGCCTGTGGTTTGATTTGTATGGAAACACATACTTTGTATTGATTTTTTCGTTTATCTATCTATGTATCTACCTATCTATCTATATCAACAAAAAGGCATGAACAAAAAAAACAAATGGCAGGTCAATCATGAACCAGTCTTCAACACCTGTGGGATATCCTAGGTTGCTCATCCGATGTCGAAACCAGGGCCAGTTACTTACCAATCCGTACCCTTGTGTAACAATCCCTATGACTGGGGTTCCCTGGTTACCGACAATACAGGTAACTGGAAGGGTGGGGAATACTTATCACTGAATCTTGATTTGTAATCGGTCCGAACATGTGGTAAAAATCTGCAAACATCTGCTGATCACGGATGCCATTGAGTGTATTGACATATATCATCATAAATCAACCAATAGAGATGATTTACCAGTTATGCTTATATTGATTGGTCAATAACCATGGCTGGGAGGACCCAGATCTCAATCACCATCCACGATGATATCCCATCAGTGCGCTGATGTTTGTTGATATCCCAAGCCTGGGGAAGATATCTGGCTATAGACTTGCGCTGCAGGATATTTGGCCATAGAAGGCCCTCAGGTTGTGAAGTTTGAATGCCGAAAAAGAGGCCTCTGCATCGATAAGCCAACAAATGACATCAACCATCTTTTGTCCAGTTGAGGGAAAGCCGGGAGCCCTGCCAATCCAATCAGGGAAAATCCACCAATTAGAATAGATTTCAAGTGGGTGTTTCTCAAAATAGGGAACCCTCAAAATGGTTGGTTTATTACTATAAGTATATAATTGATATAGGATGATTTAGGGGTACCCCTATTTTGAGAAACCACCAAGTGGGTTTCTCTATAAAACATGGTGATTTTCCAGCCAGCGAACTGAGTTGCTGACCAGTTGTGCAACTGCGAATGGTGGGGCTTTTGCACCACCCCGATTTCGGCAGCACATCCATGGGGAGATCACCATTCTTCGCGGCTGTGAATCATTAATGTATCAACCACAGACTCATCAACCATTCAAACCAATCTATGTCCTCATGGAGAAAAGTGCGAAAGCTGCGAAAATCAACCATTTTCAACCAGTATGAATCATTATAAACCACTATTAACGACTATCAACCACCACTATCAACCACTATGGACCTGTGGAAACCACCATTATTGACCATGAAAAAACACTACTATGAATCATTCCTATAGCCACTATTGATCCCAAACCAACCACTATCAACCACTATCAACCACTCTAAACCAATAAAAACCATTAAAATCAAAACCACCAACCATCGCGAGCCGAGATGCCGTGCTGGAATACACGGTGTTCTTTGGCACCGCAGGAGACGCTGGCAGCACCGCGATGTCCTTGCCGTGTTCCTTGAGGAACTGCTGGACGCTTCGGGTGACCTGAGGGAGTGGCGCTTTCTGGGATAGCCATGGTTCTACTGGTGATATAGAGGGGTTTACAAGCACGAATGCAAGGGGTGTAGGGGTATACCTTTATGGGTATACCTATGCTTTATGACCAATATTAATCCGGGATTGACATTAACTTACGTATTAACAATGTACTATCATGAAATTGTAAATCTGGGGTTCACATGAACCATCAATGATGCTCTCTCCACAAGCCGCTGGAAGCCTTCGCAGTTCAAAGTTCCGCGCGAAACGCGCCACCCGTGGAGATGATGAGATGATCTCTGAGAGTTTTTCATCCGCGGCAGTTGTCCAGGCCCTGCTTTCCAAATCCCCACCTGATTGGTGGTTGAGCCACTCCTATTGAAGAATAGTAGTCAACCAAACATTTTTTCTGTGGGGAAACAAAACATATTCGAAAACAATCAACTAGTTGTTAACGTTGGTGATTATCCCCTACATTAACCACTACAATCCCATATAAATAACCCATAATCATCCGTAATCACCAGAATCAAATCTAGAAAATCCCATGGTTTTCCCTTATCCAACCATGTTAAGCACTATAATCCCAACCATGTTTGCAACCACCAACCAGCTCCTGCTGAGATGCCCATATCAACCAACACGGCCGAGGCGCATCCGCTTTGATCGCTTGGGCTTTTGCGACTGCAGCATCTGCCTTTTCGGTGATGTTTCGGTCGTCAATGCAATCCTAGCACTGGAAACGTGTCAAAGGATAGGTCAAATTGGCCAAGACAAATGACCAACAATAGACCATCACTCCAGCTTGAGGTTGCAACCATTATAGGAAAATCTCTATGTACTGTAATTCACGGTTATAACTTATCCAACCATCACCAATATACAACAAATAAGTACAGCCATTTGTAGCTTACAGCCATTGAGATATCGAAGATGGGTTCTGCGGGTTGATGCTTACAAACAAGTCGGAAAAATGACTCAGCTTTTCCTCGGAAAGCTCTTCTAGTTGGGGATATCAAACACCACCAGCCTCCACTAGCCATGCCTATTCGCTAATTTTCAAGATGGTACACTGTTGCTGCTTCATTGCTTCAAAACCATCTCTTCCAGTCTGGTTCTACTCTTGGTTTAGGGGTGATTCCGTACCGGCCTCCCAATAAATGCCAAACCAACCACTATGGAAAACCAATCATTTTCATGGGCCAGGACTTTGAATTTCTCGCTGAGCAGGGGGCTGTCAGCATGAACCATAGTGGTGACCCCTTTATCTTTGCCACCCCTGTCTGCTTGTTCAGTTGGGTTTGTTGCAAAGTTTGGGCTATCGCCCTACGACTGCCAAGGGCAAATTTTGCAACTAGCAATGCCACCAAGCCTTGGGGGCCATGGTCACTCATCAATGTCGGTCCCTAGGTCCTCGCTAAAGGAATCAATTCCTGTCTCATTGGATGACCATCCAGTGCCCACCAGCAAGTCGTAGTGCTTGGACCGGGCAGTTTTCCCCCAACTGGAGGCAGTTTCATGCTGTTGTTATAATGGGTCTTGGGAATGATTAGCATGATGCCATGATGGGTGTTCGCGATATTGCGGAAACAACACCTGTATTTCTTTCTTGGTGCAAGCAGCTAGTAAGAACTGCCTACGATTGGAGATTCACCAAGCAATGTGCAGCAATGCTTGTTCCAATTCACTTTCACCAGCCATGGTTGGTGGATATTGGCCCACCCGAACCACTACGGTCACTTGATTCTTTACATAAAACGAGCACTGTGCGGATTAATCCCGAATCACAGCTGCTTGTGAAAAGTCTACACAAACAAAATAATACGGTGACCAAACAAACCAACTGTTTTTACCATATGACCCAAGTCATCTTCAGAAACATATTTTTTGCAAACCTTTTCCCTTGGCAAAGCTTCCAAGTTTCAGCCAGCCTACCGAAGCCTACCGGGCCCCTAGCGGGCCCTGCCGCGCCCCTTCCCTCGACCGAGTTTCCAGTTGGACCTGCACCCCGGCTTGCGCCATCAACAGCGTCATGCCCACCATGGAGGCGATATTGGTGGCGCAATTCGCGGGGACCTCGGGAGAGATTGGACGACCGAGTGGTTATGAGCGCCGACCAACCGCCAGGGTTGACCAGTGGATGGTTGCCAGTTTTGACTGGTAGGTAGAGTGGTAACCAGACTGGACTTAAGCCAGGGTTGACCAGTGGTGGTTAAGTAGTATAATCATAGTCATAATGTTTGTACTGGTTAGTAACATGGTTATTTATAGTTGATTGTAATTAGTGCTACTAATTGGCTCGGGGTGATGAAGAATCTCATCCTTAAGTATGGCGAGACAATGCTGGTCATAACCCCTGCGGCATATTCTCATCTTTCGGTTTGCATTTTGCCACAAGGTCAGGGAGCAAGGTCATCTGCATCTCCGTTTGTAAGATCCTGGTGAACTGATAGGAGGTGGGCCATCCAACGTGCAAGTTGATTTATCGGTAATGCATCAGCTGAACACATTTGCCCCACCTTGGAACCCCATCACTAACTTGAACCCATCATCAAAAATGGTGGAGATCGAAACCATGGGCGAGTCAAACTCATTGGAGATGAAGCAATGAGCAAAGGATGATGTTGATGTGAAATCAACCTTGCAGAGGATGTGTTGCAGTGGAGTCGGTAGAGAAATCACATGTTGCGCTTCTTCTACTAGGGTGGACACCGCCACTGACATACTAATCGTTGATCGGCTGCTCGAACCATCCCTCCACTGGCAGCTACGCTCGATTGGATTGGGAAAGGTTGATCTCTGCCATGGGTGTCCCTCTACATGATGAGACAGTCGAAAATCCAGCCAAGTTCCGCTATCGTTTTTCTCTATCATGCGAATTCTGTGAGTTGCGGCTATCCTCATGTTGTTTTCTCACTATTTTTGTGGGTTATGCCCCATTAATTGGTTTGTTGACCCAGAGCCGATGAGGACACACCCTTTTCATTCCCAGGAAGCCTTTCTTGATTGCCCGGTATCCAATAGACTCGGACTCACAGCCAGCCATGGCACATTCAGGGACTGGGAACAAGAAGTCAATGAACCAGTAATGAGACCAACAATCAGGTCCTCAGTCGACCCCAATGATGAGAGGGTCCTGACCGGCTCGTGACTTGTGAGTCGTGAACTGAACTGGGCATCACCAAGGTGACTATCCACCCTTTGGAAATGCGGAGAGGAGTTTACTTGTTCTCGGCTGTTGGCGTAAGAATCCTGCGTGCTCATGTTGGGACAAAAGTACACTGGATGTCTCAACAGTTTCCAAGTTTGGGCTGCTTGTATTGGTTGGGCAAGGGGTATCAACTGATTTTCTACTATCATCTATGTTATCCATATTACTATACTTGCTGATGTTGTTGGGGTGCCCTGGTGCCCTTTTGATTCATAAGGTAAGGATGCAATTCAATGAATGTTTCATTCTTGTATGCTTTCATCATCGATATTTTTTCAAAAATAGATTAAAACTGCTAGGTATCTTCTACGTTTGAAAAAGACCTTAGATTAAAGATGCCTTGCATCATAAGGAATATCTGTAGGAGAAAACACATCACTTAACATATCGCCTGATAGCCGTTAAACTGAGATGAATTTAAGGCTAGATAGGAGGCACACATGCGATATGTTAAATTAGAAGCGCATCTATATGATTGCAGTAAATTAATTGTTTTTTGACATGAACTAGCACATTCCTTTGGACTCGGCTATGTGCTCTTCTAGCATAGAATCGGGCAATTCCGCAGCAGCTCTTCTTTTCGTCTGCAGAAACTTCTTGGCTTTGGAGAAGCCCATGGCTGCGCAAGGGGCCTGCGTTTCCTTTTTTTGGGGGGACTACAGTGTAAATTTTGAGAAAGGCCTGATAACAACTATGAACATAAAAAACAATAACTAGCCTGAGCCATCATTCTTTTCTGTCACCTGAGCCTGTTGCTGCGTGGACAGTTGCGCGCTGACAGTTTCCCAGTGTTCCTTCCAGCCTGTTTCCACATCCGTCAGATCGCCGAGAGGACAGTAGCAAAACGCTACTGTCTACTCGCAGCTCCAGACCGGCCCGGCTGCGCGAGAACACAGTAGCAAACCGTGAGAGGGTACTACCTTCAACCTACCCCAGTATCCTTTCGCAATTTGCTACTGTCTAACCGGGCCGGCCCCGCGAGAAGACAGTAGCAATTCGCTACTGTCCTCTCGGAGCTCCGGACTGGCCCGAGAGCGCTGAGAGCATAGTAGCAACCCTCATGAGGGATTCTTTCGCACACCCAGACCGGTTCTGATTAGCGCGCGGCAGTTTTGTTCCATTGCTCTGGTCGTTCTATACGACTGCAATAACCCCCCCCTCAAGAAATACTTTTGACAAAGAAACTTTTCTCCTTGATTGGCATTGTTTGCCAGAAAAGACACAAACTGCTGTTTGGAAAAGGCCAGAAAAGCTTTACTCTTTAAAGCGCGACCATCCGGATCATCTGGAGCCAGGAAACAAATGGATTTTTTCTTGTCCAAGACAGCGGATTCAATTTCATTCGGAAAAGCATTAAATTTTAACATAATATGAATTGTGATTTGGCATTTGTAATTTACATGCGCTTGGCTTTTACGGTAGTTCTGTGATATTAAATGTTGATAGTTCTGTGATGGTGGTAGATAATATGTTAAAATGATGTGTTTTCTCCTACAGATATTCCTTATGATGCAAGGCATCTTTAATCTAAGGTCTTTTTCAAACGTAGAAGATACCTAGCAGTTTTAATCTATTTTTGAAAAAATATCGATGATGAAAGCATACAAGAAAAAAACACATTCATTGAATTGCATCCTTACCTTATGAATCAAAAGGGCACCAGGGCACCCCAACAACATCAACAAGTATACTATTATATACTGTATTACAGTCTCTTGGTTGTACAACTGATTCGTTGCTGAATATTGATAGGCAAATCCATATCAAACAGTAAAACAAAAAAACACCAGCGATACCAGCTCAACAATGCTGTTGTTGATCCATCTGCACTTGAAAGACAAAATACGAGTACCAGCTTTACGAGAGGAAAAAAACTACAAGCTCATCTGTGGAACGGCTGGATCTCCCAGCTACGAGCCCAAGATTCAACCGATGAGTTTTTAGTGGAAAAACATCCAGGAAGTCACCAATGCCATGTAAACTATATGCAGAAGTTACCTGAATATCAACTTACACAACAGTATGTGTGCATTTTTCTGGTCATGTTCTGGTAATCCTATGAACACCTGCCGCCATTCGTCCTGATACTTTTCTCGATTCCAGCCTTTACAGGACCTGGTGGCTATTCCATTCCAATCAAACCCAATGGTCAAACAAGTTCTTATGAGGCACCAAGAAGCCCTGAAATCTGGTTGAAAATTGAGGTATCATTGAGGTCGAATTGTAGTGACCACTCTTGGGCGGTTTTGATTTAGAAGGGTTTATTGCGAAACATATGTTGGCTCATGATGGCAAGTGATTCAATCCTTCCTCACATCCATAATCGTGGGATACGCATTGATAGAGGTTTTGTAATTTCATGGTTGTAACCAAGCCAATCAAGTAGAAGTTGCTCCTACCAAGCCATGTTTCAATCCCCACTCTTCCCCGGTTGATGAGCAGCATACCCAAAGCTTCCTGGGGTCGTAGTTATAGTAGCTGTTCACATGGGACTCTGGTGCCCAGCCACAGTGTTGATGATGGTCAACATCAAAAAGTTGGCACAGCGTTGCTTGTCCTCTTCCTTGGATAGCGCGGCAACGTTACAAAGCGACATCGACAACCAACGTTTCCCGTACTGGGCAAAATCATACGTCAAGGCCGTCGGTATTGAACCAAAATCCATGCTAGTCATGGGTTAATTACGGTGATTCTCATATGGTTAACGACAATATCAATTAATCATCTTTGCCAAACGTCCAGGACAGTTTTGGGGTCCGCGCTTGTTAGCCATTCCCGGGTCTTTGCTGATCGAACTGTCTATCCGGAGTTGCGCGTTCTTTCCGTAGGTCTCACTATAGTGGACCATGATACCCCCCTGTCAGACCAGGTTAGCTTACAAACCCAACAGAAGCAATCAACAGGGTCACTGTATATGGCTTGGATACGGAAATGACTGCTCCCTATTGCTCCCCTCTTTCTATATTCAAGGCCATTGCTTTGATTTCTTCTGATCGAACCGAGGATCAGTTCTCAAATTATCCGTTGCACCTGCTCGCAAAAAAATGACGTGCGGCCAGGGATCAATTTTTTTTCCCACTGGTGACTTTATACCATACCACACATTGACCAAAATAGCCATTGGTCGGACGTTCATCCAGGCAAGTTGGGTGGTTCATATATGTGGTATACATAATGTGGTATTTGGTTGTCCGTATCCGTTGCTGGAGCATGTTATGACCATCTTGCAAACTTTCAGATTTTGACCAGCACCAAAAGAACATCATCACATTGATAAACCACGGCCAAATTTCCAAGAAATAGCTTGTGATCTACCGTGCACTATGCGGGGGTTGCAAAGTGATGATAGTCCTTTCTTTGTGGTCAAACAGCCGGAAGCAAACGATTTCAACAGTCTGGGAACTTGATCATAACCCAGCAGATTGGCCCCAAGGCAAAAAACAAACCAGTCCATTATTTCCATGGACACTTGGCGCAACTTACATCCTTCATGTTACAACAGCACAGGCTGCACAGGCCCCGCCAGATCCCATCACACCAAGGTTCAGTCACTGGCCCCTTGTTTCGCTTCCGCAGAGTCTTGTAGTCACAGACGTTGGTCAAGGTGTTGATTAAGGCACCCTGCACACGGCTCAAGGGTCGGGACCCTTGACTACAGAAACAGTCACTGGTTGATTGGGATTTTGCATTGGGAGTTAGTGGTTCCCCATTTTCGGCTGTTGAGATGTTCTTTTCTTTGACGAACCTTTATTTCTGAAACGAAAACAGAAAGTTACGCCAGGGGATTCGTGGCCACATGAATCCGCAAAGCAAGAATTCTCCACCATACCGATCGATGGGAGATTCCCACCGTGAATAAACCAACATAAACCAACAGTTTGACTTAGTTTGAAAACCACCACTTAAAAATGGAACTATTTGATGAATGATGGCTCACTGGTGGTTCCTTGATGGTTGATGATTGATGGTTCCTTGACAATGAATCAATCCCATAACAACAAACCAACGACCTACTTGGATTAATTATATATAATCCCACAGCTGGCAACTCGTAAATATATCAATGGTTCGCAATTATGATTTTTGTGGCTTACAGCACTTACAGCTGAACTAACCATTGATACATCTTGATATCTTCACCCCTTACTGCAATTGTAACCGGGATATGACCATGAGATTCGTAGCCTTTTGAGGTAGCTGAACCAAGCCCTATAACTTATAACCATGGTTCCTTATTGGTAGCTAAGGATAATCATCCAAGTAATCAGATTACCAATAAGATGGTTACCAATAAGAAGTTATCTTATAATAAGATGGTTATTCTTATAGTAATCCTACAAGGTACTATGGATGGTTACTTACAGTACCAAACCTGGGGTAGCCACCCCAATGGCGCCAGTGACTAACTTGGATGATCATCCAAGTACCAGGCCACAAGGCTGGCCGGGTGACAAGCCCCGAGGGCGGCTCCTGGTTTGACAAACGCCCAACGATTTGTGCCACATTCACCACACCTCATTGCGCTGAAAAACACCAACGCAGCATGGAAGAATCAAAGATCTGTTGGTTATGTATAGGGATTGTTTGCTCTACCAGGCTTATCAACTGGGTTATAAATAGCTTGTGCTTGGATATTGGGTTACTTGGATGACCATCACAGTTAGGAAGTGGTGAAAGTAATCGTGGCCAAAACCATTTGCAAATTCTCTCTTAGACATATGCATGGTTATCGGCCAGTTGCTGATAGTGGGATAATCATCATCAGACCATCGATTGCATCGCTATTAATGAAACGAATCCATGTGTGATTGCAAGTCTTGACCTGGGGGTATGAGTATGGATCATTACATGTCATTACCAAAAACGAATCATTGATTCATGAGGAATAGTGTCCCAACAGTTCCCAACAGTGATCGCATGCAATCGGTCCAACTACCAATAGTACCAATCTCATTTACCTGAACCCCTGGTTGATTAACACGGGGTTTCCCCCAAGTTTGCCAAGTGCTTTCCCAGTAAAATGTTACCCCCCCCACCCCCAAAGTAATCAACCAATGTATGCTGTATTAAGCCAAGGTGTCAACATTGCCCAAATTATCCTCACCAAAAATCCCTACAAAACCTTCAGTTCACCCCATCTCGCCAGTTGGATGAACAGCAACTGGTCTGGGCTGGGATTGGTTCGCAGTGCCCTGACCCTGAACGCTATGTGTCGGTCGTTGGGATATCCCTAGAACTGGATGTGCAGGGCCCAGGGTGAGAACTGGAATCCCTATGGGGTAAGTTGTAACCCTACAAGGTGGGCCCCCAACCGCTTTTAAGTTGGTTTGTAAGTACCTCAACTAGGGTCAATTCTACTAGTTATAGGGGTTTATAACCCAACTTACAACTGCCAAGGGCCCACCTTGTATAAGGTACCCTATGGTAGGCATTGCCAAGGAAAGGTTGGGGTCACCAAGGTACATCTACCCTGGAAAGTATAGGCTGTAAGCTCTAAGACCATGGTTAGTAACCATTCACTTGGTGGGGATGCACATCCAAGTACATCATGTATGGACATTGATTTGTAAAGGTCAACCACGGTCAATAATATGGGTTAGTAATGGTCAATAATGGTGAACACATGGGCCATAATAACGGTGATTTTGCAACAACGAATAATATCTTCTCTTGTGTGAACTATCGATGATCGATGGTTATTTCATGTGATTATTGAGTGGAGATAACCATGGGTTTGAATTAGTGCTGATTCACCATCCCCATTGACTCAACGTGCTGGAAAACCGTTATAAATGCTTGATGTTCGACTTCCAGAAAACCGTATCGGGTGTCTTTTATTGTTCTAATAGTTGTTATTTTTACCACCACTGACTCAATTGTTGTCATTGTATACTACTGCCAAGTACATCACGGTAGTTTACCACGTTGAACCACTTCTGAAGGCTATAACCCACTTATGGCAGTTCCCAACTATAGTGGTTGGTGGTTTCAACCCCCATGACGAATATTCGTCAAACCAACCATTTGATCAACTAATTACTAACGAAAACGATAAATGTTCAAAAACCACCAACCAGTAGCTGTTTAACCATCATTGTTGCTTATTATCCCCTATTATAAACCCTTATTAACCATGGTTAAAAGCCACCAACCAGTATGGTCATTAATGTTGGTTTCTGATTAGTATCTACCTGTTGGTTTCATGCCTGTTTTCATTACTTTAGGGGGGGTTACACTAATCAGAAACCAACATTAATCCGTTCCCCTTGTTTTCCCCTGCTTGGTCATCCTCTCATCCCAGCGGCACAACGCCGTAGATCGTTCCGGACTCGCCAGCTGCACCGTAGCGCCGTGGTAACGCCACAGCTGTCGTGGAGCCGTCGCCACCTTGGATGGCCGCAGAACCAAGGGACCAGGGCAGGACCCCAGCAGTGAGTTGAAAGCCCTCTTCACCAGTAGCTAACTGGCCATGGGTCAAGCACTTAACCCACCAAATGGAGGATAATAACAGTTAGGATAGGGTAATCCCATCTTTTTATCCTCCACCCCGCCCCCCAACATACAACCATCATCCATCATTAACCAAACCCCCAAAAACCAAACTATCATTAAAAATCTCTTTAGGGGTAAAAGCTCCCCAGAGGAGGCCGGCCCCTGAGTTGCCACCACGCGCTCTTGAAACCTGCCACGGGGCAGGCTGGCGGAAAAAAACTACAAAAACAAAAAGTGCAAAGTTGTAACATTCCAAGCTCTGGTTGAAAGCATCTGCAAGAAAACCCTTTTTGCAAGACCACAGGGCCGAGTTGTAGGTTTCTTTGAATGCAATCAACTGCACAATGACTGCAAACAAGTGCCTATCTGCACCAAAACGCCGTCAAATGACAGATGACAAGGCCGTCAAATGACAGATGACAAGGCCGTCAATTGACAGATGACGAGCCCATCAATTGGCCACAACCCCTTCAGATGATGGCTTTGCCAAGGAGCTTGCTCAGCTCCTCCATATCGGCCTCTCCTGAGGCGCGTGCCTGCTCTTCAATCACTGCCTTCCTGTCTGTCAGCATCTTGACAAAGGCACCGTTGTCAATCTTGCCGCCCTTCCACGACCATTGAGCGTAGGACGCCACCATACTGCACACAATGCTGGCACGGACAGCATCAATCTCTTCCTGTCGCTTCTCAAGCCTGCTAAAGAGCCGTCCAAGCACGATGCCACAGATTTTCTCCAGCTTGTTTTCCGTAGAGCCTGTCTTGGCGCCAGCAGTCATAATGTCAATGCACTCAGTGAGCTTCTCCACGTCCAGCTGGTTGATGGCAGTCTGATAGATGGCTTGCCCGTTGCCAATGCTGCTGAAAACATAGTCAGCAACACCCTTGGCGTCCTTCAAAATCTCGCAACTGTAGCCCGCGTCCTTGACATCTGCATAGAACTCCACGGCCTTGTTCTTGAAGAAGTCGTGCTTCTGAACTCTTGCCTTGGAGATGGTGCGGATGATGTTTTTGCCACCACCAGCACCTCCTGCCAATCCACGGACACGCATATAGAAACTGGCATTCTGCGTGATTTTGACTGCATCCTTGATAGGCATCTGTGGATGCACTCTCACCTCAGTCTGGGTGCAAATCTCAAGGCTCTCGCCCTCACGCACTGCCATCAAGTCCTGCAACTCCACCAGAAACTTGCCAATCCTTTGCCTATCAGGAACTGCTCCGCTAAAGATGACCTCCTTGTTGTGGAAATTGGCAATGCTAATGTCAATCTTCTCACCCATCATCTCCTCGGGGATGTCGTTCTCTTGGTCCTCAATCTCTGCCCCTTCGTCTTCACTCTGCACCAATGTCTCCTCCTCTTCCTCCTCCTCTTCCTGCTCCTCATCAAAAGCAATCTGCTCCTCATCTGTAGCGCTGTCTTCAAAGACACCTTCTTCTCGGAGAAGCTCTGGGAGAGCCTTGATTTCATCAAAGGTCAGGCTGTTCCAAGCCTCTTTGAATTTTGGGTCATCACGAAAATGTAGGCACATCTTCTTGGCCACTGCTGTGAGTTGCTTCCACTCCATTGGAGTATGTTTCTTCTTATCTTTCTCCACCTTTTCACTCATTACACGGTAGGCCTCATTTTTCTCCAAGGGGTGCATTGCACCAATGGGCTTTGCTCCAATCTCCACTCCGTGAGGGCGAATGCAAGCAGAAGACACGGCACGGATGAGGTCAGTCTTGCTTGGACTGCTTCCACACGTGATGTGGTGCTTCTGGCACAGCTTCAACAGCTCATACCGGTCAAACTTGATAAGATGACCTTTGAGTTCTTGATGGTTCATAACCCTGTGTTCCACAAGGTTTTGGGGCTCTGATGGCAAACCAGCTGGAAAGTAGTAAGCCCAAAGCATACCAAAAGCATCCTTCTCAATGCGCAATTTTCCTGCGTAGGAAACTGACGTCTGCTGGAACGCCATACTTCCAAACAGAGAAACACAGCCAACGAATTGCAAGGTCCTTGAGCACTAAAAAAGCAAAAGCAAAAAAGTTTCTCAAATGCTCTTGGTTGAACTCACTCTGCCAAACGTCAAGTTCTGAAGACCGCTGGGCAATTCCACTGCCACTCTTCCTCC
>VSDK01020682.1:1578-14774 GCA_009767595.1 Symbiodinium kawagutii
GATGGTGATGATGATGATGGTGATGATGATGATAATGTTGATGATGATGATAATTTTGATGATGGTGATGATGGTGATGATGATGATGCTGATGATGATGATGGTGATGGTGATGATGATGATGATGGTGATGATGATGATAATTTTGATGATGATGATGATGATGATGATGATTATGATGATGATGATGATGATGATGGATGCATGTTATTAGCTGCAGATGGCTATGATCATCGCCCCGGGAGGCGGCGAATCTGCTGCCTCCGCCCGGTGCAGCCTGAGCGGTCTGCCTGGCACCTGGTGGAACCGCGGGGCAGTGGGGCTGTGCCATGGTGGGTTGCTGAGGTGCACCACGGGTGCATGGAGGTTTCTCAAAATAGTGGTGCCCCCCGAAATGGTTGGTTTGTTGCTGTTAATGGTTCACTTTAGGATGATTTGGGGGTCACCTATTGGGAGAAACTACCTCGCATGGTGGTTATTCGTGCGGTGGGTTGGTGATGGTGAGGGATAGTCATCTTGTTGCTGGTAGGGGACACTCGGCCCATGGCTCCTTGGCAAATAATCGCTAGACACGGCACTGTGTTTCTTGCTTGTTGTTGGCTGGATGACATCCCCACCATGGGCCTTCAAGCATATTTTGAGGATGGCTGGACGTTAGTTCCATCGTATGGCGTATTTTGCTGCAAAGCTTCAGCTGGCAGATGAAATCCAGGCGTGCATTGCGAAGTGAAGTTCCACATTGATCTCGTAACAAGAAAATGGTGAGAAAAACCTGCAAGGATGTCAGTTTGCTGTGCTTATCCGGGGCCATAGGAATGCGTTTTTTTTTAGTTTTTGTTGGCTTAACGGAGGCACCCTGTTGAGCTGATAGCTTCATGCCAAGCAACTGATGGCTTTGAATAATTCGAGCAGCTCGCTCTCGTCATATGTTTTTTTTCCCAGGGGATGCGCATTGCCAGTTTTGGCTACGATTCTTCAGCAGACTCCTCATGATTTTCGATCTCTACTTCGACCACGTCCCTGACGCAAACAGATCTCAGGGGCCAGGGATGTTGATTATTCATGATTATTCTTAATACATGGGGACGTCAGCTCCAGCAACCGCCCCTCTCCATTTCTTGATTGTTTTTATATTCGTATAATAGTATGATTGATATTTTTTTGACGGTCAGATAGGCGGCAATTTCAACGTATCCCCTCGTTGTCTATGCAGCAATGAAGTGTTTTTTCTGCGGACTCATGTTGGGATGGACCATGAGCGCCACAACTTTTGTAAATTGTCACTCTTTCTGTTTCCATGCTTTCCTCACCGAGTCATGCCCCAAGCATCAGGAAACCACTCCCAAATTTCTCTCACTTGGTGTGATCTAAATGATGGGGGCTTTCTAATATGGATCTCTCATCCGTCAGACCTGAGGATGTCACACCTCAGCTATCTCAGTCTGATGCCAACTTCCAAGTCATTAGCAAGTAGCACTTGGTCATAGTCCTGCCGCATGCGCATTGCAACTCAGGCCTGCTACACGTGGCGTCTCCGAAAATGCTGTCCTGGCTGCTGCGGAGCAACGCTGCCTAGAAGTAACTAACTAACGTTCATTGAGTCCCACTGATGCAAGATGTTTGCCTTCGTCAGTTGTTTCTCAAAATAGGTGTGCCCCAAATCATCCTTATCAACAATTTTAGCAATACATCAGCCCTTGTCGGGGTTCCCAATTTTAAGAAACCACATTTGAAGGAGTCGCATCAACAAGTATCAATAAACACCCAGATGTCGTTCAAAGGCATCCCCAGTCCACAGTACCGAAATGTAACGAAGGGATCCGCCAGAAAATGAACTGGTTACATGCGAGAACAGCTACATATATTTGCATTTTTGAGCCTGGGAGATTCTGGGGGTGGATGCTTGCAACCAGCTGCTCATGAGATGAGCATATCATAAACCCTGCTTTGCGCGCCCTGAGCTTTGTAAATTCACAGCTGAAATGCCAGGTGATTGGCAAAATTTCAGGCAGAGCAAGTCGCTTGTCAGATCATTTTCTCAAACTCGTAAGTTGGTTAGCCTCACATCGCGCCCAGTGAAACCATGTGAAACCTTTGGCCTCACCGAAACAAATCTCTGGAAGATGTGGATGTTCAGAAGTACATCATTGGTCGCGCTACTGAATGCTTTGTATCGGGACCACTCAGAGTTTTGGAACCAGTCAACTGCTTGACCCATGGCGGGGTTAAAATGATCATGCGGGTCACTATTTGCTGATGCTGAATACTAATTAATTACTAATGAAGTGGCAATAATGGTTGGCAAAAGGCTGGAGCGCCCACAAACGACAGTCAAGGTGCAAGAAGTAAAGCCCATGTAGATTACATGTAGGTTCCATGCAGGTTGCATGTAGGTTATAATTAGTTGGTGTCGCTGTCCATCATGACTACTAACTTGTGGCAGGACCCCTGGATTTGGCTTGGCAGATTTTGCGCGGCAGTGTGAGATTGCAGTTTCCTGTGCATCAATCCTTTAATGATTGGTGGTTATGAAAATAGTTTATGTTCTCTGATCTTTTGCATGGTGTGTTCGTTGAAAAACAATCTTTGGGATGGCAAAACTGCCCACCAACCAGATAATGATTATTATTGACTATAATAAGCATTACTAACTAGCCACTAGTTGACGATATTCATGAACAGTTTCCTGAACGACTTTCAAGGCCACAAATGCCATAGCCGTCACTACAGTCATGGACCATTGCTGCTCCAGAGGTGAAAGCGTTCACCTGCACATCCGGCCCAAGAAACAGCACCAGCTGGAGCAGTTCCTGCCGGTGCCACTGAAAGTCGTCAACAAGCAGTTTCTAACCATGAGAGAGCATGGGCATGATGAACAAAGTTCCGACCCAAGCTGAGTACATGCCAATCAATGAAGTTTCGGTGGTTGTTCATGTCAAATCAAGAAAGAGATATTAAGATTTAAGATTCGTAGGCAGAGACAATGGAGCTTCGCATGTTCAATGATTTCCTGCCATCCGTGCCATGTATGTAGAGGGGGGCAACTGCAAGATCTACTGCATGGCAGCAATTCCACGGAGCTTGGCAATCAGCAACTTGTTCCCTTCCACTCCAGCGGTGCTTGGGGCGAAATGAGTTTGTCCATAGATGTACTCTTCTCGGAAGATCCCATATCTGTAGCCTCTATCCCAAACTTTTCAGCAAAGAACCTGTAGCAACCAGGAGCAAAAAAATGTACCCATGTAATTTACAGCTTCGCCACCAGATTCTTTGATCATTTTCACAGGATTCCTAGTTATCGCCGGCTGAGCCATGGCGCAGCGACAGCGGGGAGCCGGGGTGCGGAGTCTTGGATGGATGGGTTCTAATATCCAACCGTGCTTGGGTGCCACAGGCACCACAAACTAATCAGCTACGTGTGTACAAACAAATACAAAGCAAGGCCAGATGCCATAGCCAATTATCACCAAAGTTGGCATATGTCCCATGAAATCCCATGAAGTTCTAACAAAATGTCCTCCAACCATTGTGGGCAAGTACTTTGATGCAGCCTGAGTGGCTCGGCAACACCGAGGCAAGGGCTTCGTGACAAGGCAGAAACTTTGTCATTTGCAAACCAGCCGTTAACAGCAGAACCAACTACCAACATCCAAATATCCACGAATGCCTGCATGTTTTGTTGCAGGTGCTGTGGTAGGGCCGATCCTCTGAGATGCCCCGGTAAAAAAAACTATCAACAACTGCAAATCAAGACGAATTCCACTAACAGAAACAGCCACGCAGAAATTACCAACCAAGCAACATCTACCATCCAACTACCAGGTGTATTTGGTGTATCCCTACTATAGCTCATCAAATTTGAGTAGACCTTATGAAAGCTTCAGAACCAACCATTAATCAGTTTCATACTATCAATCCCTCAGGACTAACCATTTGCCAACCTTTCACTATAACCCCTACTATTGGTTTATAAACCAACCAAATCCTAATCACTTCTAGTTGATATAACCCTATTTTTGCCCAGTGATGCTTCCCTACCAGCCTTTCACCACTACCATTAACCAAGCATTAACCATCAATTAGCCATTAATCATTGTTACAACCACTGATCCTTAATAACCAACCATTCACCAACCATTCACCAACCATTCACCAACCATTCACCATCAACCATAATTAATCATTACTGGTTGCTGGTCACAAATCCAACAGCCATGAACCAGTTATAGTTCATGACCATTACTATTAGCTTGTTAGTGAATCATAAACCAACCGGCTATCGTTGATACAACCCTATCAACCACAAAAACCATAAACCAACAACCTGCCAACCTTATTACTATAAGCTAATTAATCCATCAGCCACAATCAATCATTGCTGCTTATAGTAATAAGGTTGAGGTGGATTGATAAATTTGTGTTGATCGATTTATAAGGTCGATCAATTTTTACCCTCAAAAGCTACAACCCACAACCAATGGGGTTTACCACCCATAAACCAACCACATGTCAACCTTATCACTGTAAGCCGATTACTCCATGAGCCGTAACCAACAACCTGTCAACATCTTTATCAACCAGAACCAATCATTGCTGCTTATCGAGGGTTAACCACCCATCAACCGCAACAACCTTCACCCACCTCGGCGCTGCGCTGCTGAGTCAATGATCCGCGCCTCCAGCTTCAGCGACATGGGGCGCGCGGCGCGGCAGGAGATGGGGATGTTCGCCGCTGGGAGTACCTAGGGCGACTGAAAGTAAACATTTTCTTTTAAAAATGTTGGATTCTTGATTTTTGTGTTTTTTTATTTATTTGGATATTTTTGTTGCTGTTTATTTTTTTTTCCGGAAATCATCATTTACCAAGTGAAATTGATTTTTTGGGGAAAGCCATTGGTAGAATGATATTGGAAATCGATTTCACTTGGTGAATGATCATATTGAACCAAAGTCCGGGGGTCTTGATTGGTCAACGGAAGCTGTCAGAGATTCGCTTCTGCCTAATCACTGGCTGAATATAATGGATGTCACCACTACAATGATGATTTTGGGGTGCCGGAAGGTGCCGGGTACCTTCATAGCATGGAGTTCCGCGGATCCAGCCAGGACTGGGCTCCAAAGCGTGGGTACGGGAGCCCAGCTGCGTGATACGGTTGTGTGTGGCAGCAGCCATGTGGAGCCCATTAAGAATGGTAGGGTATGGATGCAGCTGACTACATAGGGATATACCAGTGGGGATATACCAGTGGAACACTGGAAATTTACGGATGTATCCATGTAATTAGATGTCGCTCTCCCCTTTTTGTATGCGACAGGCGGGTCCAAAAAATATGCCCCCCAATATCCATGTAGATGCGCATGTTACGGTCATGTTACGCTGTGGATGCTGTGTGCAGGGCCCACCTTTTTTTTGACCCCCCACCTTGTTTTTTTGACCCCCCCTTGTTTTTCTGACCCCCCACCTTGTTTTTTTGACCCCCTTGGTTTCTGACTTCTGACCTTGTTTTTTTGACCCCCTCCACCTTGTTTCTTTAACCCCCTCGTCCTTATTTTTTTGACCCCTCACCTTGTTTTTTTGACCTCCCACCTTGTTTTTGTTGACCCATGATCCTGTTTTTTTGACCCCCAACCCTGTTTGCTTGACCCCCGGGATTTGCTTCCCGGATTGAAACAAGAGGCCGGAAGGGCAGGAGTGGAATCGAGGCGAATGAGAGATGAGAGAGAAGAGGAAGGAAAGGAAGACGAAGGAATAGATGGAAGTGAAGGAAAGAAAGGAAGGGAAGGAAGTGAAGGAAGGGAATGAAGTGAAGGAAGGGAAGGAAGTGAAGGAAAACAAGGAAGTGGAAGGACAGGAAGGAAGAAAAGGAAAGGGAAGGAGGGAGAAGGAGGAAAGGAAGGAACTGAACAAAAGGATAGCGGATAGTGGTTTCCCCTGTGCTTTGGTGTTGCGTTTTCAATCTTGGTTTTTCGATTTGATGTTCCCTTCTTTTGTTTTCTTCCGTTTCTCAATTTTTTTAACTGCACTGTGAGCTGTTGTGACGACATGGATTTATTCTAATTGGTTGGTTTTTCTCTTGTGTAGAATCTTGTCACGACATGGATCTGAGTTTGTTTTCCACTATGTCTCCGATTTTGTTTCCATTGTCGATTCCATTGTGTATTGAAACATCTTCTTTTCCAACGTTTCTTACTGGCCGTGTCGCCGCGTTCAATGGTCTTGACGCCATTTGGATTGGAATAGACGCCGTTTGTTTGTTAAACGGCTGTGATGCCACACCTTGGCCTAGACGCCGCATTCTCTGGCTTTGACGCCGTTTTCCTTGGCCTAGACGCCGCATTCATTGGCCTTGACGCCGGAGCAGCTTCCAGGCTCAGGTTCCGGGGAGTTCCGGCGCAGTTGCCAGGCAAGGTTCTGGACAGTTCCGGAAGGTTCCGGGGAGTTCCGGTGTGGATGGTAGGCCAGGTTCCAGAAGGGTCCGCAGGGTTCTGGAAGGTTCTAGGGAGTTTGCCAGGTAAGGTTGCGGAAGGTTCCGGAAAGGTTCCGGGGAGTTCTGGAAGGTTCCAGGAGTATGCCTCAGATTTTTTTGTTACATACCAATATGCCGCAAAAGAAAACGCGCGGAATCATTCAGATCTGTGGCTCTTGCTGTTGGGGATACCACCTTAGCTTATGTCAAAATTGTTAAAATTATATATACATGTCACATATTTATTTACATATACGTGAGTATATTTCAGAGTAAATTTACAGTCACGCACTGCTTGCATACAACCTTGGATTGAATGTATCTAGCCCATATGCTTTGTGAAGGTCTACGGGGCGGGCGGGTTAGGTGGGGCATTGGTGGGATGGGCACAGGTGAGGTAAATTTAAATTGCTGCGCCTAAATTGCCACGTTTGGCCCATGTTAGGCCGTTTTTGGGAAGAAGTGAGGGGTGTCGGATTGCTGTGCTATATTTGGTGAAGAGGTGGAGTGGCATGCGCAAGATAAGGAACAAACCAGGTCAAGGATTGCCAGGATGAGCGCCTGTACTCCTGCGCGTAGGTTTCCCTGTTTGGCCCTGTTGGCTCGTTTCGGGGAAGGAGTGAGGGATAACAGTAGGGTATGCTGTTAGTCGGTGGGGTCAACCATTGCCAGGATGTGCAGAGCTCAGATACAATTCAATTGCTGTGCCTAGATTGCTGTCGTGAGTCCATGTCACTTCGTCACGCCAAAGGACGTCAACATAAAACACATTAACACCAATGACACTATACGAGCGAAATGAAGACTGAATTGCAGTAATTCACACTTCCTAACAGTAAATGTTTTTGATTGACACTCGATAACCCAAATCTACGCTACAGAAACTCCTTCGTATTAAATGCCCGGAGTACAACTAAATGACTTGAATTAACTACGACATGGCCCTCAATCATCCCCAATAAATTTAATTCACAACAATCAGCGCTAGACAGCAATAAGTGGATATAAATGGTACTAAATGGCCTAAATTCGCACTGACCAGCAGTGGGTGTCACTAAATCACACTACAGTGCTGCTAAACCTCAATGCTGAATAACAATGAATGTTGCACCATTGTAAAAACATAAGCGCTTATCACACTGCATGGCTGCAATTGACACTGAGTTTTATGAACACTCAAGAACACTATTTTGAAAAAAATCATATTGAATAGCCCAAACGTACGCTGAAGAACACTAGTTCATTACAAATCACGCTACAATTACAAAACCGTAATTGGAAATAATTATGAGTAATTGACACGTAATAGCAACAAATGTTTGGCTATTCTAAAAGCAGTCACACCAATGACATTACACGAGCGTAATTAAGACGAAATTGCAGTATACGTCATAACGGTACATCATGCGTTGTACAGCGGTTGGTTTCAGATCCCATTGCCCTTTCCACTGTTCCAACAAAGCATTTCTAAATACATACATTTACATGAGTAAACTACGAAATTGCCCTCAATCATACCCAACAAACGCAATTTGCAGTAATCAGCACTAAGCAAAAACAACAACAAAGACAACAACAACAACAAGAACAACAACAACAACAACAACAACAACAACAACAACAACAACAACAGGTACGAAATGACCCGGATTTACACGGAACAGCAGAGGTCGTTACTCAATCACACTAAGCGAGCACTAAACAAAAAACTGTTGATACGAATGACTCACAGCACTGCACAAACATAGTGGACAATAAATTACACGAATTAAGACGTAATAGGGTAAATGCTACTAAAAGCCTAGGGTCAGAAAAACAATGTGAGGGGTCAGAAAAACAAGGTGGGGGGTCAGAAAAACAGGGTGGGGGGTCAAGAAAACAAGGTGGGGGGTCAAAAAAACAGGTTGGGGGTCAAAAAAACAAGGTGGGGGGTCAGAAAAACAGGGTGCCCCTGTGTGCATGCAATGGCTGTTTCGCAGGTACCCAGAACCCAAATTTGTAGTAAATGAAACCCGTGTTGGGTGTGAGTGTCCTCTGCCAGGTTGGATAACCAGGTCACATAACCAGGATGGAAATGGACTCGGCCATTTTTGGCCTGCTACTAAACAACAGCCACATCGCCCTTCTTAGCCAACACTGGCTGACTTGCACCATCTTCCACTGGCAGCCAGCAGTCTCAGGTCGGAAGAAGCCCAGGCCTGGCCGTGCGACCCTAGTTCATTCATTGGGGGTCGCAGGGGACCCAGGTAGAAACCACGACTTTTGGGGGATACCCCCCTATTCATCAACCTTGGCGTTAGATGGAATATCAAATTTGAGTATCCCGCTAGGTATAGGGATGTATAGGGTATTCAGTATTCACATTGAACCTGGAGGATATGCTCTTTGCTCCAGGATGGTTTGACAATTAAATGCAAAGGCATGATTTGGACAGTAGAATTGATCAAGAAAGGTTCTCCATAATAGTGGATGATAGTAATCTTGAACAATAGTCATAAAGACTGCAAAGCTTGGAGCAAAGGAATGCAAACGATGGGGATGCCGCAAGCCAGTAACAATATGAAACCAATCAAGCAGGTCACCACATCAAACATCAATACCGGGAAGCTCTGAGCACCAGTGGCTGACTGCTTTTTAAGTTTTCCCTCCGGAATGGGAACGTGATCACAATGGGTGTTGACAAGCATGGTCACATGGGCGTGAAGCCTGCGATCATTGCTTGACGGCTTGTTGAGGGAAGGAAATGTTCACCCAGTTGCTCCGACCAGCGGCAGCAACAATTGCCGAAGAACAACTCTCATGGCCCCAATCTTCCAGCCCAGGTTCCCAAAGGATTCGGTGCCAGCAGCAAGCACAACCACGGTTCCCTGCTGACATCGCCGAGCCAGTCGTCCCATGGGTTCCCTGCAGGCATCTCGGACCCGTTCCAGCAGCACCGCTGGCAGACCTTCGGGCCGAAGTCCCTCGGTAGCGCTACTGGTGGGCACCTGGTGATGTGAAGCCTTGAGGCAATGATTGGTGAAGTGTTCCAGTCGTGGTGCTGATTTTTGTTTGGCCATCCCAAACTTTTTCAGCAAAGAACCTGTAGCAACCAGGAGCAAAAATAAAAAGTCACACTTGTCAATAAGTATAGGGACATTGGTTGGGATTGGTAACATGCAATCGTGTGTTTTCTTGTCAGTTTGGACTTGCTTAGTGGTGTCAGTAGTCATAGGTTTACAATCAATTGTGCGAAAGGTGTAGCTCTCAACCGGCATGAATAGGAGGCAAACAGACATACTGATGTTCATTGAGCATCCTAGCTACTTGGTTGACTATTATTATGTCGGCTTTTCACAATACTTTTTCAAGTCATTGTTGCACCTTTCAGGAGGGTCATGTTTGGGGTTCAAATGTTTTAGGAATTGCACCATTTATGAGAAAGGACCTTTCTTGGGATATGAAAGCTGGAACATTAGGATTTGAAGACACACACACAAATGCATACTGCATCATTGCACTACCGAAAACACATGAACAACTGGCATTGGTATTGTTTCTGAAATTGGTCCCTTGCAAAGAAATAATCAAACAGATGGGTTCGGTGGCCCTGATGCAAGTGGTGTCCAAAGGTACTGCAAATTGCAAACATCACCATGGTGTTGCACTTGGAAGATATTGCACGACACTTTTGAATCTACTTTCAATTTCATCCTACACCATGTGTTTCTAGAATTCTGGCACATACAGGTGCAAGTTGCAACTATGGGTCATTTTTTGCTGAGCGGCTTAGAGTTAGTTTTACTTCAAATCAGCCTTTGACCCTGGTGGTTCAGGAGATTCGGACGCTGGCCACTGGAATGACTTGCCGCTGGCATTATCGCCACAGGCCGCGGAAAGCTTGGGAAAGCTGTGGCTGAGGTGCCCTGCCCTTGCTTTTGAACGACGATGAACGATGCCAATAGAGCTAAAAAAGATTGATGCTTGACCCAGTACGGCACGGTGAGCTGACTATGATGCAGAAGGATGGTGGTGATGATGATGATGCAGAAGGATGGTGATGATGATGATGATGATGATGATGATGATGATGATGATGATGATGATGATGATGCTGATGATGATGATGATGATGATGATGCAGAAGGATGGTGATGATGATGATGATGATGATGATGATGATGATGATGATGATGATGATGATGATGATGATGATGCAGAAGGATGGTGATGATGATGATGATGATGATGATGATGATGATGATGATGATGATGCTGATGATGATGATGATGATGATGATGCAGAAGGATGGTGATGATGATGATGATGATGATGATGATGATGATGATGCAGAAGGATGGTGATGATGATGACGGCTCCTTCCTATGTTGGTGCAAGTTGAGTTGCTGTTTTGCGCCCTGGTTCAGTGCTGGAATGGTCAGCAGCTGCAGATGGGTGGCTTACGGCAGGTCCTTTTGGATCGCCTTTCGAAAGGCGTTGAGAAAGGCCAGGGCTTCGCCGACGGTCCCGAGATCTGATGGGATCCGGGAGATGGAAGAGGATCCCATCAATTTGGCCCGGATTTTTTAATGGTTTCAAAGGAGTCTTGACCTCAAAATCTCTGAAGGTCCTGCAGGAGAATCGGGGTTTAGCTGAATCTTTTTGGGTTGCAGATTCGTGTAGTGTGTTGATTGGGTGAAACACTTTCGATTTTGCCACAGCTGAATCGGTAATTGCTCCTGGGGGACGGGCATCTTTTTGAGATGTAACTTTCAAGAGTTTCCCATGCCTGCCGGCTTACTTGTCGACGATCCCCATCACAATTTGCATGACATGTGCGAAAGAAGCCAATCATCCCTTGGTTTTTCAAGCAATAAATGACTGGACGAGTATAGTGTTTGTTAGCCCCAACCCTCTTAAAACATACAGCCCAAATGTAAAATGTCAAAAACTCTTGCCCATCCTATTGTTGGGTAAGCTGGGTTTGCTCCTTGATCAGGCAGATCTTGGCTTGGCAACATGCCGGAGCTTGGCACCAGCGGCCAAGGGAATGGCAAACAATCCCCTTCCAAGGATTGCATCAGCCAAGCATTGCTGGATTGAGCTGTGGTGGTTTCCATGGTTGTGACGGTCGTGGTTGTTTTTGATATTGCTTTTGCTTCTGTTTTTGAATAGACAATCGGAGATATTTGAAATCAGGTGAGTAGTCAAAGGGTCGAAATTCTGCCAGAGAGAGGTGTGTGATTTGGCGCATTAATTTTGCGTCATTTGGCTTAAGGTGATTACTGTAGTGAAATCTGTGGATTCAGAATGTGACCGGTGTGATGACGAACTGATACCAACGATCACCAGTTGCCAAATCCGATGGTCATCAAAAAGAGGGACCTACTGATCCTCCAAAGAGTGATGCACCCATGTAAGCCCAGCTATGACTCTCCATAGCCGGTGGAAGCCCCACAGGAAAAATCCACTTCACTTAGTATGGGAGCACCTGGCTCCTTGTAACTATATGACGCTCCCGTGTGGGAAACCACATCAACCAAACATTCGATCCAAGTAGAATCTGTAGCTTTTGGAAACAGTGTAGGCGTTTCGTGATGCACAGGGTTTTTGCCCTGATTGGATATCGTGGTACATTGTCGGTCTGTTCTGGTATATCAAAACTTTTTGCTGAAAGAATGGACTATGCGGACAATGCATCACATTTGAATTGGGCACTCATTGTGCTAAGTAAGAAGTACAGAAGTACAGTAAAAGTCATGAAGCTAGAGCAAGATGAACGCCATAAATTTTGGAATCCAAAAATTATTTTACTTCGAGTGATCCCCACCATGACATTTCAAATCAGCTTGTTGACTGCACTTTTGTCTGCATATCAACATGTCAGTCGGCAGACATGCAACTAGCTGTGCCGATCATTGGTTTCACCTGGCACGTCATTATGCATGTCAGTCTGTCACACAGCATATCAACATGTCAGTTGGCAGTGTGAAGTACACTCCAGAGCTCTCAACACGTTTGCTTAAACATGCCCAAACATGGCAGTGAACCACCTGAGCCAAAGCATTTGCTTCACCTGGCAGGTCATTGTGCATGTCAGTCTGTCAAACAGCATATCAACATGTCAGTTGGCAGTGTGAAGTACATTCCAGAGCTCTCAACACGTTTGCTTAAACATGCCCAAACATGGCAGTGAACCACCTGAGCCAAAGCATTAGGTTTGCTTAAACATGCCCAAACATGGCAGTGAACCACCTGAGCCAAAGCATTTGCTTCACCTGGCAGGTCATTGTGCATGTCAGTCTGTCAAACAGCATATCAACATGTCAGTCGGCAGACAATGCAGTGCTTGCAGTGAAGACCCTTCCATCAGGCTGATTGCCCCGCCATCCGGAAAACAATGTTGCCCAGACACGGTCCGCCTGAGATGGAAAAGAAAACAAAAAAAGGCCCCGACCTTTCTGAAGAGCCCCGCCGAAAACCCCTCCAGTCTGTCATGTCAACATTCTTTCTGACATTCTTTCTGACATATCTTCTGACATTCTCTCTGACATTCTTTCTGGCATATCTTTTGACATTCTCTCTGACATCTCTTCTGACATTCTTTCTGACATATCTTTTGACATTCTCTCTGACATATCTTATGACATTCTTTCTGACATATCTTCTGACATTCTTTCTGACATTCTTTCTGGCATATCTTCTGACATTCTCTCTGACATATCTTCTGACATTCTCTCTGACATCTC
>VSDK01020682.1:16097-28363 GCA_009767595.1 Symbiodinium kawagutii
GCAGATGGTCTTAGTTGAGGTCCGGCAGCCACCACTAGTCGCGCTTGGTCGCGGTTGAGGTCCGGCAGCCACCAGCTGGCATACATGATCGTGGTTGAGGTCCGGCAGCCACCACTGGTCGCGCTTGGTCGTGGTTGAGGTCCGGCAAGCGGAGGAGGAGAAGGAGGAGAAGGAGGAGAAGGACGAGAAGGAGGAGAAGTCAACTCTGATAAAATCTAACAACCCTCACCTGACAGGTGGGGAAAAAGACTTGTTGATTTTGCGACATGTAGCTTGGGAGCGCTTGTAAGCTTGTGAGTCATTGTTTGGCAGACAGTCCTGTGGGTTTGTCCCTAGCTTTCCCTCGTGAACTGTTTTTCTTGGATTTTTTTCGAATCATACCAACGCAACTGATCAGGCAGATTGGTGGTTACTTGAAGTACTCTTTCTGTACTAAAAGCACCGTTTGGCGCAGCAATATCAACCAACAAAACACGTGATTAAAAAACATCAACCAAATCGACTTCAACCCAGCAATAAACAGTGAAACAACATCACCCAAGCAACTGGGCTCACCCGGAGGCTCAGCCATGTCAACCACCAGCTTTGAAAGAAGTCGCCATCCCTCAGGACGCAGAGCACAAGGAGCGCAAGAGACGGAGCCACAGGCAGAGGCCAGATCCCGGGCCGACGGCTGGTTGAGTAAGCAGCTAAGCCTGGGACACCGCAACAGGTCACCAAAGGTCAGCTATCAGATGCCACAGTCAGCCTACCTGAAGATCAGCAGGGGAGACAAGTTGCAGAAGGGTGAAGAACAAGGGAGGCGGACTCCACCACCAGCACTTGTGGAAAGACAACCAAAACTGAGCCGTTGCCTCAACGAATAAGTGGGCAGGTGTGGATTGAGTGCTTTGACAAATGTGTGGCTTCCACTGCTATCAACCACTATTCACCATTATATCCAACCAGCACACCCTCTTTGACAACAAGTTCTGAAGGCTGTTGCTTTGCAGGTAGGTCCATCCTGGTTACTGGGAAGTGCCCCGCACACCCACCATTGACTGCATCAATGAGTTCTGAGGACTTGCCCAACCAGCAGCCACTGAATGATAAGCATGTTTCATGTGGCCTTTTTCAAACCAGCTCATGTTCCTGGTCTATACAACTAGTTCGCGGCTTTAAAATGCTTTAATCATGTTTTATTTTCCCCATGTTTCCCCAAAATTTGGGATGGTTGTTTGGTTCACGCATGTCTTTTCTTTGTGGGGGAGGGGGATGGCTTACAACCCCACTGGTTGGCTACAGTGCCTAGTTGGCTACAGTGACCCGTTGCTAAAGGTGAGAGGTAGACGCATGGCTTATGACCCGGTTCACCGCAGTCGGCCGTTTGACCCTTTGCCAACAGTAAAAGGTAAAAAGGACGGCTTATAACCGGCTTATAACCACCAATCGCACCTGTTTGAGCACTCAACCCGTGACGGTTCACCCCTGGAACCTCCTCCCAGAGGTTGGCATCCAGCCATCAGGACTTCCGAAACAAGCAGCACCGCAGCGGCTGCGCAGGAGGTTGTGGTGGCGACCTCAGCGAACAGGACATGTGCAATGTCGAATCTACAAAGTGGGCAGTTACCACTCTGGTAAACCAACCTGGAAGTGGACAATCCAACCATTTATAACTGGTTTACCCATGAAACTGGTGGTTTTTACGTGCCAGGTCCCGGGTTAGTTTACCAAAGTGTACAGCTGTCTAGGAAACAGTAGATTTGATTTTTGACATGGACCCAAGGCATGGAGGCAATATGTAGATGATTGTAGATATAGGATTGACATATAGCTCCAAGCAGATACTGGTAATATTTCATACCATTTGTGACTGCTTGTGTACCTCCATCTATTGCAAATTCCATCAACCACAATTGGGCTGACGCAATGGCCATAACACAGCAGTGTTTTCATGACGAGCGTGCGCTAGTGAGATGTTTCCTTGACAGGATCTACTGACCAATCTGAACGTAAGAACTGAATAATGCCAACCCTGGATTGATAAACCCCTGGTTGATTGATAGGGGGGCATCTCCCAAACGCCAACTGGTTTCCCCTTAAAATGGTAGCCCCCTCAATGAATAAACCTATTTGGCTGGTGGTTTTCAAACATTGCATATGTTTCTAATTGTTAACAAATGGTTGCTTGAAGCCTCGAAGCACCAGCTATGGTTGGTTGAAAAAGATGTTAAAAACCCACCAGCTGGTTGGTTGACCAGCATATTTTTCATGACGGGTTGGTTCAGCCTCGAACCAGCTGAGCACCAAGGCCGCTCCCGAGCCCACCCCAGAACCCGAGCCCCTGGGAGACGCTATCCATGTGCGTGCTGCGGAGTGCCTTGGTGGAGATGTCGCTACCATGGATATGTGTCGATGGTGAAAGGTCGTGGGTAAACATGGTGGTGGACCATGGTGGGTAAACATGGTTAAACGTGGCGGTGAATTATGGTGGTTAATTAATGGTGAAACCTTTGAAGATGGTTGAACATGGTGGTTAATGATTGGTCGTCATTGAAAATGGTTGGCTGATAGTGATTGTTGGGGGTCGTTTGGATTGGCAATAGTTGGCACATGCTTGCTACCTATTCGACATAAAAAACAGCTTGCAGGAAGAGCATGTTCATACATTTGGAGATGTTCTTAAATCAATGGCAACGTTCTCCACCATTAACACCTGGCCATTAAATTCAACATGAAACTTCCGAATGCCTGTGCAGTCATACATATGCAAGAGTTAGATGGCTGAAACCACAGATGGCTCCAGTTCATTGGCCCCGGAAATACATGGGTGCCCATTCTGAGTTACCCTCCGGTAAACTAACCTGGCAATGGATTTTAAGATATTTTCTGGTGAAACCCTGGGAAACTAGCATAAATGGTGGATTTTCCATTGCCAGGTTAGTTTACCAGAGGGTATCCTGCTTTACATTGAAAATCAAGTTTGTTTGCCCAAAAAATCTTGGAACGCCAGGCCCACAGCCCCATATCTCCCCATCTCCCAGTCCCTGCCAGGCTGATGTTGGGTAATTTTCCTTGCACGCACTGAATACCAAGAGAGGCAGATCGAGCCTTTATGAATGAGTCTCATGTAGGTGTATATGCATTTTTTGGTATCATTTACTTTTAGACTTTTCATGTAAGTCTACATCGTTCTGTCATTTTTCTGTGAGTGAGTTTCATGTAGTTTGCTTCTGTATTTCCCAGATGCATGTCTAGTCAGCAGCATGTTCACCAGAGCAAATTAGCGATGTGGCTTGGACCTGCTCCCCTCAATGACAATGGCTGAACACCAGCGCACCTTTGCCCAGATCGCGATCAGAAATGGCACCATGAAATCCTGTTTTGGTTTCTCATTTATCATGCTAAGTACTTTGCTATTTCTATTTTTTTGGGTTTGCAAATGGTCGCAAATTAATAATAAGTTGATAGTGATCTGAAACGAACAAAAATGTTCATCAGTCGATAATTGGTTATGGTTCTGTTTGACAGTTGTCAAACCATCGCTAATCATTGACCACGATTAACCATGACTGATAATCATTAACCCAATTTCACGATATGTAGACCATCAATTAAGCATCGATTGACCATTAAGCAACCGCATATTAAGTGTCAATTGAAAATGAGTTAGCCATCAGTACTGACCATCATCAACCTTCATCATGAACCTCCATCATTAACTTTCAAGTGAACATCATCGTCAAACATTATATTCCCTATGGTTGGTTGTTTTACACTATAGTTAGCCACTTCCCTTCGCCATTCATCAACCAACCTTCAACTTCAGTTAACCATCAGTGAAGGATCATGAATTACCCATAACTAATCATCACGAACAATGATTAACCATCATCAACCGTCAGTTCGCCATCATCAACCATCAGTTCGCCATCATCAACCATCACTGAACCATCACGGAACCATCGGTTAGCCATCATTAACCATCACTGAACCACCTCTGGGCCATCACTGAACCATTTTTCACCAAAGGTTCACCATAGATTTCCCATCCGTCAACCTTCAACCATCACCGGTCACCAGCCATCCCTTTGGCAGCACCACGAGGTCACCGGTGGCCGATCCTGACGCAAAACTGGCGCAAACCGCGACGGCAGGCGGAGAGGAGATGGTGAAGAGTGGGTGGTTAGTGGGTGGTTGACTAGTCATTCTATGGGTAGATATGGCTCAATTAATAAGCCTATTTGGTTGGTGGTTTCAAACTTTTTGTTTCATTTTCCCTAGTAAATGGTTGGTTGACTAATATGTTCCATAAGGGTTCAGACCACCAATCAGTAGAGTAGTAGGTAGTAGTGTATGATTATGGTTGCGGTAGTAGTGGTTAACCTTTGTAATGGGATAAGATATAGTACCGTGAAAAAAATATGGGTTAAGAAATAGTGCCATGATTATAGTACCGTTACTATCTTCTAGAAGTGCGTTGTAGTAGTAGATGGTTAAGGTAAGGTATAATATCCTAACCCACTATCACCACTTTCTTATATGCTTAGGATAATGTTGGTAGTTTGATGGGTAGTGGTTAAGTATTGACAATAGTCACTAGTAGTGGTTAATGAATGGTCTAGATATTTACATTTTAATTTCTAATATTTGACCATCGATTTTAGTATTAAACATATAATGGATGCACATGTTATACGGTCAGTTAATGGTTGATTAATGGTTAATAGTGGTTAGTAGCGGTGATGATATTTACATGTATTGATTAAACATTCAAATTTTGCGATGTATGAATACATAGATGGTTGCGGTCATCCAAAGGACGGGTAGGACTGTGGCTGGTTCAGATGCTCCAGCGACTTTACTGCTGAGTGAGTTGGTCCAGACCAACTGATACCAAGAAACTGATTGAGTGCAAAGCAATTAGAATTGTTGAATCAGATGTTCATCGATATTTACAGTGGTAAGTAACCGTCGTTGAATCCAATGTTCATATAAAGTGGTTACATATTATATACCCATGAAATCACATCGTTTTGTGATAAATTGTTGGTGATCAATTGTCTCTATGTGGCATGTGGGTGTTGCGGCTAATCTGTCTACAGCCACCTGGCCGCCCTTCGCGTATTGATGTTTCATGATGCATCAATGCTTGCAAAGATTTCCAGCATCCACACAAGGATATTAGTAGTGATATTTGCAGTGGTGACTTGATGATTTGGTGAATGATGGAAGTTCCACCAGCTGGTAAGATCTTCCTGGACATCAGAACCGTTGTCAACATGCTTCGCTCCGGCTGTTCCTGACAGAAACATTGTGATATGGTTGACCCTGAATTGTTGATGGTTAAGATTGATTAAAGCTACTAATAGTGGAACAATATCAACATTATTGTTGTTATCAATATTAGCAGTAACAATGGTTACCAAACTGAGAAAGGCCACTAAGCTCAATAATAGTGGACCATTTGCTTTTGATCATGTTTGGCAATTGGAGGTCCGGCTCTCAATTCACATGGGTGCATTGTTTCATTCACGGACATAGCCAGAACTCACCGTTACAAGCATGTACTAGCCGCTACTAGCCTGTACAGAGTTAAGCACTCTTGGCATTTTCTGGCATGTGTCAGCTCCAACAAGAATACATTATCAATTGTTAATCAGTTTCTATTGGTACTCGTGAATCCAGCACTAGTTCTGAGGCGTCATAGTTAGCCAATACAAATTGAGCATTGATTATGAAACCAATATACTGGAGGATTAGCCGTGGCTCCGTTTGTTTAGGCCACATGCTCGCCCTCAGCTTTAGCTAGTTCTTCTGGATGGCGATGAGGGAAAAAAGCATATATCCTGGGAGGCCTAATCACTATCCATGCCCATGGTAAAGAATTATTGGCGGATGTTATCCAGGATCATTGTAACCTGTGCAGATAGTCCATTGATTATGAATTCAATTATAATTAGGATATGAGCACATTATATGGGTTTTATTGCTTATTTTTCATGGTTACTTGATATAGCCATTTTACATATCCATTATTTGTCCATGAGTCTACCATGATGGTCAATTGTTACGTGGGTATAATCCAGTATTTATGCATTACTCGGGCAATCAACCACCATTATATGATATGTTGATATACTTAAACATATGCATATTACCACCATTTATTGTTTAACATTACTAGATTAACCATGCTCATCATATCATTCACCATGTATATAATCCGTTTATTATCACTACTTATGTGGCTGTGGGTCAAAACCCTGTACCCCTGGTTCCCCATCATTAACCATTGTTTTCCCTATAAAATCGTTGGTTACTATCCTCCATTAGTTGCTTGGTTAGAGCCTTGACCCAGCTCGCCATTTTCCATGGTTAACCTGCGCTTCTATCCGTGTACGACCTGCTTATATTCGTGCACCGTTGCTGAACCAGGTGAACCCAGAGAGGTGCCAGCTGCGGTGTTCGGTAGACGGCGGTGGGAGTTCCGGACACCAAGCTTCGCTGATGGAGGACTTAAATGATGGTTAATAATAGGCTTAGCCACATAAATCATGAATGTTTATAATTTATAATGGTTAATAATAGGGTTAGTTCCATAATTCATTAGAGATTGTGGTGTGTTGTGACGGAGTTGAGATTTTAATGGTTGAGTGAAAAATGGTTGATAATAATGGTTAACAATAGGGTTAGCCACATAATTAATCGTCAATAATGAGTTCATTGATAGATGGTCCAATCAATGACCATCCTAGTTTGTGGTTTTTGTCTTTTTTTGATTTCCCAATAGACTTAGGGATGATTGGTTGGCTGACTAATGTTTCCCAGAGGGGTTGAACCACCAACCAGCGATGGTGAACGAACCGATGTAGCGATAGAGAGAGAGAGAGAGAGAGAGAGAGAGAGAGAGCGAGAGCGAAGAAACGGGTTTCATATACTGGCTTACAAAGCTTTGCTGAGGCAAATTGATGCTGTGATGATTGATGATTACACAAGTGCTGACGCGACCAAACCAAGCCTCGAGGGTTTGAGGCTACACCCAAGATGAAGGATGGTTGAAATGGAATCGTCATGAACTCAAAACGGATTGGATAGTTCCAAGTGGTGGGCTCTTTCGGGGCTGGAGACTTGGAATGCTAGAGGTATTGCGTGTTTTCAGGCAGCCCAGCTCGGTACCTTCAAAGTTTCAGGCATCACCCTCTAAGAATGGTGTCGCAGCACCTATTGGGGGCAAGTGATCCATTTCCACGGATCCAATTCCCCTAGAACCTGTAGAATAACCATAGGCACAACATGTCAAAATAATGAACCCAACTATGATCCAACAACCCCTTAGTGTTGATAGAACATTTAACATGTTCTATGACTATTGCTCAACAACCTACTGTTTATCATGACAGGGTGGTTCAACCACCAACCAGTTACCTAAGATGATTCCTAACCATTATAGCCATTTCCAACCATTAGCCACAAGTGAACTAGTTAGCCATGGCTAGTTCAACCACATACATTTACTATCAACAAACAATATCAATAAACAACCCTTACTATCAACAACCTATTGTCGATAAAACAACCTTACTATTGTTGATAAGACATTTCACATTTAAGAACCCTTACTATCAACAAACGGCCCCATTTCTTAAACCTTTATTGTTAAGCCGTTCAGCTCCCGGAGGTCCCAAAACCAGTGGCTCGCTGCCGACCCTTCAGCAACGGGTCCCAGCGGTTGCCACGAGTTGTGTTACCATAACGGTGGTGAGAACCCGAAAGTTAGTGATGGTTAATGATGGTAGCCACCATTTAAATCCATTAACCACCATGAGCCGAAAGTTTTTGTTTTGTTTGTTCAGTTCTGAAATCAAGGGTGTTGGAGCACACCTTTTTTAGGACATACAACTTCATTCAACCACTGCTTGAAACCCCCATCAACCAAGCATGTTCAGTTTGATTCAGGCAGAGCGACAGCATCAATAGTGAACGGCATGTTTTGAGTGTTTGTTTCGGATCATTCTACCTGCTTGGTTGCGATGGAGTTATTATGAAATTTGTTTTATGAAGCTGCTACTTTGATTCAGCGCTACTGGGGTTACAGAACAATGTGAAAAATGATAAGAAATATAAACCTGGATCTTTGAAGGTACATTTTTTTCTGCTCGACTTTATGTCGGACATGTGACGCCAAACAACGCTCGTTTTGGAGAAAAGTGCTCGTTTTGGGAAAAAGTGCTCGAGTTTATTTGGAACATTTGTACGACGGTATGAACTCTGTACACTTTTTGAGATTGTGCTCGGTTGCGCGAATTTGCGCTCGGTTGCACGAAATTGCGCTCGCTGTTGCACAGGGTTTGGGTGGCCAAAAAACACAAGAACAAGCCAGTGAATCCTGTGCGGTGAAAAGTGTTCGTTTTGGAGAAAAGTGTTCCTTTTGGAGAAAAGTGTTCGTTTTGGAGAAAAGTGCTCGAGACACTCAATCTAAAGTATAAATCCAAAAGGTACAGAAAAGAACGCTCGTTTGAAGATGCAGGTATATAAGATATACAGTAACTATAGCACCTGTAGTGACATATGTATAGGAACTATCATCCAAAGATGTTGGTTGATTGTTGGCAAGGGCAGTGCGGGGCGGATATACCAACTAGGAGAGCCCATCCGTTTTAGGTTGGAAGGCAACCGCTTTGAGCGCTTTTGCCTATGGATGATGTTTGATCAATTCGTTAGCTGACATGTGCTCAGCCTTATTTGGGGTTGAAGATTTTTACATCATTTCACATCCGCTTGAAGATTTTTACATCATTTCACATCCCGGCCCTCCAAGTCACCATCAAGCAATATTCCATGAATGCCGCTGGCAGAGTTCAGAATGGAAAAGCTGGATGTAATCTTCAAAAGGATGAGTCTTCGAGCATCGTTTATTGGTTGATGATGGTCCTTGACAATTCAATGGTTGACCATGAGCCAGGAATGGTGAAATTCATCGGCCTTGAAACTTGAACCCCCCCAACCAGATAATTAGTGGAGTTGAAGCAAACATGCCGCAGTAGAACCCGTACCCTCGAATCGCAACCAGACCGGGTAAAGCCGAGGTGGTTCTTATCCTGGAGAACTTTCCAGGCGCCATGGGCGGTTAAAACAGTGACCGCTGGGTAAAGTTCATGCAAGATCACGCATGTTCCGGTCATTGCTACTTCATCGGGGGCAAAATTTTGTGATTCTGGCTATGTGGGCGTGATAGCTTGGTAATTAAACTAAATGTGATCCAAACAACTGGTGATTAACAAGCAGTTCTGGGGGTAGGGATCTCTAGCGCGATCCATGATCCAGGCATTTCACTGGGCCCAGGATCGAAGCCGAAGCAATGCTTCAACGACTCACTGCGGGTTCCACTGGAAACCTGGATGAGGCGAAGCTGCTGACGGCTGATGATGGGTTGAGGGATGCACACACTCTGTCATCAATGGTCAAATGTGTGTTTCTTAAAATAGGGGTCCTCCAAATCATCCCCAAATAGGCTGTGATAAATGATCAATGGGGTGAAATAGATGATTAATGGTTTGGTTTGTGGTTGTAAACGTTGTTATTTTTCCAGCTGTAATTATGAACAAATGGTTGGTTGACAAACATATTTTTCCTAGGGGTTGAAACCACCAACCAGTGGTTGATGGTTAGGGGATATAGAATATAGCCAACAATAGGGGTACACTGTGTAGGGGATAGAACCGCTGTATGGCTATGTTGATGATTAACATTGACGTTGATTTCTGTATGCAGAATAGCCAGCAACTGTAGGGAATGATATACCAGCTATACAGCTATGGACCCATATGAATCGTCATCAACCATTTAATGACCAACGGTAATAGGGACAACAGTGGCTAATGGTGGTACACCAGGGGTACGCTGGGTCACCCACAAGCATTTAGATATCAATGGATATTTGTACATAAACACATTGATGGCTTTAATGTTGATATACATAGAAACGAGCTATCAGAGGTCCAATACGGATTTAGCAGATAGGCGTCGCCGACAGTCCGCTTGGAGGGCGCAGTCAAAACAACATGTAGGAAGGTGTACGAATTGATGATGAGACCGCACATACATAAATGTGTTTCCATTTGGATTCAATAAGCAAAATAATGGAAAAAGATACCGTAAACATGTTTTTGGGGGAAGGGAAGCATTATAGAGACTTCATGAGCATGGATTGCGGAGAGACCTGGTTTGGACAAAGCACAAGTATTGTTGTGTCATTTCAGCATCCTCATCACAGAACCGCGGTAGATGACATCATGGACATGCTTATTCTACCTTCTAAAACAATGGCAGGCTATATTCAGGAAAAATCCCAAAGGCCACAGCATACTCGTCCATTCTGGTTCTGGTTGGTGATTCTAAACATGTGTTATTTTTATATTTTTCAATATTTACAAAATTTTTGATTGTATGAAATATGTTTGTAAACATTGGGGAATATCAAAAGAAAATGCAGCCAACCAACAATTGGTAATTTTCCAGTAAATATCTTCCTCAAGTAAATACCACTAAGATCAATCCCCAAAATATTCCCCATCAAATAATCCCTAGTAATATACAAATCCCGGGTTGAAGCGCCACCAACCAGTCCACCATGCCATGCCCGGCCCCCCGTGAGCTTCACCGCAGGTGCGGCGGCTTCGAAAATTTCTGGACGAGCACCATGGATCCGAGTCCTAGCTCCGCCGTTTCCAGAGGTTTCACCGCCACAGCGAGGTTGTGAAGGCAGTGATGTAGTGAAGTCCAAAAATGGAATGAATGATATCACATGAGCTAATCATTCCATTTTAAACAAGTCATAATATTGATAAAACAAATCACAATATTGATAAAACAAGGCAGAATATTGATACACATACTGACATCAAGATATATGATGAATGTTTATGAAATGGAATCTATGAACGATTCGTTATTGGCAATTGCCAGTCCAAAATTGGTACTTCCATTATCAGTTTATCATATGTAAAGATTGGGGTACGTATGGATAAATACTGATAATGGAATTTATGAATTATGCAGACTGTATAGAAGCGCTTCGTCACAGAGAGTGGGGAAGTTCTTTGGATGTTCACGTCAGAAATGCCCAACGTAGTCCAATGTGTATCATTCTGATATATGGCTTATGGGTATCTATGTCCGTCAGCACCCCCAAGAACCTGTACAGCGTCACGAGATTTGGACATCCCCATGTTTTGTACCTGCATACGTCCACCATACCAGCGATCCTGTATGGCCAACAACTTGCTGGTGCAACGAAAAGTGCGGCGACTGCCGAAAATATGTGCTGCGAGCTTTGAGGGCAGAGCACATCCATTGAAAGCACAGCTGCTTGGGCTTAGGATGCGTTGGTCGTTTTTGCTGCGGATCCAGGTAGCAAATTGTGCTGAACCATGATCTTTGAAATCTAAAAGCATCGAGATGGCTGATCAGCTATGTGATGCACATGGAACTCTCCATCAACGGTGACGTGTAGTGGGAGATCCATGCTCACCAAGTATCACTTGCTTAGCCATAGACAGTGTGTTTTTGTTAGGTGACTAGGAAATTCCCAATGCCCAATAGCATACCACCAAATGATGATCCCTGGCCAAATTGCGGGGGTCACTATTGATGGGCAACCCTGACTTGGACAGGTGACCCTTTGGTCATGGTGGTCTCCGTGTTGCCTGGTACATAGCTGAGACCATAGCAGATAAAATGCTAACTTAACTCAGCGATGAGTGAACATTGAAAACATCATCATCATCATCAACAACAACAACAACAACAACCAGTATATCCCCTGCTATTGTTGGTTAGTACTGTTCATCTCAAACAACAAATCATCATCATCATCATCATCATCATCATCATCATCATCATCATCATCATCATGGGTACAGTATGGTGAACTCTCCTGATCCTCCAGGTGAGTCGTGCTTGTTTATGAAGGCATGTGCATGATTTGACCTGTCTCTCAAGGCTTTTGGCCAAGAGCAAGAGGCTGGTGCAAGACTCAATCCATGAGCAAGTGATTTGGTCAAGCTACACATGGGTAGATGATAATGCATGACAATGCGGCCGAAAAGTGAGAAGAAACACCAACACCATGAAGATTTGAGCCGGTAGTGCTTCCCTGAATACCACCACGTTCTTGGAGGAAAAACACGAAAACATCTAATTTGACAGCACCTTCACCTCCCTGAGCCCATTCCGTGCCCTGCTGTGCCACGGAGCCACTGATTTTTTGCGGCTGGGGGGGTGCC
>VSDK01020682.1:28378-47220 GCA_009767595.1 Symbiodinium kawagutii
GGGCAGCTGCCATGCCAAGGGTTGGTTCATGATCTGTGCAGCTGAGGGGGGGGGGTTGTTTCAAAGGCAATCCAGAGGATTAGCACAGTTGTAAATCCAGAAGGCTATCAAACATTTTTTGTAGATTGAGATTAATTCGTGGATTCGTGGATTCATGTTTGTTATTTTGTTGGCATTACGTATGTATCATTTGAATCAGAGAAGACTTAGAACTTCACGCTGATTAGTTCAATTAGCACCTTTTGAATGCTGTTAGTTTCGTTTTTGGTTGCAGCAGATCAAGCCCTACAAGATGAGTCTTGAGAACATGCTTCTTGAGTTTGTTGGATACGCAAGACGGGGTAATGACCCTGGAGCAAATTCAAGCCTTATGTGCAGGATGCTGTCGCAAATTTACAGCCTAATTAGCTCAATTTGATAAGGCTATACATTTATCCTGCAAAATAGTGAGCTAATTCTTAACCACCATTCCAGGATTATAATCTCTGTTTGGATGGCCTGGTAGTATTCGGTCAGGGTGTCATGAACTGCCATTCTGTTTCCGGAGTGGTGGCACCCTTGCTGGTCCATTGTACTATGGCGTTCACTGCTTGGTGGATATATGTGTGACATTATGTGATGGAATGTGATGCAAATTTATTGTAAATAGATTTAAACAGGGTCCTCAGCCAGGTGCATTTTTGGTACCATCTACCTATGTTGAGAATGACTTTTTACAGCCCACTATGAGCATCAGTGATGTCAAATATAGTCGTTATCACAACCACAAGCTATCATGTCATTGGTTATTTGTTTCGTTAGTTTATGAAACAATCAGCTGCCATTAGCTGGCTAATCATATTTTATGCCCTTAGCCATTTATGATATTACTTGGCCATCATTATAGCCTACCACATGAATTTTGTTAGCCGTTTAATATTAGTAGTTTGCTCATCATCGCCAACTGATAGTTATAACCAGTAACCGTCAATTGGTTGGTTACTTTTTGAGCTGTTCTTAATCATCACCAACTAATTGGTAATGGCTGCGGGTCAGTTCACCCTGTACCCATGGCTCCCCTATCATTAGGCTTTGTTTTCCCTATGAAAATGCAAAAAATGTTGGTTATACTGCATGAAATTGGCTGGTCAACTGCTTGACCCATAGCCATGTTTGCTGACCATCATCATCACCCTCAAGTAGTAACCATTAGCAACCATACTTATAAAACCATTAGTGGCCATCATCATCACCCTCAATTCTCAGCTTTATCAGGGTCCTGACCCTGCTGCTGTTTCCAAGGCCGCGTGTTTCGCTGCAGCCCTCATGTACCATCAATGATGCAAGCAAACCCGCGGCCGGCTGTGGCCCCATGCTAGCGAGAGGCCAGTGCAACAAGGGAACCACCTGGAACCACTGGAGGATTGCTCTAAGTAGTGACATTGCAAGCAGCCATCCCATGTACAGATCCAAAAGTCAGCACCCTAGCTGTATAAATTGGTTCAGGTTCGCCAGTCCTACCAGCCGGGTACGCAACTCACCCAGGGTGAACCAGCTTGGCCCTGGCGCTGGTCCCTCGCAGGTGACATGCTGGAGCCCTTCGTCGTCAGTGGCCTGTTGCCTTCCATCGTTGTGCAGAAGCTCTCCATCGATCTGCGGGCACAGGCCACATGGGACGATAGCCAGCGGTCAGTTTCTTGGTTGCGCAAGAAGTTCTGGGTTGGTGGCAGTTGTGGCCACACCTGCCCTCCTAGCTAACACGGGGGGCACCTAACAGGAGGGTACGCCAAGCATGGAAACTAGTCATCCAACCATGCATCCAACCCCTACATAGAAGGGTCGAGCTGTTACTTTCCAGGACTGTACCCATAATGGGAGGTTCGTTGTCATCAAACCCTTTGCTAAATGGTAAATCATAAACAGCATTAAATTGAATCATTTTGAATCTATCATTCAAAGTAGGTATTGCGAGCGCACTGGCGCAATGCCATGGTGGAAGAATTGGGGCCAGGGCCACCTTGAGCCTCTGAAGGATCATACGATCCACGTGCAATGAGCTGCTCCATTTGACCATGTATCAGTTCCTCAATATGCTCCCCTTCTACACACCACCGCCAAGCTGTAGATATGATTGTGTGTCGGAAGAGCCAACGCGAAGCCAGTTCTTATGACCCTGTATCAATTAATAACCAGCATAAAACCAGGTAGTTGGCCATTGGTTGGTTGGTTAGCGGCTTGGCCCAGCTGGCAAGCTGCTTGCACGCGTCCCCAGCAAGGAGGACTCCTCCTCGGATGGCTCCTCACATCTTGCGGCGGCCGAGCCTTGACACGAGTTCCGGGCGCGTTTCAGTGGCCATGGTGTTGGCGCTAGTGGGACAGGGGTCCACCAGCTAGGTGAACTTGGGGTATAGCTAGGGCATTCTAGGGCAACATAGGGCAACTAACCAGTTATAGAGAGGGCAACTATACCAGTTATAGTAGAGTAGATACGTACTTCTTGTGGGCATTTACGCCACGTGCCCAATTGGTGAATCGGTGGCCAAGAGGACCTCCATTCCAAAGTACCTAATGGAAACCTTCAGTCATGTGGTGTTTGGCTAGAGGTTGGTTGTCAACGGACTGTCATACACCTGAAGTCTCTGTTTCATACTCCAAGATAGCTTTGCTTCTTTCGTTGTTTTCCGGCATTCTGGCAAACCCTTGGACGCCCCGGCAAACAAAAATATCACTTGAAATCCCAACTGGTTGGGCCTGGTTGGTGGTTACACTTGCTTGTTTTCCTAGCAATTATTGAGACATGGTTGATGAAGTATATAGGTATTTTTTCATAGGGGTTGAAACCACTAACCAGCCAAGATACCACAACCTCATCATTGCTTGGCTTCCGCTGACGCTCTGCCGAGGTGGCAGCGATTTAAATTCTCTCTTCAGACATTCGCCGGTGCTGCGCAAGATGCCAGCCATGTTCGTTGCGGAAGATCGCTTCTTTCCACTGCCGAAGTCCCTGGGATTGAATGAAGCACTGTTGGAAGATAGCAACTCGGATATCCATGGTAACTTGCCCTATAAGGTGGGTTGTCACCTCTATAGCCATGGCAAGTAACCAGGTATGACGTGGGGGGTGTACATCCAAGTTCTTTTTGTGGTGTAGCTGCAAAGAATCTTTTCTCAGCTGGTTCCATGCATAGCTTTCTGGATTGTACGGTCGATGTGTGTTTTTTGAACTTACATTGACAAACGGTATCATATTGACATGCTAGCGAGCATATATGCCTCATGCCTATGTTGATACATGTGTTGATGAATATGTTTCCATTTAACCGCACCTAGCGAGCGATAGACCGAGCGATAGACTGCAGGAGGTGGTTGCTTTCCGGCATCCCGTTTGGCCGCTAAGGCAATCGTAACTCTCACCTCCTGAATGCTTCCAGGCTGAGGGCCGTTGGGATCCATGAGTTTCGGTGCAGAGAATCAATTTGAATTTGATTCATTGAGACTGCGAAAAACATGTTTAACATTAGTTATACTCAAATTGAATCATTGAGAATTTTAACATTAGTTATAATCAATCTTGATGGTCAGCAAACCTTTGGGGGCTTTTGTGATTTCTGGGGGCGCACTTCAGGTTTTGGGGGAATGCGATGGCCAATAAAAGCACGTGTGGCATCTCCAGATCAGGGACCCTCCATGTGGATTGCTTAGAGCCGCGCCAGGAAGGCTTGTCCGGCCATGTCCATGGTGGCGGCACGTGACAGGTGGGGTGCTGCTTATTCCCAGTGTCCAAGATCGATAAGGAGATGCACAACGGTGCAGCAACATCAATAGCTATTTAGTGGTCTGACTGGCAGACTAAGCTAAGTGGAACCATGATGTGAAGCACGAGAAATCACAAAAACAGTGATTCCTGGTACTTTTGCTATACTGTCTGTTGTGTCGCTGCATGTGTGACCACCAATACTGCCACTTCTACTGCTACTACAACGTACCGCAGTTGCTAGTAAAGTGCAATAGCACCTGCTGCTGCGACTACTATTCTGACTAGTACTTTCAGGACTGCTACTGATGCTTTGATAACCTACTACTACTGCTTCTGCGAATGTAATGCCCTAGCACTGCTACAACCGCGATTATTGCTGTTGCTTCTACTCCTGCTTACACTACGTACTTCCACTGCCGCCTTCCTACCACTACGACCATTCTAAATATTGCTACCCCAGAAACCACCTGTTCCTTATGTGGGCGGCTACTCGATGTTTGGCAAAGGTGTCCCTTACAATCTCCAAACCTAACAGGGTGATTAGTGGTTTTTGTTCCTCCAGCAATTGTGTTTGGCTTCATGTTGGAGACCGCTGCCCGCGGCATATAGATACCGCTCTATTCTGCACCTCATTTTTGAAGAGTGGTGCAGGCAGAGGCCAATCGTGAAGAACCACCCCCACAACTCGTGAGGACTTGCCACTCATCACTGGATGTGCAGAGCCGGGGGCATCATGCATTATCATGCCTTAATATGGAGATGCCTACATACATACACAAAGCACGGGTGGAAATGATGCGCTTACGTGCATGCATGCCCACACATGTCGTGTGTTTGAATGTCACATCACGTTGCACCATGCCGCATCATATCTCGGGTCATGGTTGTCATTTTTTGTCATGTCATTTGCATGCATGCTGCGCAGACATATTGGATACTGTATGCATTTGCATTCACATGTTGATGCCTTTGGAAGCTGCTCCCAGTTTTGTGACTCGGGCTGCCAATAGGATGAGCTGGTATCACCGGATGTTTGTTTGTTTTGTTTCTTGACTTTGGTGATTCACAGGGTTTCATGATGTTTCATGATTGTTGCTAGCATGCTACCAAAGCACAACGCCAACTATTTATTTGAGAAGGCTAGGGACAGTCGGAGCCGTAGCATATCGAGCTCATGTTGGATGTTATTTTTCCCATCTTGGTTTTCCAGTGACCTTCATTGAATGGCAACCAACTGCAGCACGGCGTCCTAAATCCTTGGGTCGATGCGGTTTCATGGGCTACGGCTACGCCAAGGATTGACGTTTTGAAAGAGTGCCAAGCTGATCTGGAGCCATCTTTGTGGTGATGGGAAGGCGCTGGTCGCTGGTACCCAGGATAAGCTATAGAGAGATGGACAGTGGTAGATAGATTGCAATATACATACATGCAACTGAATGTGTTTTGTTGAGTGTGCTAGCAAGTCGTAGCAATAGACGAACGCACTGATAGATATGTAGTTGGATATCCGTGGCCATTATAATGAATTCCCTCTATGTATACCATGTGTTAGCCGTTGGTGGGCCGTTGTAAATGGTGCTCAACCACTACCCAGCCCCAGGGTTTCCAGGGCTCTTCGATGCTGCCTCGGCCACTGCCAGGCGGCGCTAAAGCAGTGGTGCGGAGCAGCCCTGACCCGTTGTTGCGACCTTCAGCTCAGGTTTGAACATGTTTGAGCCTGCAATTGCCAGCCCAAAAATAGGCCCGCAACTCCGCAACATAACTTTTGCTTTTGAAAATGTTGGCCAGATTAGTTTGAAGAACTGCCTGGCTGTAAATGAGCAACTTGCCGATCGGCCTCCCAAAGGGATGAGGTTCAGGTTGTTTTCGGTCAGCAGGCTTACGCTTTGACCTGCTCCCTCCAGTAGTAAGACCCTATAGAAGACCTTTTTGAAAAAGTGCAGGATTACATCTTATGTTTCCAAAAAACAGCGCGTCGTTTTCGGAGGAAGGAGTGCACGACTTTGGAAGGAGTGCACGACTTTGGAAGGAGTGCACGACTTTGGAAGGAGTGCACGACTTTGGAAGGAGTGCGCGACTTTGGAGCTCACTGTTTGGCACTGCCAGAGGTTTGATCCACTTGAGCCAGCCATGATGAAATTGCACGTCACCAGTGCTTGCAGCACTGGTGCCACTGCCTTCCATGGGTCCCAGTTGATCGAAATTTGACTCGGATGCTCATAACCTCCTGCCACGTCGTGGTGATGCTTCCCCAAGGCCTTGTCACACTTCGCTCTGCCCTGGCAGCAGCATATGTCAACCAACGGTAGACCCAATTCCATAGCAATTTGGATGAAGCAATCAGCTGAGCATTCCAAAACAGCACTAAGCATGTGCCTGTGCAACCAACAAGCACCTGGAAAGCCATCGTAAGGGTTACCAGCTTACCTATAGCATCCTATAGCTACCTTTGGTCGCCATGTTTAGGGATAGGAGGTACCCCAGCAAGGATGTCCAGTGGCTAGCCCTGATGAAGCTGCTCGGGGCATCATGAAGCCCCTCCAGACACCAATCCAGCTGTGGATCTTGGATGGGTTGCAGTGACGGGCGCTCCGTAGCTATGGGGCTGCCCACAACCATCCCAATGTATGGCTACAGTTCGCACAGAAATGTCCAACAACTTGGGGGGGTTGCTCTAAAGATCCAGTTGGGCACATCGACTCAGCCTCTTGCAATCAAAAAGGTTGCCCGGATTAGTTTGCAGAAATGTCTGGCTCTGAATGGACAACTTGCCGATCGGCCTCCCAAAGCGATGAGGTTCAGATCGTTTTCGTGCAGCAGAACTACATTTTGACATGCTCCCTCCAGCAGTAAGACCCTATATAAGACCTTTGTTGAAAAAGTACAGCACCTTTCATGTTTCCACAAACAGTGCATCGCATGCAAGATTTGGCGAAGGGAGTGCACGACTTTGAAGCTCACAGTTACGCGCTGCAAAAGGTTCAATCCACTTCGGTTCGCTTCTTGGGGTTCGCAGTTCGAATTGCTGGCCTTGAAACCAAGCAGCTACGTTTGAACAGCTGACCTGCACTTGAAATACAAATGGTTCTCCCACAGCTGATGGACGGTGATGGCCCCTGCTTCTTCGCTGGGCCGACAATGATTTTAGCCCAAGGCACCATAGCTGTGAGCAGTTAGAAGCAGTTCCAAGTCCCACTTATGGAGCTTTTCATGGCTTGCACTGCTTGCATGAAGCTGTTGAGACTGGAAAGCGTTATTGGAATGTCGTACCTCAGATCTACTGGATGCAAACGCATCCAAGGCACAACTTGAATGAGGCTGTCCGTGACTAGTGGACCACCAATTCTGGTGCAGGACGCACCATTCCCACCCATAGTTCCAACCCAAAGTTCATCAAAATTCCAAACTTACTGCTGTCCCTGCAAAAAAAGAGAATCGCAGCACAAATCTTTGAAAATTACCAGCCTCCAAGCAGGTTTTCTTGGGAGCTGGGCCCCAGCTTCTCAGCGCGTAGGGCCGGTCCCTGCTGGGTGATCTCTGGCGCATCGCCTTGCCTGGTGCTTTCTGGCGAGGCCAGGGGGTGATGGGACACATGGCCTGGTTGAGCCGTTGGGGCCAACCAATGCACGGAGCCGTTGGCAAAGAATGGGGGATATGGCTATGGGTCAAGCAGTTAACCAACCAATTTCATAGGGAATCATAACCAGCAATTTTCAAGGGAATATAATATGGTTAATGATGGGGGAGAGCCAGTTTTGACCCACAGCCACATAGGTTGATGCTTTCCATTTCGCTGACAATGAACCATGAATTGAAAGACATGTTTTAAATCAGGTTTTGGTTAATGAGGCGATGGAGAAAGAGATGTTGTTGAGGGCGTGCTGATTTATCAATTGCTTCAGTGCATGGTAACCATAAGCATCAGGCGTCAATAAGCCGTAGTTTGACCTCTCGTGCTAGTTGTGTTGTATTGTTGCTAGTGAGGGTGTGTGATTAATTAAGCATGCAAATGGCACAGACACATACAATGTGCTTAAGTTATTTCAAGTTCAAGAATACACACAGATAGATAGATAGATAGATAGATAGATAGATAGATAGATAGATAGATAGATAGATAGATAGATAGATAGATAGATAGATAGATAGATATTTGCGTAAAAAACTGTTGTATCGACATACATACAGTACAGAGATCCTTGTGTGTGCACATCCAAGTGGTTGCTATGGGTTGATCATCTAATAAGTGCCTCTGACCGCAAGGCGAGGGACGCATGGCGGCGGCCACTCATGGCACGCAGTGGTGCATGTGATGTGGCACTGATCTGTGGCAACCGCAGCGGCCACTGCATCTTGGCTGAGTCTAAGTTGTGACTGCCCAGGTTTCAAGGGACAGGAGCACGAGTTCCTACTTGTTGTTGATTCAACAAGCGCCTATGGACAATCTCCAGCCGTTTTTTTGCTGGGCACTGCCAGTGGATTAACGGCTGAAGTTGACTGCGTTCTTGGCGATTAAGCACTATGACTGTGTAACCATCGACATCCAATTAGCTAACCATTGAGCAACGATTAATGAGCCAAGATCAACCACGGGCCCACCATTCACGAACCATGAACTAGCCATTGTCGATCATCACTCCAACCCTTAGCAAGCATTATCAAGCATTAACTAGCATTACCAGTAACAAAGCATTATATATATCATTTGTAAATTGACCCATAAACTGACCATTTGAAAGTTACAGTTATCCATCTACCAATAGCTATCAAAGAATCACATTTTGCCCACCCGTTTGAACCCTTGGGCCTGCCCAGCGCATGCCCAGGTAGCCTTGGGGCGTGCTCTGAACATCCCATGGCTACCGCAAGTCCTGTCACGGGACAACGGTGGCAGTGCCAGATGTAGCAGCACTTGTGCAGGTGGTGGGGCTTTGGCTGACTTGTGGGAGTAAGAATATTTTTTGTTGTTGGCTCATGGATGTTGATTACAGATGATTATAATTTATATTCAACTATAGCTATTATAGCTTATTATCAACTATAGATGATTATAGATGATGTTGATTATAGATGATTTTAGATTATAGTTGATTCTTGGATGGTGTCAGATTGTGTGGATGTTGATGTTATTGGAGTTGATTTTTGTAGTCAATTATAGCTGATTATAGCTGAGCAGATGCTTTCAAGAACTATTTGGTAGTTGAACGCCAGATGGTTAATTGCCAGTTGGCCAGTTGGTGTTAACTTAATCAAAACCATAGTTGCAGGTGAACATCCCAACATTCTGACTAGTTTGGTCATTGACGGGATGTTAGCAAATAATGCTTGATCAATTACTGGCTGATTCTGTTGGTTAATGACCAACAAATTGGCCAACAAATGATGGCTGATCATGGTTCATGAAAACTAATTCTTAGCGATTGTGGCCCAGATTAAGAATCGCAAATCATGGTGATTTGGGTGATGTTTTACGACAATTGATATGGGCCCAGCATCAAAGACAACAGTGGTTTGTCTACTTCAAAGCTAGGTGCTCGGAAACCGTGGTTCCAAGGTGGTCTACTGCTGCCAGCATGTTTTAGGAGTGAAAGCCTTTCAGCTGAGTCTATTACGAAGCAGCGGGCTGCAATGTCCAACTCCCTCCATTCGGTGGCTTGAAATGGTTATGGGTCAATATTAACCAACCAATAATGGGGGATAATAAGCAACATTAATAGGGAAAACAATCTTTAATGAGAGGGGAACCAGGGGTACAGGGTTCTGACCCATAGCCGAATGGTTTCAGCCTATGTTGGCAGTTTACCCCTGCTAGACCTTGATCCCGCTATGTTCCCCCCCGACAGGGAAGAAGAGTACCTTTGGAAGTGATTCAGCGGCTCACTGTGGTGGATAGATATCGATTTATAGTTGACAGATGATTGTTGCCAATTGTGTAGGGTGAACAGAGATGGAGAGATGACTTGGGGATCAATAGATAACAACTGAACTGCAAATTGGTCAGAATTAGGCCTGTCCAAAGATGTCCTGTGCTTCCTCAGGCACTGCGGAACTTCGGAAATGAGGTCTCGGGACATCCACTATTATACAACTCAAAAGCTGCTGGTAAATGTGGGGATGTTCACCTACCATCACCTAGCTACATCTAGATTGTTTCTCATACCCTCGGGTAAACCAAGCTGGCAATGGAGAATCCACCATAGAAGTAGCTGGTTTCCTAGGTTTTCCTTTGAACAAATGGTGGGTTTTCTGTGTTGCTATGTTAGCTTACCAGAGGGTAACCTTGCTTTGGACACCTGCAGGTCGTGCCACCGCCAGTGTCCCACGACATCGTTGGAGCTGCCTTTTATTGGGCATGTGCCTCGGCTCACAGTTAGTGACTAAAGCTGCGATGGCGGCGTGATTGGTTGTCCTTTTGCCCGAAAGCAAGCGTCCCCACCGGCCACCGGTTAGATGTGTGTTGCTGTTCTTCTCCTTTTTCTTTTGTTTTTCATATGAATCTTATTTTTGGTTCTTGCTGTTTTGTTGCCAATTTCCCATGGAAACTGAAATAAACATGAGAAATTCCCATGGGAAATTCCTATGGAGCTAAACTAGAACAATAAGTTGATTGATTGCGGCGGAAAGGAACTTTTGACATCAAGTTGTTTGGTTTGGGCCGTTCCCAGGTGCGCAGTCGCTTCAGTCACTGGGCGCCCAGCCGGTGTTTTTGCGCCTTGGCGATGACGACATTTGGGCATTGAGCAACCCATGACTTGTTGGTCTACCCAGCTGTTGGTAGCCATGATTAGTAGATCGAGATAAGTCAAAAGAGGGTCTGGAATTGATGGCGCTGGAAAAAGAGTAGTGGGTCATTATTGTTATATATTGTTTTTAGTGATGAATCAGCTGACTTAGTAGGTCGAATCAGGTAGACCAACAGATTGGGCTCTAAACGTTGCTGTTAATAGCTGATGAATCAGCTGAGAAATATCCACCTGACAGCGGATATTGTCATCTATTCTTCTATGCTGAATGACAAGCGAAAGCCAGGTTTTGCGATAAGTGCTGCAGGGCCAAGAGTATGTTACATTCTGTTGATGTCACACGGGCTTGCATCGATTGGTGCAGCCCAAAAGAGCATTGGATCCACCCACTATTTCACGCTCACAGCAGTGGATATCCACGAGCGAGGGGAGGCCGTTAGGTTTTGACAGGTATGCTGGGACCATACGTGGTTGGCAGTTGGGTTGGGCAACTAGTTTTCGACATGTAAATGTATAAAATATGATTTTTAAATGATTTTAATGCACTGCTTCATGGAATTTGATCCACTTGAATCATGTGTCTTCACCATGAAAAATATACGTTGGTCAATCATCACTATCGTCAAGATCAACTTCTCTAGAATAGATCCAGAAACCATCATTAGCCACCCATAATCAGAATAAAAATCACTTCAAAGTGTGGCTGCGTTTGAGTGGTCCACCAGCTCGCCTTCAGCCCAGCTGAACTTCCGGGATGGCGAGGGAAAAAAAACAAAATAAAGATCACAGGTGCAAACATACCAAACATGGAAAACATAGCCACGGAAAACATTCCAAAAATCACATATGGAAAAACAAATCACCTGAGAAAACATACCAAAAAAAACCATGGAAAGCATCGCCAAGGCGAGCCCCCTGGCGTCACCACGTGCCCCGCCGCCCAGGTCTTCCCAGTGACGCTCCGCGGCCCACGCACCGCGCGCACGGCGCGGTGCTGGCGCACCACTGGTGGCGGGGAACTTCTCACAGCAATGTCCAGGTCGCCATGCGCCGTCGTGAGGCGCCCTGGTGATTGGATATGGCTGGTGGTTCATGCAGTGGTTGATCAACCATGGTGAGTAGCTGTATCCTTGTCCTTGGTGCATCCATGGTGGTTCAGTGAGGCGCACTACGTACTGGTTGATCATGGCGAATTTGTGTGCGGTTTTTGGGGAGTGGCTAACGATTAAGTAATGATTCGTGGCAATTTGGAATTGTTAGTTGAAAATGTGTGTTAATCAAGGTTGCTGTATCAGACAGGAGCCAAACAAACCAAGGTTGCTGGTTAACTTGTTCCCGACTGTTAACACAAACCCCAGTAGCTTCATGGACCTTCTTGGTACACAGGAGCACTTTACCGTAACGAAACGCCAGCAGATCTTGGATGCAATGATAGCCGCAGCAGTAAGTAGTTCACACCACTTCTCGCCCGTTGGGTGTCTGACCATCAGGATATCTTGCCTTCAGCGGAGCTTCTCCTCTGTTGGAAATGCCTTGCAAGCGTGACTTTGCTGGTGCATTGGATGAGGCCTTCCATCGAGTAAGCCACATGAGACTGGCGCTTTGATGGAGCTGAATGAGGGCCGGTGGTATCTCAGTTGGAGGCTGGAAGCGCGGGAAATTGTGAAGGTCATTGGACATGAGCAGATTTGCTCACCAGCCAGACCCTTTCTTTCACATAGGATCCAAAATTGTTCAAGCGAGACCCAGAGACTGACCCTGAATTGTTACAATTAATTGACCAGCAATTCCTTCACGCAACTCTGCCCTGCTTGCACCTCCCCTGCAAGTGTCGCAGGATACCAACAGTGCAGCCCAGCATGATGGTCTGTGGAGATTCTTGAAACTGGTCAAGGGCGGTTTTCTGCGAAAGTTTGACTGCCCGACTGCAGCGCCACGGGTGGACCTCTTTGAAATGAAACTTGGCAGATCGGTGATGAGCCTGAGAGTTGCAGGGCACATGCGTGCATGTGGGGCCAAACTGCACGATGTTTGCCCGATTTGGGGGTGCTGGGTGCGTCATGAAAACGGTTGGAGTAACACTCTGGTTCCATCTCGGGGGGTCTTGATTTTTTCTTTTCATGGATTGTTCAGCCAATGGTTCGATCATGTTAGATCCATTGATTTGGGCGGCAGTGATGTGCCGAGCCCGATGGCACCAGGACAGAATCCAAGATGATCATCACCACTACTCCGCTGCTGTCAACGCATGGGCGCTTCCAAAAGGAACTGAGACTTGGAGCCTCAGCTGATGATTGATCGATGAATCGATGACGACGGTTTCGTCATGTTTCGTCCATTTGGGCATGTGCCAAAACAACAGGTATAACCAATAACCCACCCAAAAAATGATCATTTTACCAGGAAAGCATTGGTTTTGGTGGTGCAATTATTTTGGCAGACGCCCATTTTTCTGAGACATATGAGGGTCTTTTGTGGTTCGGGGACGGCTTGACCACATCGGTCCAGGTCTTAGCTTCGTTCCGCTGGTTCCGCTCCTCGCGGCCGCTTCGCTTCGCGCATGACACCTGGGTTGCCGCGGGGAGGGTGCAGCTGAAGGCGGTAGATGTGGGTGGCCATGGTGGCAACGACTCCTTGCTCCTTGGGAGTGGCCAGCGCTTTGGGGTGCTGCCTTCCCATGCTTGGGAAGGGGCCCAGCTACGAATCTTCAGAGGGCATTTGCAACAGCAACGTTTGAAGGTGTGGCGGTGGTGACAGGAGCTAAGAGCAGGTTTTCTCAGCACAGCTGAGGGGATGATGAGATCAACACAGACGTCCCTTGGCCAGTTCAACTGCTTGGGAGCGTGGTGAAGTTGTTGACAGGCCGCAGTGGGGAGACGGGGTGGGGCTCCTGCCGGTGGTTGGATCTTGTAACTGCATGGGTGGAAAGGCCGGAAACCAATTTGGAGCAACCGAAATGAAAATGAGGCTGAAACTAGTGACTCATACAGGGTTCTTGACCATCATGATGAGTAGGGATGGTGACCCATGAACTTGATAGGCACGGGGAGGTGTATGTGGCTGGCAAGCTGGTCCCAATTTCGATCCCCTTCCGAGATGTTTTCAATCAACTTCAGATGTTTGAAATGCTTCCCGGAGGATCGTGCGATTCGTAAATGGAATGTGCCACCACAGCCAATGCAAAAGCCCCCACGCAGTTCACACACTTGCAAGTTGTTATATACAGGCACCTGTATTTTTTTCGTGTCAGAGCTTGTGAAACAAGCTCAAACTCACAACTGGATATTCTTACATTATTTGTCATAGCAGTTGCCAAAATTGGGCAACACCTTCACCTGTCTGCTATGTTTCTGAAGGTGTAAATGATTATTCCTATTTTGGGGTCATCCCAGGTGATCCATTTCCAACGAACACCCACAGGTCTCACAAGTCATGCCTGCTATCCGTTGCCAACCCACCAAGGGGATCCAAGCGGCAGGTGGCACATCTCGGTGTCCGATCATTTCCCTGGAGCCTCTTGAGGTCGCTGCGCTGCGGAGGCCTAGCTTGAGCCCGGCCCAGGCTCCGGTGGCTGGTGGGGTGGTGGGTCAGCTGTGTCCCGGGTGAAGGTGTGCAAAGCGTGACTTCTGCATGCATTTGCAATGATATGAGTCTGTCGTTTGTTGCCTTATTTTTCACAATAAATCTAAAATATCTAATTCATGTCTTATATTATTTCAATAGACTTATGAAAACGGCACGTGCTTACATTCAGAACAGCAGACATGCTTTGATTCCGGACCTTCTTTCCCTGCTTGCCCTTCCGGCGAAAGGCATGAAGCAATTGGATGCGGTTTGGTCCAACTGTGTGCTCCGTTGTTCCTAAAGGCATTTGCCTGCAGATGTTTCTTGGACCAACCTGAGTTAACAACTCAGTCACTCTTGGTAGAGCATAAGCTGTACACTTGCAGCAGGTGTTTAGTCGCTGTCGAAGTGTTTTGAATCCCTGGCAATGGATCGTTTTCGCGCACTTGTCCAATGAAGGTAAGTGCTTGACAGCTGGGCAGGGCATCATCAAACCATCAAGCACTGTATTTGAATCACACGGATGTGGAAACAGCTGGTGGCTGATCATGCAAGTGAGCCCTCTTTGGGCGACTGGTATCTTCTTGTCAGATTACGGACATGCCATTTGAGATAGTTGCAAGGGCACGGTCAATTTTGAGAATTTCACAGCATTGAGCATAGTGTAGACGCTACAATGTTGAATCAGATTCGCCTAGATTCGCATATTGGCATATTTGCAAACATATGTTCATCCACATTCAGTATAGATCAAGGCCTAATGATTTAATTATGCATGTTTTGTTACGGAATAGTTTTATTTTCATAGATCGATAATTTTCTTTGATGCACAAACACACACATATAATGTATATACATGATGCAACTCAGTGGCAACTTATCCCAATCTATCCCTCATCACCGTTCCCAGTCTGGTGCAACTTAGGTCCCGGTCCGACTCCGGAGCTGCACACTCATGGGACTCAGCTGGCAATGACAACCGCGGAAGTTTGACCAGGTGAGGAGTTGGGTGGTGCGAATGGAGGGGAGGGGCAGTAGGTCCATAATTTTTTTTGTGAGTCAGCGGTTGGCTGATGGGTAATCAATGGTCAACAAGAAGTCAGTTGTTTGGTGAGTCAATGCTTGATCAATGGTCAGTTTTTTTGATGAATCAATGCTTGATCAATGTTTATTTGATGGTTATTAAATAGTTAATGATCCTACGGCAGGTGAACAAAAATTCCAACCCCAATCCAGGGAACAGTAAGGTGTTGGCAATGGATAACCGTCAACTGTGTTTGTCGGGATTGATGGGTTATCCATGGCTGATGCAATTTGTGACGCTAGCAGGGAATGAGCTAATCCAGGATTACTGATTAATCAATTGGCACATGAATGATATGACCAGTAATGTTTTGAAAGGGTAACTGGTAACCACTACGTGCTAATTGATCATTAATATGGGTATTTGAGTTTTATAACTGACCATTAATTACTGGTAATACCCTTGCTGTAGCAATGGTAATATTAATGGTAACTGGTTCGAATGTTGTAAGTTATGACTATGTAGATGGTGATTTAATGGTTGGTTTATTTTCACCAGATGGTTTACAACTAGATGGTTCCCCTACCACTGGTTGGGTAACTAGAACTACTACGTGCTTTCTCATGGTTGAAACGAGCCCAGAGTTGGGAATCAACCTGAGCGAGGCACCTGGCCAGCAAGAACGCTTGAGAGAGGTCGATGGCCATGGTTGGTACACTCAGGTAATCTAACATATTTTTCTATAGCAATTCTTGGGAAAACATCAATAGTTGGTAATCTAACATGTGGAGATTGTTTGAGTAAACTAACACATGTGTTGTAGCAATCAAATATAGCAAATATGGTAATTTAATGGAAAATTACCATATTTCATAGAGAGAGAGAGAGCCCCTGGGAAACCATCAAGTTTATTGGTGAATTTTCCATTGCGAACTGTTAGATTACCATGGTATGACTGTAGCTGTTGTTGAGCCAGAGAGGGTCCTGTGTACATAGGCAGCTGCATACACAGAGCCACGCCAGGTGCCTCGCAGAAAGGGACGAGGCTGTACGGATCTATTCCTATCTATATTCTCATCCTTTGCCTTCTCAACATTCAAAAAGATCGCATTTATGCTACTAATCACTGCTTAGTAATCAGCAACTGCCATAGAGAAATCCCCTCATTCTCAAAAGCTCCTGTCACACAGGGATCTGGATGTCCAGATCAGCTCAATGTGACGGTGGTGAACTGTGCTTTTGAAGCAGCGCCCTGCGCAACAGCGTGCCACTGGGACATCAACTGGGGCGGATGATGGTAGGATTAATGGTTTGATTGAAGCAATCCACCCAGAAAACATGGCTAAAAATCGTGAAACATGTTTGATGATAATGATGTTTGACAATGGCTGATCAATAGTCATGGTTGACCATCGTTCTCAACCGTCAAAAAGAGCTTGGGGAAGTTCATATGATGCAATTTCGGCGGATGGTCGAAATCGAGGCACCAGTTTGAGGGGAAAGCCATTAAGGGGCAGCCTGACACTGGGTGCAGACCAAATTTGGATGCACATAACTGGCCTGGTGGTTTCAAACATTTTTTTTCTCCCTGGTGTTTTTTCTCCTGGTCTTGCCAATTAGTTGGTTGATTGGTTGGTTGGTTGGTTGGTTGACGGATCCTTGTCATAGGGTTTGAAACCACGAAGCAGATAAGGGTTGCTGTCAATGGGATGCATCAACAGTATTTTCAAAGAGATGGATCTTGCAGAAAGTACTGGTGGCGCAGCTTTTACACTTTCCCATCTTTTCCTATACACCTGTCTCGGGTGGGTTATCAGGTTTCTTGGCAGCCCTGGTGCAACTAACAGAACTGACTGGAAGATACAGGAAATCCAATACTTGAATATAGATTCACTTAACGTATTTGAACGCATGTATTTCATACAAAAAAAAATGTTGATCATGTGCTTTGCTCAGGTAACTTCACCACATCCAGGGCACAATTGTTTGCCGGGCCAAGTCGCCCACCGCGCCCAGGCATTGTTAAGCTGCTGGACCCTGCACCAGCTTAACTTGGAGCCTGGTTCCCGGAAGCTTTGACCTTCCATGAAGCTACGCAAGCTACGCAGCCAGCTTTGAGATGCGCCAAGCATCGCAGAGGTGTCTCGGCATAGCTGCCGCTTCCAAGTTCTTTGTGCATCTATGGTCCTTGATGCGATGGCTGCCAGATAATCTCCAGCACAAATACCAAAGATCGACCTAGGTCAAAGCGAAGTGAATTTGTTCAATCAAAATTGTAGGCTCCAACATGCTCCAACTCCACCCAGCTCTCAGCACATCAGCCCCACCACATGCAACAGTCCCATTCCCCATCCACGGTACCCGTGCCACCGGCAGGTAGCAGCATCAGCTGTTGGTTTCTCTGTGCCAATGCGCTGTCGTAGTGCAAGCTGCCGGTTCTGCTGCCGGCTCCATTTGGAAGGTGCTGGCAATTCCAAGGGGTTGGAAATGGGGCTGGACCAATTCCCTGGCCAGGTTTGGGATACGCTTTGCACCCCGCAATGTTAACCCCAAAGGGAGGGAGCAAAGATCTTGTCGCTGTAGGGAGGTTTCACTTATTGACGGCAATGTCAGGTTCACACTTGGTATCCTCGTTTCATCATCACCATCATCACCATCATCATCATCATCATCATCATCGTCGCCATCATCACCCAGCATGTTTGTTGACCATCATCAGTATTGGTATCACTATCATGGTAGTCAGCATCATGTTGGCTATTGTGAACGTACATGTTTGCTTCTTTTGTTTTTTGTGATCAGCTTCCCTGTGATGCCCATGCAGCTAGGAAAGCGCCCCGGTGAACCAGATTGTGATGCCATTACTTACAAGTTGACTCCTTGCGGGAAAAAACACTTCCGCAATGGTGCAGTTTGGTAGGTCAAACCTACCAGTGACCATCATAGGACACGTGTTGTTGATGATGATGATGATGATGATGATGATGATGATGATGATGATGATGATGTTGTTGTTGTTAAACAATCATGCAGAATGTATACTATGTGGCATCCTGCTTGTTTCAACCGGTGATGTGTTTATTTCTGCGCAGTCGCGTGAAGTAAATCTCTTTTCTAAAAAAACAACTGCCATGGTTAACTTGCACACACCTAGCAATTGAGAATGCACACCTGGCAGGAAACTCTCCAAGTCTTTACCTTCAAGAGATGGCCTTCCTGCAAAGCACCAGCCAGCACTAGTTCTTTCGCATGTGCCACCGCCCAAGTTGCTGGGCAGCAGATGCGATGTGCTGGTGTTGCGCTGCGGTGCAGGAAGCTTGTTACCAAACTGGGTGCTTGATCTCTGATCCAACGTGAAATCCGATTTTGCGATAGATGGTTGTTTGGAAAGAGTTTAGTTGCATGACCAGTTGTTTGACATTGATCCCTTTCAAGCCCCGACTGAGAAGCCCACCATAGTGCAAGAGTTTAATCTATCACCTGATGTGCAGTAGCTGCCTTTCAGGACAGAAATCCCTTCCTGAAATCCTACTGACATTCTGTCGCAATCCAAACTTTTTGGGTTCTGAGGGAAAGGGGATTGTGGTGGACCACCACCAGGCACAATAAAATACCTCAGCCGTTTCGCTTTCGAGGTGAGACTTGCTGTACTTTGCACCAGCTCTCTGCGTCGGACTTCAACTTGGCTGACGCTTCTTGACTTTGGCCAGGGGGGGTGTTTTAACCACAGAAGCTGCTGCAGCGACTCACTTTCCTTTCCGTTCCTAGTCGGTCC
>VSDK01020682.1:47236-69807 GCA_009767595.1 Symbiodinium kawagutii
GGGACGCTCTTCATCACGATCAAAAACAGTCAGTAGTCCCTGATTTTCTCCGGGATAATAGCCATCAACAATCAGCAACATCATGGGATTAGCAGTGGTTTTACTATTCGGTGAACCAACATTTGCATCCATCATAGGTCATGGCCAAAAACCTGATTATTAGGTCATGGTCAGAAAGTTTGAGTGGGTGATCAGTAATCGTTCGGCAACTATACCTCATGGACAAACATGATAATGGACTTCAAGTATTGAATCATTTACATTACATATCATATTTGCAGTATTTGTTCAAAGGAAGTTAAGTCACAAAGAAGTGAAACTTCGATATCGTTTCACAATTCAAAGCCACTTCTCACAATTCAACATCTCACAACACCAACTGTCACAATTCAACATCTCACAATTCAACATCTCAAACGCCACTTCTCGCAACACTTCCCCAGGATCCATGGCCCTATGAAACCCATCCTTTTGGGGCAGATTTGGGGTGGGAGACAGCCTTGATTGGCACCGCTTGCCGAGGATCAGCTACAGCTCCAAGCGCAATCGCTGCAGGGCCTCAGCGGCTGCAACGCTGGCAGGTGTGGTTCCTAGTGCGAGGAGCGGCGCAGTGATGCCCCACTTAACCCGGCTGTTCACCTGGCATGTGCTTTTGTTAATGGTGACTTGCAAGGTGATGGTGGTGGTTTTGTGTTTGTTCGGTTTCAGTTTTTTGTGTTTCCGGATGGTTGCGTTGTTTGTTGACTTTCTTGTGCCGGCTTGTGTGTTGTGAGGATGCCTGACCGCACTTCACCGTTTTACGGCAAATTCTTGGGCACCCAAACTGGCGCAAAGATGTGCTTTGGAATTGACAGCAGACAGATGCACAAAACATCTAGGCCACTTTGGCAACCCAAGGCAACCCAAAGTCCCATGGTTTGTGCCAGCTGCATGTGCAAGGATCCAACATGGGACGGATCAGCCAGAGTGGGCCATGTGTATACTCTGTACCAGGGCCTGGCCTGTGAACACTCCACTGTTCTTTTTTTCCATGCTTTGTTTCGAGAGGATATTGCATCAACCAACAACCAACCAACAAACCAGCCACCAACAACCAACAACCAGCAACCAACAACCAGCAACCAGCAGCCAACCAACAACCAACCAGTCACCAACAACAACCAACCAACCATGTTGTTGGTAGATTTATATATTCCTGGTTGATGCTTCACAGGCCAACAAGGGCCAAAAAGTGGTGAATCAATCGACCACCAGGGCAGGGCACCCACTGGAGGCCGCGGCTGAGCGATGAGCAGTTGGTGGCAGCTGACCAATGGCATGGATGACCCTCGAAGGCGTTGTGCCCTTGTGGCAACTGTGACAACCAACAGCCGTAGATTGACCATGTGCAATTCTTGTAGGTTATTTTGAGTGTATGTTGCTTGCAATTCATAGGTTTTTATTGACAAATCATAGGATCTTATAGGTTATTTTGAGTTTGTTTTGCTCGAACTATGTTGCAAGCAACGGGGGGCCGTTTTATGTTTTGTTTTTTGTGATGTTAGCTTTTGGCCATTGGTAACCATACATCAAACACAGATCGTGACGTACGCCATTTGAACAGGATACTGCATACAACTCAATGGAACCGCCTGGGATTCGCACAAGAAATCACCAGCAGTTTGTTCTTGCTCAAGGGCCCCAGATGTTTCCAAGATTGAAGGTTGACTTCAAGTAATCTGGGTAAGCCAGTCCCTTGTCCTTACGCTTTCCTGTCTCCTGCGGCCGTCTCCGCACAGCACCAAGGAACGTTTGGAATTGACCGAACTCAACCTGTACTTCAACTGGCGCAGTGGTAGCAGAAGTAGTCATGTTACCAACTGAAAATTGTGTGCGCTTGGAATCAGCCATACGCTCAGTGGTGACATACCGCCCAAAAAAAGCAGCTGATAGAAAACAAGTTTCAAAAACTTAAGCCATCGCCAGTGCCTTTCGTTTTGAGGCTCCCATGACACTGGAAAGCGTCTTGGGATCCGGGCTGCAGAGCACCATGGGTCTTTGAAGTGGTTCCATCACAAGGAGCAGGGCACTGTTATTTTGATGCCGGCAGCTTTATTGGTGGTGCCTTCCTTGTGCAGGTGAGGTCCTTCCCTGGAAGGTCGTGAGGTCGAAAGCCACTGCGGTGTTGCCTTGAAACTTTCGCATGGTGGGCCCAGGATCCGCGTGAGTTGCTTGGGATCCTTCCACGGAGCTTGTTCCATTGAACCCCGTGGAGCTGTGGCGCAGTGCTGCATTGGAAGCTCGCTGCTCCCAAGTGAATGCCTGTGAATTGTGATGGACTTTTGCTGGAGCCATTGTCAATGCGGGCTTGGTGAGTCAAGACCCAGGCAGCCTGAAGACCTCATGCCGGAGCCTTGCAAGGTTGCTATACCTTCAAGCTCCAGGTGCATGGTGTAGCCGAAAATAACTTCCAGAACTTGACACTTTGATCCTCACCTGCGATCAGAACTTCAATGTAATTTACGACCATTAAAATACAACACATAGAGTTAGCAATCAAATAATTCCCGAAAGTAGAATCCATAACTTGATCCTTGGTCCGAGAGAAACGTCATGACCAATTCCCAATGGACTGACCAAGCCTAGCTGAAGCTTCAAGGCTTCAAGGCTGCCCAAGGCCCTGTCTTCCTTAGTGGATCGCTTGACTTGCGTGCCGCAACGCACCAAGCCACAATGCCGATGGCAACACAGAATTTCGAGGCTAAGCTGCGAAGGGTTTGTCTCCATTGGAGGTTTGGGGCCATGTTGGCAATATGCTTCCAACTTGCTGTTGTCCAAGGGCCGTTTGCAACTAATTGTTTGTTGAACCCTTCCGGTCCGCTAAGATCTCGTTTCGTGTGACCCTTTGATCACCAGCACTTCTTGGCTGCCACTGTAAGTTGTGCCACAGAACGCCGTGGCATCACAACTTTGCAATCACACCAGCTGGCACAATCACAGCCATCCAACTTGGCCACTTGACGTGCCTGTGGAAGTTTAGGCCCTGAAGTGCGGCCTCAACACCTTGGGCAACATGGGATCTACAGCCGTTTTGAAGAGCTATGGCAGCTGCATGACTCGTTGGGCACAAACGAACAAATTTCTTGGCAGATGCTTGACCACACGAGGGGTGGGATGGGAGTGCGGTAGGAGGCAGTAGTAGTGGTGGTGGTAGTAGCAGATGTAGTAGTAGTAGTAGTAGTAGTAGTAGTAGTAGTAGTAGTAGTAGTAGTAGTAGTAGTAGTAGTAGTAGTAGTAGTAGTAGTAGTAGTAGTAGTAGTATCACTAGTAGTAGCAGCAATTCAAGTAGCAGCAGCAGTAGAAGTAGCAGTAGCAGCAGTAGAGTGGCAGCACCAGTAGCAGTAGCTGAGCAGTATTACTACTTGCACTAAATAGTCTCACCAGCAGCAGTAGTAGCGGCAAAAAGCAATAAGAGCAATAGTGAGAGCAACAGGAAAACCGATAGCAATAGAAACAGCATTAAGACTAGGGGCAGCAGCAGCGGTAATGTCAGTTGTTGGAGTAGGAGGCATAGTGTAGCATTTTTGCAGTAATACTGTTTGCTGTAATTGACATGTTTGTCGATGTTGTGGTTGACCATCACGTTGTTGTCAATGATTTTGTTATCGTCATGATTTGCGGTGTTTGCGTCACGGCGTCATGTTTTCCATGAGTTTTATCGTTGGTGCAGTTGCTGCTGGTGTGTGTGTGTTGTTTCCCCTTATTGTTGCCGCTAATTGTTGTAGTGGTTTCTGCTGCTGTTGTCGGTGGTGGTGGTGGCGGCGATGTTTTTGTTTGTCCATTGCGGCACTTAGCCACTAATTTTCATCCACAGAGTTTCCTGAGTCCCGCCTCCATGAGTGCACGCTTGTCCAGGTTGCTTAGCCAGTGAGGGGCTGGATAAGAAAACTAGGGCAAACTATAGCATGTATGTTAATGAATAGATAGATATTCAAATATATGAGTATCCGACAAAATTATCAGATGAATAGATCAATAAGGAACCTGCCTTGAACTTCGGTCAGGTCCACAAAACCTTCACAACCGATAGGGGACCACCCAGCACCGATACCCCTAGTAGAATAACTTGGTACAGCAAGACTAGTGAACTTGTCAAGGCAAAAACTACTTCCAGTGCTCACATCCCACTTGCAAAGCCAGACACACAGAGTAGTCAACCACTGGACCTGCAATCTCCTTGTTGAAGGGCGTGGATGTGACCAAAATGCGCACAACCCAGAGACAAAAAATTGCTTGCAGTAGTCTTGCCTGAAAAAAAATTGTTTCCTGAGTGGCTGGCATTGCTTTGACCGATACCTCCAACCGATACCGACCGATACCCAAATGTTCAGGATTCATTTGCCAGGCACACCATGGCCTGTTCGTGTTTCCTTTGGCCATTTGTTCTGGACTTTCTCGGACCATCTCGGACCATCTCGGACCAAAGTAAGGGACATCGTAGATACTCGTAGAACACCATTTCAAATCACCTTTATTTTTGTTTCCATGTGTTCATGGGCGTGTACGGCAAGGAAAATCAAACTGCAGAGGGGCCTGGACAAAGGACTTTGCAAAAGGTGGTATGGAAAACGACGCTTCCACTGGGACACAGAAAGCAACCCCCACAAGACAACGCGAAGACAAAATGCGCAAATCTTACAGATATCAAATACACATTATCCAAAGATGATGGAAACATCCAGCAGGAGATGACAAAAAAAGAAGCCAGGCTTTCAAAACGAAAGGTCTGGAACCAAAACAGGCAACAACTACTGAAGAAGAGAAAAAACTGATTTCATGGAAGAAGACAACAGCACCAGTACAGACTCTACATCTTCAAGTTCAAGTTCCGAAGATCGACAAACAGCGTGCAAGCAAAGCAGCTGGCAATGAACGTGGCTACTTGCTGCAAAATAAACCAATTCCAATGGTATTTTGATTCTGTTCTAGCTTTGAAGATGAGAAGAGTAACAGAGGTATGGTTTATTTCTAGAAAAACTTCACAACCGATAGGGGACCACCCAGTTTTGCTCATGTCAACTGCGTGAATGAATAATTTTGTCCGCAACTCATATGCAAATAGTATCTATGGGCAACTGGGACAGCTCGCCCTCAGCCTTAGCTGAACCTTCGGGATGGCGATGGAGAGAGAGAGAACTGGTACCCCAACCGCACAAGATCACGTTTCCAGTTGAAATCACCGCATGTATTTTGGGACAACTTATCATATGCAGTCTATTCATTATTCATTGTCGGGAAGCTCTCTTTGGATCTCTTTGGTGTGCAGGGTTCTGACATGTTCTGACACCGCCGTCATATTACTGCCTGTAGAAAAACAAAATGACTCCTACTTGGATGTGCAGCTGGGGTTATGACCATGGTTCTAAGCCCGCTTAGAACCCCTGGAAACCATGCTTGGTGACCACTTACCAAGTGGGGGTGCACATCCAAGATTCTTAAGGTTGCAGCATCAATCGCGTACGCAGAGATGCAGCACATCCATGCGGTGCGGTTGTTTGCAGCTTCCCTTTTTTGGTGAACGTTGGCGTTGTTGACCATACCGTTGAATTTGTTTATTTGGGATGGCTAAGATGTCCCATGTCACAACCAAGCGCCAAATTAGTCGCTTCTCATCATCACTATTGATTGACTACACCAGATTGATATATTCAATATTTTGCAGAGAAGGGGGCAAGCACAGTTTACAAACATCCACATTGAATTGTTCTTCCCTCAACCTGCTTTTTCAAGCTATCCCCGTACCCTGGTTGAAATTTGTCGTTGTTACAGTCAACATGCATTGTTTATGGGCTCAACCAAGTACAACATCCACCAATATCACCACGCACTTATCCTGGTAGCGCAGGGTCATGCGCTCAACCAGTTGTACACTCCCACAACTAACCCAGCCAGTTCTTGTAGCAACCCAGGTGGGAGCCAACATCATATTTTCAACCACCTAGTTCAATAAGCAGTTCCAGCCGTTGTACCGAGGACACTGGCAAGCTTGAGGTGAAGTGGCGCTTGGAACCGATTGATTGGAAGAAGAACAGGTTGCGGTGCTTGCGGGTGCCCACTGAGCCCTTTGTGGTTCATTTTGTAAGCCCAACCCTGAAAACTTGAAAGTTTGAAGCCCTTCGTGGTTCATTATTTTCTTAATTCGAACTTGAAAAAAGCAAAAAATATAGCCCCATGCCGCCCTGTCATAGTGCATCCATGCATCTTTTGCAACTCCCGCGCCAGCATGAACTCGCTTCACTTGCTTCCACTACAGAGGTGCCGTGTCAAAAGCCTTTGAAGATCAGTGGCCTTCGGCACTTGACCAACCGAGGCCTTCAGTGGCCAACCTTGCGCCGAAAACACGTGACGAGGCGCCGCTCCCTTCGAAATGCCTGGGTTGCATACCTGACATCGCCTTAAACAGTTGCGGTCACCAGGTGAGAGGCACCACCTGTGGTGCTACAGGCACCAGCCTTTGCATCAAACTCCACCGCTGCCGATGCAGGCTGCGATCTGCGCGCCAAGGCCGTTGCAGATGGACCATGCGCCCGTTGCTACGCATCACTGGGCAGCTCAGGTGTCAGTTCCGCTGGCTTTGCCACGTTTGAAGCTGCCAGTTTCGTTCGGTACACTGCTGGGATGCAGCCGTGAGTTCCATCCTTGCGGTTGAGGCAGTTGAAAGCTGCCAAGTTTCAGCCACGGTTTTAGTGAAAACTGGACGCAGCAGGTGTGCTAAGAAGATTGGTCCGACCTATCGCGCGCCACAGCTGTCATTCATTAGGACGAGGATGACTTAAGCCGTTGGAGGCGCAGAGATCACTAGGATGTCAGAAACAATGACTTAAGAACTTAGAGATCCCATGAGTCCACAGCAGTGGCACTTCTGAGGTCAACGGCTTTATTGTGTTTACCTTGTGCCTCGGTATCCCAAAAAAACGTGGCAGTTCATTGTTTCAGGGTTGGCGTTTATAGTGTGAGAAAGGTGACGCCCAAACTGAAGCTTCGTGCAGGCAAGCAAAGATGGTGCCTCAAGAGGCTGTACAGATCACAAATTCTGATTGGGTGCTTCGGACGGACCCAAAGACTTTCTAGCAAGCTGGTCCCTGGGGGTGAAGCAGCAACTAAGATATCAAGAAATCATTACTTGTTGATTGGGAGTCACTTGACCAAGGTCTTCATGACTTGCAACTCCTTACATAGCCCGATCGTTGGTAGTGTTTATCCTTTGTGACTTGTCACTTGTCAGTTCCGCCCAAGCTTGGAACAATCCGTTTAAGTAGGGCAGAGAGTCATTCACCTTGTTCGTAGCAAGCACTTCCTTAAGGGATTATGTTGTCCCAACCCTTTGCAACAAGTTCCTTGTAAGCCTGAAAAACCGGTCATTCTGCATTTTCTTGGATGTCAGAATGAGCTTGGGCGCCATGGAGTGGCCATGATTCGTCAAAACCCATGGGCCCTTGCAGTTTGTTCGCCGGCATGTTAATGGAACCCGCACCTTAGTGATGTTTTGAATCCAGGTGCCAGTCCAAACATTCGAAAGCAGAGCTGGGCTGCCGATCACCAGTGGCCTCAGCCTGAGTGAAGTGCTGATGCTTGATCTCCATTGGACCCATGTGGCGCCACCCACTGAGATGCTGAGTTGCTTGTGCCCGCTGCACCTCTCCGCGCTGACGTGGGATTCCGGTGGCTTTGGGATCCGCCCATAGGATTTCGTGGATCCAACCATCTTGGGGATAGAACTGGCGATTGCCGGGATGATCAAAGTCGAGATCAGCCTTGGAATTTCAAGTTTGGTCGTTGTTTGTCCAACAACTTGCTTGGACTTTTCGTGAACTTCCAGTGCCTTTGGAGCATCAAAGTGGCTCGTGCGGCCCCACCTGTAGCAATGTGGGATGTCATGTGCCCAAGTCTTAGGCACACTGCCCACGCCAGCTGACATGTTCACATCGCTGCCCCCGAACCTTGATGCTGAGACCAAGTCCCTGAAGCCTTTGCACTGCTTCCGACGTTTGTCTCGGCACTGCGTTGCCAGGCGTCATTGCTCGGGTTGCCTTCATAAAGCGAATGTAACCAACATGACTGCAATGACCTGCCGTGCCACCTTGGGATTTGGCATGTTACCAATTTTTTCTTTGGACCCAAGGTGCCAGTGTTACGTTGGTGGCATCAGCAGCTCAGTTGCCTTCACTTTGACCATAGTGACTTCCATTTGAGAACAGCCCGCTGGATGAGGAGAGAGGCCTTCCAAGTGGCAAGTATCAAATCTGGTGCCCGGCTTGCAGGGTATGGTCCCTTGAAAGTTGTTGTTTGGGAAGGGCAAACAAAGAAACACCGTTGCAACAGGGGTAACTTTCTGGTGAAACTCAAGAAGGGCCGGTTTCCGCCACAGAAGTCGTGGATGATAAAGAGTGCATCTACGGAGTTGTTGGAACACTTCAGTTGGAGCAGGCGCTAAGACCCCTAAGATTCTACAGGGCTAGCGGTTTTAAGGTGCGCCCTCCCGCAGCTGGTTTTGCTTCTGAGTGCCACCAGGGCCTGTGATGCCAGCCCCAAGTGAACCCAAGTGGCTCCAGTGGAGCATTGCTGCTGTACCTCCGGCAACTGGGGCCAGGGTCGTTGAAGCGTTTCAGTTGAAGAACCTTGTTGGCAAAACTTGGGTGGAAGTGTTTGAGCCACTTTCCACCCTTCAAGCCCGCCAGGTCGACGAAAATCAACTTTGGATGTCACACCGCCTAAGCCGAGATGGTAATTCATGCAAAGAAACCTGGCATGATGCAACCACTTGCAGTTCACACGTTGGCATGCCAAAAGTTTGTGGTGCTCATGGCCCTAATGGAAATGCCACCAGTTGCAATTGTGCAAACTTTTCCTGCAGGTGTGAAAGCAGTTGCCTTGAAGATCCTCAGAATTTAGATGGTATTAGTTTGTTCGTTGCAGCCTTGGCAGAGTTGTGCTCCATGGCGGTGGATCTCACCCCATACAGCACTGAGGTTAAGCACTGGTCACCAATTGGTGCTCGGCCACCCTTGAAGGTTTGGAGCCTGGCTGATGTCCAACCAGCTGGGCACCGCCAACATGCGGATCCAGAGTTGCAAGAGGTGTTGCGCCGGTGATGCCCCAGGAGCCGAAGCTTCATTCCATGTGAATCCCAATCCTGTGCTTGTGCTTCCCCCCTTGATGTGCTTGGAGCCACCTTTTCCCTCCGACAATCCTGGTTTGCAGGCAGCCTTAAGATACCACCCTGCGAATCTTGAGCCCAAAAGTTTACCGATGGATGACCAGAGGGTGGCGCCAATCTCTTCATGAAAAGTGATGCCTGAGTGACTCTGCAAAATTGAGCAGGAGTTCCACAACAAGGGTGGACGACGAAGAATCCAAGACCCGCGTGTTCACAATAAGTCCTGAATTTGATCAACCCAGTCGAGTCCGTTCTACTTTTCGGGGCCAATCACCGAAAATCACCATGTGACTAGGGTTTGGGAACATTTTGCACCGCCCAAACCATGCGAATTGCTTGCGGGTCCTTTCCTACCTTGCCGTGCATCGCACGTGTTTTGCAGGGCTGCTTGTGTGCAGTTCAGGATGTGCTGAACAAATAACACCGGTTCTTCCGCTCGCATGCAATCCAGATATCCTAGAAGCTACAACTGCAAATCCCTTTTTTGCAGCATGGTCCCACTAAATCAGCCAGGTGCAAACTCATAAATGACGTTGCTTTGCTGGCCGCCTGGGGTACCGGCTGGCACCTTTCCCTGGGTGAATCAAGCTGAGTAAGTTGAAATGCTTAGAGCAAAATCCTTCGTTCTTGAAGGAGACAAAGTTGCCACAAGTGTTCTCCAGGAAAATCTTTGGGACTCGTTACCTAGGATGTCCGCAAAGCAGACCTGGAATGGGCAAGAGGGCACATTGTCAGACACGTCGGGGTGTTTTTTTGTCGAAAGATTTCCCTGCACAGCTTGCCTTCCAGCCTTTGCCAAGGCAAAAAGGGGGGATGTCCATTGGTGGAACGGCACGGTAGAGGATGTGTCCTGACCTCCACAGCTCATAACTTGCATGTTGCTGAAATGTTGTGACCACGGCCAAGTCAAAGTTTGACAACCAGGATGAACTACCAAAGTTCAGTTTCTGCATCAAGGATCACTTCACTGTTTCGCAACCGGTTTCCAGGCACTGCTGAAAAGGTTGGAGTGAAATTCAGCAGAGCACCTCGCTGGATGGTGCTGCAAGGGGCCAGGTGTCGGCTTGCTGTGGGCTTGCTGAACCCGACTTGCAAGTTCTGAGCAGCTTCAATTACTGAAGTGTCATGTCTTTGTGCCGTGCAATTAGCACGCTTGAAGGAAGGCTTTTGTGATAAAACATTGAATGACAGCGCAGTGGTGGAATCGAGACATCACCAGTTCTGGAGCAAGTTGTGTCAACAGGTATGGGGGTTGTTGCAAATCCAGACTCCAGAAGATACGTATGTAAATTAAGGTCGGGTATGTCTAAGGCAAAGTTGCTGCGCTTTGCAATGCCAAAAACTCTTGCAATGAACGATGCATAGCGGCGTCAACTCAGTGCCTTCAACTTGGAGTTGTTCAAGGTTTGTGTCCTTCCTGCCCAACTTGCCAAACCCATAGGACACACCAGCCCAGATTCATCAGGACAATCGCCAGACAGCCCACGAGTCATGCACAGTAGGCCCGTTTTGTTCAAGATCCAAAGCCCTTTGAGATTCCGTCGCCATGAAACTTTTCGGCGGTGGGCCGTGCTTGGCCGATCTTGAAGCTCCACAGCAACACGTCTAGTTGCACCTGTGGGTGTTTCAATGCCACCGCCTGGTGGAGGGGATGAGTTCCATTGTTTGTTTCAAGCATTTAGACGGCCTGGGGGTGAAACCTAGGTGGTGACTTGGGAGTCAGATGTTTGACCGTGGTTGCCTGGGATGGTAAGAGCGTAACCCCATAGGCCTGGAAGATGTCACTGACCTGGGGCTCATGGCTTTCCATGCCATGCTGGTGCCAATATGTGCCAATCAAACGATGAGTCCACCGCCCTTCGCACAGCCAGGTGTTTTGCGGGTTGTGATGCTCAGACCTCGGTTGAGTTCACCTGTGGCACTGCACAGCTTTCAGCCATAGGCAGATCCATGTCCAGCAGGCTGTGCTCGTGCGCGGTGGCCAGGGCTGTACCAAACCTATGGCTTGAGCCAGAAACTTCCAGTCGCCCAAAAAAGATTCGACGGCACAAGATGACTAGGTCCTGGAGTGCAAGAAGCAAAGCTAGCAAGCTTCTTTTGTTCAGCAAAGTTGGACGCATTAATAGATTCAGGGTGACAAATTTCCGATCTAATGACTGTCAAAGACATTTCACCATTAGTCCCTCACTTGCGGCTGACAAGATGCAATGCCCACGCGCGGTCACAGCTTGGCATGCACAGATGTTATGAACAACAGGTTTAGTGTATTTGTTAGTCACAATTCACCTCTGGCCAGCGACACCTGCTGCTGAACATGCTGCGCGCTGATGGTCTGGAGAAACTCCACGTGCAAAATTTCATGAGAAGCACTCCTTCGTGGCCAGATTTCCTGGCATGACAATGCAATCTTGCTGGCCAAGTGCATCACCTATTGCCCAAAAGATTCTATGGACTGCAACTGTCCCAGTTCCCCAAACGACTTGGTTGCAGCTCTTCATTAGCCATGCGCCAAACCCAATGGGGAAGGCGCCCATGGCATTTGCCGAAGCCGTTGGTGAGTTCGCCTTGCCACCGTGACTGTGATGTTCATCCTGGAAATTGTTGCGTCAGTTGGCACTTCCAGCCAGGTGTCACTGTCACATTTTGCGTGTCAAGGCCATTGTCCGGTTGCCATGATGTGCACTTCCTCGCGGTAGGAACTGTTCGCCACCATCAGAAAAGTTTCTGTGGCCATTCTACAGTAAGTGGTTCCCAGTCAAAGTCGATCATGACCATCCATGGCCCTGATTTTCTTCATGATGAGCCGTGCTTCCATGCAGGAGGAGTTGATGTATAAGAGTTTGAATCCGCAGTAGGTGCTGAGGCTTCACCGCAGAAGTCTACTTGTGGCCGGTTTGGCCCTACCAAGTGCAAGGTGTAGGCTGAAATTTGCCGAGCATCTCTTTTTGGAACAGGGATATCCTTGATGCCCTGCGGCAAACACATTCCCTCAGAAATCACATAGGTAGGTTTTCTTGAAACAAAAATTCACTTGAGCGAGAATTTGTTTTAATCTTCGTCAGAAAGTAAGAGTTTCTTTCCATGTCCCTTTCAGGTGTCAAAAGCTAATGAAAAATTAAGATATGATCTCCTGGATTTGCTTGGACATGTTTCTTCCAGCTTTCATGCTGCTCTCGAAGCTGGCTTGGTCGGCTGCAGATGAGGAAGCTGCCCTCAAAACCTTGAATGGAAGGGTAGGTATCCATCAATCTTGCTTCAGCCTCCATGAGCAAAGGAGTTGCTTCACAATCAAAAATGCTTGCCGGTTGATTCTTTCTCTTTGGCCCTCGCCAGGCAGTTCTTCAAAAATGAAACCCTTGAAGTTGCAAATGGTCCAATTCCATTCCTGTGAAGAGGATTCCAATTACTTGAGCCCCAGCGGGCCAGGTCCTAAAGCTGCTTCAGTCCAGGCTAATCGGAATCTCCTAAGGCCAAATGTCCAACAAGTGCGGATTTCCCGTAAGCCTATTGCTAAGCGGTCGGCTTTTCGATCGCCCGGAGCCCTTGAAGTTGCACTTGGTGTTGGAGGGGCGAAGATGTGACTTGTACGCATGTTGGTTGGGTGGTTGCTTGGTTGGATGGTTGCTTGGTTGCTTGGTAGCTCTGTGGCTTGGGTGGTTGTGATTAGTTAGTTCAACCAAATGTACAGGAAGCATCCAGCAATATCCAGCATATTGGTGAAAACTGACATTTCCAGTGTACTTATTTACACCGTTCGATCGGTAAAATGTTGGGATGACAGAACGCACAAGGAAATGATAAAGGCATTAACCCAAAATTGTAGAACAAACAGAGAGAGAAAGACGACAGGAATTCCAATGAAATGCATGTTTGCTATTGAGTTTTGCCCCACCTAATTACTGTGTCAATGCAATGCGTTGCTATGATTTTTCCGGGATTTGATGATTTTCGATTGTGCAAGACCCTGATGTGAGACGGATCCTTTTGAGGGACACCGCTCAAAGAAAAAGCGCATAAGGGGAACATGCCTAAAGATGGAGACCATTTGCTATGCACTTTTCACTTGACCCCCTTTGGGAACCTCACATGTGCAATTTTTCATCGAGGGAGTGGAAAAGACAGAAGGAGGGAACTATTATTAGCGTGAGTAAGCTTCATAAAGGCTAAATGCTTTGCCCCTCCTATATAATAAGGTGAAGTGTGCCACACCGATCCAACAAACCACACCTCAGGCAATCTGGAAATTCTTATCATGAAGTGGTTCACTGGGGTTCTATGAGATTTGTGTCCTGCATATAGTAGGCTTGTCGATTGCTAGTGGTACAAGACCTTCATGTGTAATGTCCACCAGCTCGCCCTTAGCCTTAGCTTAACCTTCGGGATGGCGTTGAGAGAGATATAGTAGGCTTGTCGATTGCTAGTGGTACAAGACCTTCATGTATAATGACTGCCACCAAGCCATCGATCAGGCTTTCAGGAAACACTAGAGTGTCACTATAGCCTACCTCTGTCCATAGCAAGCAGTAGCTGTTTGAGCAGGGTACATGTTTTGACGCCTACGCACGGTCCAAGGACTTGAATTTGAGCAGCACTTACCGCCCTGCTTTCGGATGTGTTTGGCGCAGGAAGAAGAACTTTACCGAGGTTCCTGGAAGGGCTGTGGAAACTGTGATTGATCAAATAAGGGTCGTGCCTGTCGTTGGAGCATGTTCGATGCTTCCTCGTTGTGTCATCATATGTTCTTGCCAGAAGTGGTTTTGAGGCAGTTTGAGATGCAATTCTATGTAACATGCGCATCTTTGTTGTGGTTTGATTCACCAATCAATTTCTTGGCCATGTCACTTGTGCTTTCCTACTACTTGTTGGACCAGTCATTCGTTGATGAAACTCGCATTCTCGATGGCATCTCTGCAGGTCCAAACGGAACTTCCGTTGTTTCAGCTGCAGCCGATGCAGCAACCACTTCTGCGGAACGGCGGGTGGGAGGGGTTAGCCAGCAGAAGCTGTGGATGTGGCCTGGCAGGCCCTCGGAGTCATGGGTGAGGTGGTGGTTGATGGGGCTAGGCTCCCAACCAGTTGCAAACTTGCTGCATCATAGAACCAGTCGGTCAAGAAGCAGCCAGGGGAATCCACCTCTTGGATCCGTTTCGTGGTGCTGAGGACATGCCACGCGGAACATATGGGTGTATGCCAAATAGGGTAAGCAATGATCCCCCCAAAAAAGAGGATTACACTAAGGAAACCCTTAGTGTTGGGGATACCATCCTTTGGGCACATGGCCATATCACAGAAAAATCGCAAGTAGAGGGGCTGCATGCTTGCACCTCGCTCCCGGCACAGCTCGGGCAGGGAGACCTGACAGCGATGGAGAGAGAGAGAGAGGGCCACTTGTTTTTTGTTCACTGTTCCGATCGGTTATCTTTGGGCCACAGATGTTTTGCATGGGTCTGACTAACTGTAGTCTGCAGTTGGCGTATCTAGCTCGCCCAGCATTTTCCAGGAGAAAACCCTAATTACTCAAAAAGTTGTTGATGCAGAAGGGCAACAAAAGCCAAATCCGGTCCATCGTCAGCGTTTCACGGGTCGCACCCTGTGCTTCTGGAAAAACTTGTTTGCAAAGCCGACCCATTTGGATTCCTTCTCATGGAAACTGAGACCACCCAAACAAAAACAAGAAGACTGCGTACTCACCAGTTGTCAAAACTGGTCGGGGTCCTAGCGACGCCACAGAAAATGGTTACCCGTGGTTACCGTATCCATGGTTACCCTATTAAATCCTATTAATTCATGCAAAAAATCAGGGTTTCCAAGGAGAGTTGACCAATCCATTAAGTGTTTGAAGATGATCATGCCAGGCCCAGCCATCCACAGCAGTGGAGCTGCAGCGCGTTTGATTGGCACCTGGCGTTGTACCCTTTCTTCATCTTGGGTACCGTGAAGCTGCCACTTGGCATCGTGGCATGGGGATGGCTTGTTTGGCACATGGATTTGTTGGTTGATTACATGTGGTGGTTTCTGGAAATAGGGACCATTCACAAAAGGTTGGTTTATCATATTTGCTTTAAAATTCAAAGACTATTGCTGGATGATTGGGGGCTACCACTACTCGTATGTTGAGAAAGCATCACCTAGTTGAAACTGAGGAGAGATCCAAACTACAATGCTGTGGCCATGAAGGGTCCTCAAGGCACTTTTGCCGAAGGTGGCCCTGAGCTGACAGGGCAACCAGCATGTGGTTTTGCTATGTTTTGCTGCTGTTTTGTGTGAAATTGGGAGGCAAAAATCAGCCCTTCAAAAAGAACAATCACCACACAATTAAGGGGTTGCTTTTTGATTAAATAAGAAATGAATGCAGATAATTAAGATTAATTCAGTGGTTTCTTTAATTCAAAACTTTGCCATTAGTTACTTAAACATTTTAAAACGCAATAAACTTTTCATGGTGGGCAAACCCACCAGAAGCCCTGGCATAAAAAATGGTGCCAGGACTTGTGGACATGACCCGTCTCTCCCTCTCTCTCTCAGGCGCCAGTTTCGCCCCATGCCACGGCAGATGGGTGGCAGTGTCCACGGCATCCGCTGCGTCGCGAAGCGACCGAAAGGCTGGATGGTGGTGTGTGACACCGGCAACTGACAGAGATATGATCACTATGCTGGCTGACCATTTTACACGCAAGGCTCAGCATGACCAGCCAGATCCCCCAAACATATAACATACAGAAACTACTACTATGCTGTGTTTTTGGGTCACTGGCTCGTGACAGCCTACCACCACTCTAATTTTGTTGGGTGGGGTAGGCCAAGAATGCAATGCACCGATGGGGTATGCCACAGCCAAGACGGCGTGCGTTTTGAAACAAGGCAGAGGTTATTATCGTTCCTCCGGATGCTCAGAAAGGATGTCTTGCTGTTGCAACGTTGCAGCAGTCATTGCGACCACGGTGACCCTGACTAGCCAATGCCAACCAGGAGACATAATAGTCACCGAAGTTGCCCTACTGAAGAAATTCATCACCAACTGACCAACTGCCTCAAGGTCAGCAACTGCCATGTAAACCCTATGGATCAGCTGCAGTCAGAGGACTTGGCAAACTGTTTCATCACCAGTTTGTTGCCGGTGACAATTAAATCATCACGTCAAGGCGCTTCATGGTGCAAGGCCAAGCAAAGTTAATCAACCAGCATCAAAGATGATGATGATGATGATGATGATGATGATGATGATGATGATGATGATGATAGACCATAGGCACCTATTTGTTTTTTCGGCTTGGGTGAAAGGGAACTAAACATCACCAAGCAGCTGTCAAAACGGAACCAAACTTACCATTGATGAAGCAGCTGGATGGTTGCCGGTGAGTCCCAGAATCCGCGGAGGCGAAGGCCCCCAGAAATGTCCATGGACCGTGTTTGGGCCCATGGCCACAGCTGGTCCTTCACCCACAGCTATATCAGAATCAGAAGCGCAGCTAGGACTTGATTCCCACCAAACCAGTTGTTCACCATGAACAAAGATCAAACCAACATAGCAGGAGCATATTTGGTTCTTGACTATGTGAGTATATCTTTGCATACGCACTAGTGTTAACCGGCTGACGAACCATCGCCATAGAATGTTCACCACATCAACCAGAAGTATCGGCTGGGCAACTGCTTTGTCGGCTGCTGTTCTCCCAGCCAGGTGCCGTCCTGAAAAGTGCTGCCTTGTGCCAATCGCTTCCGCTGATTTTAGATCACCAGGTCCCTCGAAGACTGTGGGGGAAGAAGGGCTAGAAGTGTACCCCTGGTCCGTTTGGAAGACCGGCCGTGCTTGACTTGGAGAGATTCAGTGGTGATTTTTCAACAAATAACAGGCATGCCTTCTAAATTATACATTTGAATGTGTATGTACATTTTGACGCTCACGTGCAAACACATACATCAGTTACATCATGTATTTTGTTGGTGCACTGAATGTGTTTCTCTACATGGTGGTTTCTCATAATGGGAGACACCCCAAGGACCCCCCAAGTCATTTTTTACAAATCATTTATAGTATAGTATAGTATAGTATAGTATAGTATAGTATGATACATATATATATATATATATATTATTTTTTCTTTTACTTAGATAGTACCAAACCATCCACCACTATATTGAGAAACCTCCACATACACGTTTGAATGTTCAGATGCCCTCCATTTTGGCGGGTGGCATCAGCATCCGTCCTCAGGTGCAGGCTCACGATTCACCCCTGTAGACGCTGACAATGTTAGGCACCGGGCTCGGTGTGTGGTGTGTGGCACTTGCCCCAAGACTCATCCCTTTGAACTACCACTACAGTTTTGATTAGAAGGATGAGGTTGAGAAAATCCAACCATACCACAGGTTCGCACATATGCCCTACCATGTTCTACCAATAGGTTCTATAACCTAAACTGCCGGTTTTTGGTTGACTCCCTCAGAGCGCCAGGTTAGGTGAGCAGGTTCTTTTCCAATAGGTTCAATAGGTTCAATTCCAAAGAGTTCGATTCCAGTATTTTCTCCCAATGGGTTCTAATCTCTAGTGCTGGATTTAGTTGAACTCTCTATGTGTTCAATAGGTCCAACTACCATAGCTCAACTACCCAGATTTAGTTGATGCTATATGCTGAATATTACCCTGCAGAGTGTCAGGTACCATAGCTCAACTACCATAGCTCAACTGACAGAATGGTTCAATTCCATATTTTCAGAGAGCTATGGTAAACTGAATGGTGGCCAAAAAATTTAGGGCTCAACTGACAGAATGCTTCAATTCCATTTTTTCAATACCATAACTGGCTCAACTACCATAGCTCAACCTTAGAGCTTCAGATGCGCCGTTGCAGGGGCCATGGCCGCCATGGCCCAGGTCTTACCTGGAACGCCGCACGAACGCACCCCCCGTGACCGTTGCGGCCGCTGCTGCCCCGCACGGTGGACTGACCGTTTTCGCTGCGTGACGCGAACAGTGGCAGGTTGCAGAAGCTGCTTGGAGTGAAGGAGGATCAGTGGGTTAGTGGTGGTTATAACCATATATCAATTAATGACGGTAAATAGGGGATACAGTGATGATCAATCATAGGGGATATAATGGATATATTGCTTAGTGCTAATTATGATGGTTAATACTAGGGGATAAGGGGGATAAACTCCTATATACTAGTAGTACTGGTAGTTATACTCCTGAACGATGGCCAATCATAGGGCTAAACTCCTACTGGTTGCCATTTGACCACTAATGATGGTTAATCATAGTGGATTTAGGGGAGAAACTCCTATACTGGTTGGTGGTTTAAGCATTTTTTAGTACCCAAGCTCTATGTTCAAAGGATTGGTTGGTTGACATTTTTTCATAGGGGTTATAATCACCAACCAGTAGTGGATCAGTGGTTTCGGCACTGGTCGATTGTGAGATCACTGCTCGAGCATGAGATGGCTAACTCTTGGAGAAGAATGGTGCTAATGGTGAGTGATTATGCAATGCTTCACCATGTTTGGTGATTGTTAGGCCACTATGCTGGCCATTCATCATGATAAATCATCGAGAAGGCTAACAGTTGGTGATGGTCAATGTCATGATTGATATTTCATCATGTGCATGAAGGAGGACAGAAAATAAAGGCAGAAAAAGCTCCTGGAGAGAACAGTGAACAGTGATGATGTCTAGCCGATACAGCTGGTAGATGATGAACCGTGCTGCATCATGATTCATTCAGTTCTTTGATATTCTCATATTGCGGTTGAGGTGCACATGACGACATGTACAATGACAACTGGCCGCTGCTTTATGGCTGTTTATTTCCAGCTGTTGATTATGACAGTCAATCATGCCACCAAACAAAGTGGCCATATTCCTACCAACACTCATTTTGGGCAGAGGGGTGCCCCCCAAATCATCCAGTCTTAGCCATGTATAGCAACAAACCCACCTTTTTTTGGGGAGGTTACCCCAAACTGGCTTCAGAAGCCAGCAACTTGGGGGTACCCCCAGCCATGATTCCATGGAGCTTTCCAGCATGGCAACCCTGTCGCCCCCTAGCTGGGAGCCGAGACCCTCGAAATCCGCCCGCAACGCGCGATCCGAGGCCCCCCAGGCTGCGAGCGCAGGAACATAACCAGGACGACCGCTTGGCAGAAACAGCTGCCCTTGCTGACAATGTGTGGGTTGATAAGTTGATGTGTATGTTGTTTCATTGTTTGTTTGTTGTCCTTTGTTGTTTGTTTGTTGGTGTTTGTTGTTTTTGTTGTTATCATTTGTTGTTTGTTTTCACTTGTTGTTGTTTGTTGTTCAGCTGGCGGGCTACCCTCACTAACAGCAGGCAAAGTGCAAACAAATGTTTGTTCTTGTTTTTTGTTTAGCATCGCTCTTCTTGTTGTGCTTGCGATGGTGGGTGTTCTTGCTGTTGCTGCTGGTGGTGGTTGTTCAAGGTATTGTTCTCATTGTTTTATTCCGTGTCGTGGTGTTGGTTTTGTTGTTTGTGGTGTTTTCATTGTTGTGGTTCTTCGTGCTTATTGCCGTTCATGTTGCTATCTAAGTGACCTTGTTGACATTATTGTTGTTGTTGGTGGTGGTGGTGCTACTACTACTGCTACTGCTGCTGCTGCTGCTGCCGCAAGCGGTTGTTGCTATTCTTGTTGCTGCGGCCGTTGGCGTTGGCATTGCCAATCCTGGGGCATGAATGTGAACAGGTTTGAGTCTAATGAGGCTGTAAAAACTTTCAATGTTCGAATGCTTTCGCCAGTGCCTTGCCTCTCATGGAGGCACTGTTACTGAAGCATGGGTTGCTTCTCAGCTACATTGGAGCCCAGGTGAGCGGGGAAAGCTGTTTGCATTGCCATATTCTTATATGATCGGCTTCCCGTTGGCGGCGGCCAATGCTGCTGGTGTTCCAGGACCATGCAATTGCAACTACCTTTTTTCTCAGGGTGTCGTGGATCGGTCCTTTGGCAGCATCAGGGGGTGCCTGAGCAATGCTTTAGAAGCGCGCCAAGGTAAGCGGGTCCGTTTGTCATGCATTGGGCATGGAATTGTTTGTGAAAAAATCAGAGTACACCTTGGATATCATATAGGTCATCCAACAGCGTTGCTTCGCGGAGCGGTGGTGTGCACACCAACTAATTGCGCTGATCAGCTGAGGTCACTTTGCTGCAGTGCCGATGGTGAACGGAGACCCTGGCATGACGGGACCTCCGAAGAGAAGAAAAAAAGAATGCAGTTTCGCGTGGAGCTGGTCAGCTGGTCAGTGGGTTTCACAAGGGCCAGGGGTTGGTGGCTCAGGGCAAGGCAGTGATGCTGCGCGTGATGCCTGTGTAAGCGGGTTGATGTAAGGTTTGGACCGTAATTACGGTTGTAGAACTAAATCAAGAGTGCACTCGTTTAATAGAGAACAATCTCAAATATCTGTTGAAACACTGAAATGGTGGACTGTATTCGCATGAGTGTGTCCAGGCACACTTGCTGTTTGCTACGTGCAGCAGATGTGGCTTTCTCAGCCAGCCGCTTGCTGAATCAGCTTCGTTCCGAGGTGTTTGGCTTGAGCCGCACAACTGAAGTATAGCGAAGGAGCAATTGAAAGAGCCATCATGTGGGTCTCCAATGGGTCGCTACATGTTGCTATGCTTGGGCGGCTCTTCACTTTCCATAGCTTGATACATGTGCTCTACTATGGGGGAACAGCGGTTGTGCTTCAATCGTTGGCTTTTAACTTCTGAGCTCCCGGCTCCATGGGTGCTATGGCGGGCCAGCGCTCCTGTGGCGACATGACCAACGTGAAGATTCAGCTCTTTGGACGAAGATTCCTGGGTTTGTGCTTGTGGTTCACCCCGTGCAGTGTGAGTCATGATGCCACAGGCGGTCACAGGCAGTCGCAAAGCTACTTTACAAAGATGCCTCTACCCCTGCACCTGAATGCACACAGACTTTTTACACCTGTAATTTTTAAATGGTACTTGTACATGAAATCCAGTGTTCTCCACAACTGGGCTGCCAACTCACCGTCGAAAGACCATCATTGCTGGTAGGGAAACCATTGCTAATTAGGTACATCATTGATGCGCAAGCCCTTATGCACGCACATTCAAATGAGAGAAAGGCTAAACTCTCCGCACTTTATTTTAGTCTTCGGCTGGAATATCTTCAGGAAATGGCTTCGGGACCTGTAAAACGACATAGTGAACTCCTAAAAAGGATAACGCAAGAGAACCTAAGATAACGTAAGAGATTAAACCTTTTAAACAACCCAGATTTGTTCTAAAGTACCCAGAGATTCGGAACCATGAGCAGAACGATAACGAAACGATAATATTTTCACAAAATGTCTTCTTTTCATGAGTTGCCCATCGGGCGCATCCAGTAAGGATGCGTTGAAATCGGTTGTGTGAAAGGCTTATGACCATGCCAGACTCAACAATTTGTTGCTGTCACCAGCGCAGCATAATCGTCCAGGCAAAGCTAGAGAGTGGTATCCAATAGAATAACCTGAACATAGAAAGTTATATAAATGGAAACAAGTAATTGAGACACGGCAGATGATGACCTGGAAGCATGAAAGTAATTGACTGCACATCAAGAGTGTGGTGGGAGGGTATCCAATGTCACCAAACATTGGGAAACGATATAGTGAACTCCCAAAAGCGATAACACTTGAGAAATTCCGCGATTTTAAGTTGAGGTCTTGCCGCTCGCTCAAATGCTAGTTTTAAAGCGACCTTGTAGGCTTGCTTTCATCGACGTATACATGTCTGCAAAGATGGGTGAAAGGCATATGGTTCTAGACTTATATTATATATAATATTTTTAAATATATGTATATACCCGTCCTTCAGTAACTCAAGTAGTTGGAATATCCTCCATTTTCAAGATTTAAACCAGTTATCTATTGGGGATGGTCCAATTTGATATCCAATCTACTCCAGAATGGCTTTAGAGTGAAACAGGACACACAACATTATTCTATACAAACACCTCTAGCTGGAGACATGTACATCCCGCATGTCATTCATGGGCTACTGAATTTCCGCAGATTTTTTCATGTGGCCACTGTCGTTTACGACCTTGGAAATTCCACTTGGTTGGGTATACGATCAAATTTCTGGAACCATTCCACTTCCGCTAGTGATGCAGATGCACAATGGTTCAATGGATGGCACCGTTCTATCCATTTCACGACGGCTCTCATTAATGGTTTGCACAATTCCTAACTGACTACTCTCACAGGTTCATACCATTGTTCTTTGCAACCCATTTGCTATTGGACCAACAGTTCGTTCTTGATTGCTCTTCGTTTTGCAATTTTTGAAGTATGGTAAACTGTTTGGTGGAAGTTGAAAATAACACCCCAATAGCCTCAAGAGTCCCCAGCCCCCCCCC
>VSDK01020682.1:82977-165122 GCA_009767595.1 Symbiodinium kawagutii
TTCCTTAGTCTCTCCTTATCCTCTCCTTATTCTCCCCCTATTCCCTCCTTACCCTCAAGAGTGAAGAAAGTCTCTCCTTATTTTCCCCTTATTCTCCCATTTCTTTCTTATTCCCTTCTTAGTGCTCAAGAAAAAATCAAGAGGGAATAAGGATAGAATATTGCAATATCATGAAATATCCAAGAAAGAAAAAGAAAGAGAGAATAGGGAGAGTATAGGAGAAGAGTAAGGAAAGAATAAAGAACATATAAGAATATATATAAGAAGGAAAGAAAAAGGAAAGAATAAGGAAATATTAAGGAAACTTCAATTAAAAATGTGAATCCCCCAAAGTATGGCACACCAAAAACCTTGTAGTATAGTATGATTTTGCAGACATTGCAATGGAGCAAATAAAACCACAGTCAAATTTGGGACACCAAAAACATCGGCCTGGGGATTTTTGATGGAAGTTGAAAATAAAGCCGACTGCCTCCAGGGATTTCCTCTTCCCCTCCTCCTCCTTCTTTTCTTCCTCTGGGTAAGAAGCAATCCCTGGGAAAAGTTTCCCTCTTACAATATCCTTTGCCAGGAACTTGAGTCTACTTGAGTCTGCACTGTGGAGCCTCTCTCCACCCACAATGCTTCGAAATGCAAAACACCGAAACACAGTATGACTCACACGACTTCTGATTGCAAACACAGTATGACTCACACGGCTTCTTCTGTTTGAAACCGAAGTATGACTCACACGACTTCTGAGTGCAAATCACCACGTGTAGAAAACATGGTAAAAAAAAAGGCCCGAAACGGGCCTGAAGCCGTCAAGATCATTTGATATCCAACCACTTGATTGCTTCATATGTTGCTATGACTTCCCTAAATTTAACTTGGCTGATATGAATTGATTGCTATTGTCCTCCGAATGTTGGTTGATCGAAAGCATTAATTATCATTGATGAGTTAATTGCTCGCGTAGTTGATTGCTACAGCGAATGCTGTTCCAACCCTGGAATCTAATGCTGTATAGCAATTAGCTACAGCAACCAATCTTGAAGCAATCAACTACATCGTTGGAATAACCCTGCTAGAGCTACTCCAGTGATTAATTGCTATACCCCTGCTGTTCACTTCGTTGGTGGTTTGCCATTTTCAGCCCATCCCACTTCGCTCAGGTGACGTTGCCGACGATGACAGGTGGCCTGAGCCAGCGCAAGTTGCAGATGACCGTGAGCAAGGAAGAGTTCCAGATAGGAAGTATGGCTAACTATGCTTATTAGTGGTATAACTTGTGCTGTTTCCAATAGTGGTGTACCGGTCAAGTAGCTGTTTCCTAGATACTGTAGCCAGTCAACTAGTTACCAGTGGAGTACTGACACAGGAGGAATTTAAGAAGGGCGGAAAAAATGAAGCGCACCCTGCAAACGTGACTCATCCATGTATCCGAAGAAAAAGTTACCAGTCGTTTGCAAAGTGGTGTTGTGTGTGTGTGTGTGTCCAAAATGCTTTTATTTAAGCATCCTGAATTCACTGAATTGAGTGTGACAACGACTCAACAGCTCCAAAAGCCCCTATATCAGGGTTTCTTTCCTACAGGAGGTGGCCTCTCCTCCAGTCATTCTTTGGTTGATGAACCCTAGCGATAGTACCTGACATTTACTTTTTCTATTGCCATAGACAAATGATGACAAATGGCACTTGCTATTTTGGTGATTTCACATCGTCGATTGCAGTAATTGCTCACATTATTGTAATTCACAGTAATCAGCTATTAGTCTTTATATCGACTGGGATAGCGAGCTAGTGACCACCCACTAGTGGTTAACTGGAAGCGACTCCTGGTGAAACATCACCAGCTAATAGTTATAAGTATAACTTAGCACAACCAGCAAACAGTTAACTCGAATCAGCTCAATGGTTGCCACAACTATCATCCACGCTAACCAGTTAATGATTAAGTTGCAGCAAGTATTATCATAATTACAGTAACCAGAGTCAGCCAATGGCTGTAATTGTGAGTATAAGTATTTCCTAGTTAGATATCACCAGCAAATCGCAAACCCGTAGCCAGCTAATGATTACAACTATACGCAGCTTATCGTTTCAGTATAGCATCAACAGTTGAAACAATGTGGTTAAGTCCAAAATCAGCTAATGATGTACACAAGTATCAGCACTTCATCAACTAACCATCATTCATCATCAAAATTGACCATGATTGAGCCATTTACAGCCCTCATTCACCATTGATTCATCATCAACAGATTCATTTGGAAGCCCTGATCCAGGCGAACGGTGGCACCTCATTTGGAGCGAAGCGCTGCCTACGTTCATCAGCTGCGTGGTAGCCAAACGCCTCGGCGTGCGACAGCTTCAGCTGGTATCGCGGCAGCGCTGGGGGGTGGGATCCACCGAAGCACCGGTGATGAAGCACCAGGGGTTGGGGATTAAACGGCCATGGGTTGCTGGCGTCAATGGCTGGCTGTTGGTTGATTAAGAGCTGTTTGAATGGCTAATGGCTGGATCATAGCTGGGTAGGAAGTGGTGAAACGAGGAATGGTTGAGTGGTAACTGCTAGTGGCTGGTTAGTAACTGGCTAGTACTTGGCTAGTAAAACTAGCAATGGTCAAAAGTGAAGAGCTTCGAGCGGGATCTCGCAGTGGTCATCAGCATTCGAAGATCAACCACTCCATGTTGGCCACCAGTAGCTCTTCTGAACACAATTGGTACAGCCACACACAACTATCAAAAGCGAGTATCAACCATTGCAGGGAGGATTTCTTTTCCCAAGCTTCGGAACTCAGAGGATTTTTGTTGCACCTTTTGGTTAATTACATGGATTTCAACGTTAACTTACCGTACTTCATCTCCAACAGACAAGAATGTAGTAATGTTGGCCCATGGCTCACGAATCCCGGTTTCCATTCAGTTGGGGGGTGATATCGGCTAATTAGTAGCAGTCAATTGAAACAAACGACTGTCGGTTGTTTTTGGAAACCATATTGGATGCAACCCACCCCTGGTGTTTGCCAGTCCTGATCCTTGACATTCGCAACAATGATCGGTTCGCGATCTGGCACAGTGGGCCCTGTGCCTTGCTATCAGTTCATGTCTGCATCCTTTTTCTGGAGGCATGTTTTTTGAGAAGTGACTGTATATTTACAAGAGAAAAAGTGCAGGAGAACTTCAAAATGTTCATCCCGGTGGCTATTCTCAACTGCTAGTTTTTGAGGAGTGACTTTCAGCCTCTGGATATGATAGGGCTACTCTCCATCTCTTCAACCTACGGATGAACTCAGCATCAACACGGAGACCTGCACGTTTTCTGGTGCTGATGCGCTCAGGATGCTCAGGCCTAACGCCCTCGCAGCCCACGGAGGATGTCGCTTGTAGCAGCAGTTGCTACAGGTGACCTTTCTAAGCATGACTCAAGTGTGGTGAATCATGGGGGTGAACGATGGTGGTTAATCATTGTGGTTGATCATGGTGGTTGATCATGGTGGATATTGATGGTGGGTAATCACGGTGGACATTGATGGGATGGCGATGGAAACAAGAATGGTGGTCGTTACTGGGTCATTCAGGATTCACACATGGTCAACCACAGTCATTATTTACCATGGCTTTCAATCTGGAACGTGTGACGTGCAAACGAGTGAGCGGCATCAGCAAGAGGACAACTGGCTTTTGGGTGTTAACGACTGGCTACATGCTAGCTTATATATTTCATGATGGTTGCTTAAAATCAACAATCAGACACTTGAATTCTTTTGCTACAGTACACATTTAATTGCAACCTCACGCCAATGTTAATACGCATGTGTATTGACAGACCTTCACATTTCAGATACAAATGCTTGGCGTTTACACCCATCCGGTCTCTTCAGCGTATGAATATGCATGTGTTCAAGTTTGTCTGATCATTTGCTCACAGGTTTTGAGGTCCCTACAGCCGAGAGAGAGACTTGGTGAGACTTGTATTTTTTGTTTGCCAAAGTTGAAGAGCTGCACTATGGAGCTGTAGTGACCAAAGGATTGTCCCTCCCATGGACCGTCTCGTGATGGTGGAGATCCCCATGGGGTTACATAAATAGGCGTACCCCAAACATCCTCACATGCCATGATCGAATTGAACATACAAGTTCCGGGTATCCCACCATTTCCAGATTTGGGCCCATCCACTGAGAGAGGCTCTCAAGATCTCTCAAGCATCAAATATCGAATGAAAGGAGCTGTGGAAACTGTAGACTTTACATGTAAGCATAAACCAATGGTGGAGACGTGGCAGCTGATGAACTTCCCAATTGGAGACCTTGAAAACTTGCAGATCCGGTTCTCCTTTTCACGCCCCTGAGCTGCTGTTTCTTGTGACCTGGGTGGTGAAACTTTTCTCATGTAGGCAGTCTGAAGCCAATGCGATCAGAATGTTGTTTGGAAGGGGTCCATCATTCTGGTCACTTTTTTTGGCTCGCATGTTTAGTCATCCAGGTGTATTACCTGAACCCTTCACCAAACATTGGCGCTCCCATCTTCAAACCTTCAGCTGAATTCCAAGGTGGTAGCAGTGCTGGATTCTTTCTGAACGAGTACTTGAGACCTCCGTGACGCAAAGGCTTGCCATGAGCACGTCTCAGATGCTGGACATGAACTGAAGGACATTCAGCCATTGAGACTCGTGCGGCACTGGTGCAACTGGGAGTGTGGATGTGAATGGATTGGAGGCACTCAAATAATTTGTGTGGAACCTTTTCGTTTCCATCAAACTTGGAACTTGGAACCATCCAACGATGGAATGCTCGGTGCCCACCCCCCAACAAACTTGCGCTTTCCGCATCGTTTCTACAGGTCTCCACTACGGTTGGGGTGCCCCGGGCATAGCTCGGCAAGCTGCAACCTGTTGCGCCTCAGGAACGTGGCAGAAGGCCCCGCCATGGCGGCACTTGCCAGGCTGGACCCTGGGATCCGAGGTTGCCTGGCATGGGTCCAGACACTAGATGAGCTTCGCTATGCTTTTCCCCAGTGTTGACCCAGTCTTCAGGGTTGAAACCACCAACAAGTTAACAGCGTTCGCCACAACAAGAGGAAACGCAACAGGACCAGTAGAACAGCTACACAATCACGACTACCAAGTAGCAGAAACAGAAACGCAGCAACAACAGTGGTTACTGACCAAGTGACAGAGTGAGTTTAAAAGACAATGAGTAAACAAATAGACAAGCAGGTAACGAAGCCTTCTCAGGTGCAAGTGAATTCATCAACAACAACGACAACCACAACCACAACAACAATGACAACAGAGTTGCAATACTACCACTACGACTATTACTGCTTCTACTTCTACTTCTACTACTACCACCACTGCTACTATTTCTACTTCTACTTCTGTTTCTACTTCTACTTCTACTTCCACTTCCACTTCCACTTCTCCTTCTCCTTCTCCTTCTACTTCTACTTCTACTCCTACTTCTACTTCTAGTCCTACTCCAACTCCTACTTCTGCTTCTATTTCTGTTTCTACTCCTCCTACTTCTATGTCTACTTCTACTTTTGCTACTCCTCCTCCTTCCCCTCCTTCCTCCTGCACCTACTGCCTTCACTACCACTTCCACTACGCCCACGGCTACTGTCACTGTTCTTCCTGCAGGAGAAAGAAGCGATATTTCCTATATATACATTTCCTGTTGTGGGCTGCCATTGGATGTTTGGCAAAAAAATGCCCCGTAGAATCTTCAAAAATATCACGGTGATTGACACATTTTTGGTTTGTTTCCAGCAAGCATGTTCAGTTTCGCATGGGCGATCGCAAATATATGTATGTACATTCTCCGAAATGGCAGATAGGGAAACCTCCGATGCAGATTTTCCCATCAACCAACCCACCGAGAAATGCCACACTTTTGCAGAGTGGTGCAGGCAGAGACCAAGCTTGAAGAACAACTGCCACAACTCATGAGGACTTGCCACTCACTGGACGTGTAGAAGCGGGTGAACGGAAATACCTGACCTTGAACACAAACATTCACACAAACACGCACATGCATGTATGATACAGAGATATATGCCTGCATACATGCAATGTATAGGTGTGTGTGTATCTCAGGCGTGGTCAAACGCGATTTGATTTCACGGATGATTTTGCATCATGCTGCGTCACATCTCTTGGCATGAGAATCTCCACAGAAGGGAGTCGAAGATGTGGGATTTCTGTATTCCGGGATGCAAACTTACATTGATTGCTCAGATAGAGACGGACAGAGATGGTAGAAATTGTAGAATCAAGATGATCATTCTTACTATCCTGATCATGGGTTCACATCATTAGGGATTGCAACGCCCTCAAAAATGCTTTGGAATTGATTTTTAATGATTCACTGGGATTTATGGTCAGCATGCTCGCAAACAACAAAGCCAACTGTTCAAGTAGGAGAGATATGCACACCTTGAGAGAGGTAGATTCTTGATCTCACATCGGATGCCATTTCCCGACCAGGTTTTCAGTGACTTGTATTGAATAGTAACCACCTGCAACTACAATAGCAAAGGTCCAGAAACTGGGGTGCATGTGGCTTCATGTGGCTTGATGTGCTCCGTAGTGGCTTTTGGGGATGGAGTTACACCAAGGATGGGCGTTTTGGAAGAGTGCCAAGCTGATCTGGAGCCATCTTTGTGGGGAAGGCGCTGCTTTCGACCAGAGCAACGTATGGATAGGTAGTGATTGATATATAGATTGAAATGATTTGAAATGTATCACTACAAGGGTCAAGCCTATTGATTGCTAGGAGATCCTAGCAAGAGATGAACGCATTGATAGATGTACAAACATTTAGATTTATCTACAGTACATCCTTTTTTTAAAATGAGTAAATAAGTAAATCAATAGATATTCGTTTTCATAATTAGCAATGAGCAAGTAAGCTTGCAGTTGGACCCATCGAGATACATATCGATCTCTATATACATATTTTAAACAATATATATAATACTCATCGAGATGGCAATGGAGAGAGATATATTATGCATTCATTCATTAATTTATTATTGACACTGAGTACAGCACATCCATGTGAAGCCATCGACTTTAGCAACACGTGTCACTGCAAGGGCCCAATTGCAACATACCACGCTCGAAAATGTTGTCCTAGCGTGGTTTCCAGTCCTAATCACCACCAGTATTGTGCATCGCATATCTATAGTTGGTTGCTCAATGATTTGCCAGCAACCTTCACGATGGCGATAGAGAGCGAGAGAGAAAGAGAAGTGGTCAATCATTATTGGCCAAGAGGAGAGAATTGGTTGAAAAATCATTTCCCATGCTTGCTAGCTGCTAGCCGACCCCCACCATCAACCACCCGAGTTCCCAGGCCTCCTAGGCATGTTGAGCCGGTCGCTGTTCACAGGCGAAAGCGGTGGTGCTGTACTTGGACCTGGACTGGACCTTCTTCACCGGGAAGCGGCCCTCAGGTTTGAACATGTTCGAGCCTGTAGAAGGTACCTTCCCCAAAACCAAAATCGGTTGGAGCCTGTAGGTACTTTCCCTCAAAACATGCATATCTATTTGTTTGAGCCTGCAGGTACTTACCCAAGAATAGGCCCGCAACATAACTTTTGCTTGAAAAAGTATTGGCCAGATTAGTTTGCAGAACTGCCTAGCTCGCAAATGAGCAACTTTCCGAGCGGCCTGCCAGAGGGATGAGGTCCAGGCTGTTTTCATTCGCCAGACTCGCATCTTGACATGCTCCCTCCAGCGTTAAGACCCTTCGGACCCTCTTGAAAATGTACAGGAGCACATGCTATTTTACAACAAGAAAAGGAGAGAGAGAGAGAGAGAGAAAAAAAAAAACAGATTCATGACTTCATGCCCTTGTGGAAGGCATGCACGACTTTGAAGCTCACAGTTTCGCAGTGCAAAAGGTTCGATCCACTTGAGCCAAGCGTGATGAAATTGCACGTCGCCAATGCTTGTTGCACCAGTGCCACTGCTGCTTCCATCGGTCCCACTTGATCGAAGCTTGACTTTGATGCTCATGACCTCCTGCCATGTCCAAACGTGGTGATGCTTCCCCAATGCCTTGTCACACTTCGTGCTGCCTTGGTGGCAGAATTTGACGGCAAACGGTCACAAGGCCTAGTTTCCCCCTGGCAATTTGGATGAAGCAACCGGTGAACCATTCCAAAACAGCACTAAGCATGTGCTTGTGCAACAAACAAGCACCTGGAAAGCCAGGCAAACCACTGCCTGGCAAACCATTGTAAAATTTACTTACTGGTTTACCTGTCGCTAACTTTGATTACCATGCCTATAGTGATAGGAGGTACCCCAGCAAGGATGTCCAGTGGCTAGCCCTGATGAAGCTGCTCGGGGCATCTTGAAGCCCTTACATCCACCAATCCAGCTGTGGATCTTGGATGGGTTGAGGTGCGCTCCATAGCCATGGGGCTACCCACAGCCATCCCACTTTATAGCCGTACATGGCACCCAAAATTGCCAACAACTTCGGTGTACACCACGTTTGCTCAGAAGATCCACGAGCGGCAAGTAAAAACATGCGCTTTGGGATGCTTTAGGCACATGGACTAAGCCTCAGATTTGGGCTGAAATAAGCACTGCCCGGTTCGCTGCATGGGGGGTTGCTGCTTGAGGCCTTGAAACCGGGCAGGCACAGACAGACAGCTGATCTGCACTTGAAATACAAATTATTCTCCCACACGGATTGCTGATGGACAGTGATGGCCCCTGAATTTTCGGGCCAACAGAAGTTTTGGCCCAAACCAGCGTAGTTGTGAGCAGTTACCGGAAGTAGCGGTTCCAAGTCCCACTTGTGGAGATTTGTATCTTCAGCACTTGTTGCACGACGCCGTTGAAACAGAAGAGTGTGCTCGGATTCCGTGATGACTTTTGTTGCTCACATGAAATTGTTTCGCCACATAAGCGCGTTTGGATGGCCGGGGGTGTACCATGTTTTGAGATCCCCATGGATCAGATTGTTCAATAGGAAGTGAAGTAAGACCATCACAGGCTACACTAAGCAAAAAACTGGAAACCTTGAAGCTTTCAATTCAATCAGCTGTGTCGAATTGCTGCAGAATGAAGTCCCATTTCCCAGTCACACCAGTCCGTTGTCAGATCTCTACGGTGCAGCTTGCCCAATTGTTGCACGAACTTTTGAAATTTTTGGAGGCAAACCTTGCCGGCGGCACACTGAGGCAGCAGGAACCCTTGCAAGCTGTTCGGTGCAATTCACTGCGGCCATTTGTTTCACCAGACATTTTGACCCCTCCAACATGTCATTCCTTGATGTTTCAGGGAATTTAATCAGCTGTATGCTGTTTGAGCGCAAGCTGAGCCGCAGGAAGCCGTAACTAAATGCGCAGCATTAACGTTTCCAAGGCGCGTTGGCAAACATAGGAACATCCCTTGATTGAAAGTTCCCAACATCGTCAGAAACCCTTTGTTTATTTTTCCCGCCGGTCAAAATGCTTGAGCTGTCGAAAGAGGGCGGGTCTCTTTATAGCCAAAATTTGCGCGCACACACATGCAGAGGCAAAGTAACCGACTAACCTCCTCGATGTAGTGAGCAGTCATAGCATACAAGTCCTGACTTGGCCGATGCGCCGCTTTAAAGGGGCGACAGCTTAAGCAACTCACAGGTGGATGAGATGCTACTGCGACATCAGCCATGCGTCACTGGGATGGCTCATCGAGTTGTGACATGCTTTTGAAGGACTTGGGATTCCCCCCAGATGGTGCCATCCGAAATCTCTAAAGGTGGATTTTGCAAAGTCTAAGGCTCTTTATGATGGTTAATAATGGTTCGTAATAGCTGAAAACGGCCAAGATTGGCCCAACTTCGAAAAACTTGAAAGGAGGCGCTTGTGCCTGGGAACGGCCCAGCGGCCTCCGGAGAATCATTCACTTTCATGGTGAAACCGGGACAGAATCAGGCCGCCAAGTGCAGAAAAAGCACTAGCCATAGGTGTTGAAAGTTGTCAGAGATGTTCATAAACATCATGGTGAACACCATGGGTCCAACAACCATTTCTCAGCCAAGTTGCCTAGCACGTTCACTGACACCGCGGTTAGTGGTGATCCCACACCCAGCAATGGCTCTCCCCTTGATCTCAGCCATGAACGGCACCAAACGGGCGGGTCGTCACACCGCTGGGAGTCCAAGCTATGTGCCACCATAGCTTTTCACTTCGTGCTTTGTGAGCCCGTCCTTGAAATGACCATTCGTGACCTACCTGGCCCCTCGTGCAGTTTCGTGAAGCCAGGCACCAGCCTGAGCTCCCACAGATGGGATTGTGGCGCGCCATGACCCACATACTCTGCGTGCGGTCTTGGGCTGCTGGCTCAGCCGTGATCATTTGAGGGAGCTCTGACCTAGGCCCAGCGACTCCCACAACAAGACGATTTTTGACATGCTCCAAGCCACCTGTGAAGCATCACATTTGAATCGCTTCAGTTGGTGCCGTGACCGGCTGAGCATGACTTACCTCCCCACGAATTCCCGGGTCTCGAAGCAATCCTTGGGCTTCATTGGGTGGTCCTTTGTGGGACAGTCACTTAACAGCTTCCAAATTTCCGATGCTTGGGATGATGATTCCCACTATGACCAGCATATCTTTCGGGTTTCAACCAGTCGGCCGAACGGCCAAGCGGTTGGTGGTTGACCCTCAGCCCTTCCACAGCCGCCGGGGTCCAGGTCACGGCCGCCATGCTGGTAGCGAGAAGGACGACCAGGCCGAAGATCTATCGACGGGGTGCCATGATGGCCGTGTCCTCAGGAGGTGATGGGATCCACCACCTGAACCACAGGTTTGGACATGCTTGGAATGGCTGATGTTCATGGCCAATCAGCTCCAACCATCAGGGGTGAACCAAGATGAACCACAAACTAAAACTAGTTGATAGGGCTTCGAGCAGCTGGTTGGACGCTAAATTTGTTCACTGGAAATGTACTTCATACCACGCCTTTCAACCGAGCAGAACAGCCAGGAACAACTGGGTGTTGTTGGTTCTCTTTTGTGAACTTAGTTGGTGGTTTATGATTTGTTTTCTGGAAATTGGACGGCTGATAACCACCAACTGGTAGTCAACCATTACCTGTCATTAACTATCATGAATCATCAACGAAGCAACAATTTACCGTCAGTGAAGCATCAAGCATAAGCATCAGTGAATCACCATTTGCCATCATAAGACCTTACCCTTCATTTTTTTGTCAAACAAAAGCCACCATCAACCATCCTTATCAATGACTGAGCCAAAGGATAGCCTGGAAGCAGCTGATAGTCGCTTGAGTCCCCAGTAGCAAGACTTGATGACTACAGAGGAGCAGGCTATTGAGGAGCCATTGTTGAAATACACTGCCGCTCTTGGTTGGTGATAGTTTGTAACCAGTGGCTTGGAAACTGTTGCTGAACATGGGTCCTGTAATTTGGTTGTCATGTTTTCTTCAAGAATATGAACAAATGTTTGGTGAACAATCTGTTGGGCTGAAAACCATGGGGAACGTGAAATACTTGAGCAACTCTGTAGCACCTAGCTCATGCATACGTACGCATGTGCGTTTTGCTTCTCAGCGCACTATGTATTTGTTGCTTGATCAATTGCTCGGGCTACGAGCCGTATATCCCAGCAACCGGGATACAGGTAGTGCACATCTAAGCGAATCAAGGGGCCGTGGCATTCTTAAAGATGAACTTACCTGGTTCTTGAAATTTTGACAACGGCTGCAAGGAACTGTAGGATTACATCTCATTCATCAATGAATTGGCCAGATCTTTCGCTCAAGAATGGAAAATCCCTAACAGCAGCAGCCATAGACACAGAATACAACATAATCTCTCTCCCCAAAAGGAAAGTTGTGTAGCTTTGCACCCTGTTTTTTGAACGAACCAATCTCCTTCTCAGCCGCTGGGTTTGGTGGCTCAGGTGAGTTCGGCCAGCAGCACTCCCTCGTGATATGATGCCTACGCTTCCAATCGCGGATTTTCTCACAGTCAAAGGTCCCAAACGTTCGATGCCAGAGAGTGGAAGATGTCATGGCAAGTTTTGTTGCCGGTTTGCAGGAGCCATCACTTCTTATCAGATCCCATCATTGTTGATCAAATGGACCTGTAGCTGTGGCATGAGATGAAGAATTCGCCAAACAGAAGAAGCATCCTTAACAGAGAGGATGGACAAAAACATGCACTTGTGACTCTCAGAAATCTGTCTTCTCCAAGGATGTTGCCTATATTGAAAGTGCCTCACGCCTGTCTGGAAGAAGAAATTCTAACGCCCTGTGACAGCACTTGACCGCCCCCACCTTCAGCCCTCACCCTGTGAGCAGCACAGCCATGCCGCTGTAGATCAAGTTTGAGCGTCGCGAGATGCTGGTGGAACTGAGATAGAACAGCAGCTGCGCGTTGGCAGCTGCACGGAGCGTCCTTAGCATCGATCTTGGTCACTAATAGGCTGCCAACAGCTGATGGTTGATGAAGTTTGCTGGAAAAGTCGGTCTATCAACTGCTGATACGCTGATTCCACACCTGCATGTGGCTTGTTGTTTGCAGCAAGCGTATCGCAGTGCCGGTTCTTGCACCACAGTTCTGCTGGGCTGGACAGATACAACAGCTTGCAGGGACTAGTGGCTGGAGCGAAAGGATGTTGCACACCATGTGGATGGGTTGGATGCAAGGCTTCAAGTTGTCGTGGGCAGATATTGTCACTGAAGATCCGGTGTATACGCAGCACTTCCCTTGCTTGATGCCTGGAATTGCCTTGCGAAAGAAACTTGTTGCACTGAAAGCCACTGCTTCAAGTCTTGCTTGATCCATGTTTTGAACCAAGCGGTTGGCGCTTCGTGCAGTGGACCGCTGGCAGACATGGAATGATTCATCCAGAAGAATCACCGGAGCAGCTGGCCATCACCGCGCATCCAACATTGCCAGGCTTTGTAGGGCGGGCACAGCTCCGTTCTGAGCCTCATTGGTTGATGGTAAGCAGTGTGCAACCAACCCAGGTAGCTGGGTATGGCCGCCATGCTGGGTTGGTGAAGTTCGCGCATCACCATGTTGAACGCAATGTCAGCTTGGTGAATGGCTCCTGTCATATCCCCTTAGCCAACAACAGGTAGCACTACCAAGCCACGGGCGGTTTCGCCCGCCCAGCTTTTGGCCTTGAAGAAGCGGAACTTCCACCATTACGTGAGGATGCCAGGGCAAACACTACATTGTTTCTTAATGGTTTTTGACCAGCTAACCATGGTTCATTCATGGTTAAAGTAGGTGATGCTTAATTACTGATGCCTACTAGAAAAGGTTGAGAAACCCGAGCACTCTGTGAATTAACAGGATGTCATCCTGAAGATGCCGCTAGGGCTAGATTGAACGGCACCAGCTTAATCACTGATGTTTCCAGGAGTATTCTTTCTTGCTGTGTGGCACATCGTGACAGCATGTGATCATCGAAATGTGTACCCATTGGGTGAATAGATATGCTTTTTTGACCTGCTGACTCATGATTAGCATCAACTCAAAGAATGGTTGACCCTAACCAGACCTAGACTTGGCAGCATCACCAGTACGTGACACACACAGTTGACCATCCATCTCTGCTCATCTCGCATCAACTGCTCGCAATTGATGGGCACCTTTGCTTCTGACAAGCCCAGTAACAGATCGCTAAAGTTGCGAAGCTCCGCCTCAACTGGTTGAGTCTCAGATCATGGAAGGCGAGTCTGCTGTAACCGCAACAGGGTGATGTTTTGAGCCTCAGGAAGTTGCAACTGATTTTGGCATCTGGTCAGCTTGCAGAAAGAAAGTTCTTCATCATTTCGTGGTCAGCGAAGTGCCAGCTTGGAAGCTTATCAGAACTTCTGTTGATTCCAATGCTTTGGGGGCTATGCTTTGGCCAGACTTGGACTTTGCCAATGGTGACCTACACGTTTGGCCATCCCAAAAATGCACCGTACCAGGTGCATACCACAGATTTGAGGAGGTGCATGCCGCAGATTTCAGGCGTCTCCCGTGTCAGCTGCCTGCTGCAACCAGCCACTCCACCGCTTGGTTGAAGCCAAGCGCCGATTCCTGGCTGAGGGGGTCGGGGTTCAGTGATGGTTGGTGAGTTCCATTGGTCAGTTCCATTTGGAGGTGATGCTTGGTGAGTTGTTTGGTGATGTTGTTTGTGTCACATTTTGGGTGGTAAAGTGGTTAAGATTCTGGTTTGCCTACATATATTTACCGGTTCTTTGTTTCAAAGATGGCTGATTTTGGTAAGATGTATGTGTTGTTCTTGTGTTTGATTGGCCGATGTTATTCCCTTACAGAAGTAGAACATGTCTTCTGGACCTTGTTCGGCTCCAACTTGAAGCATGATGTAAGTGGTGCATGGGACACATCAGGCCCCTGGCTTTGCTATTTTTGCCTGTAATTGAGGAGGCCCATGGTGTTCATCATTTTGCAACAGAGATGGTGATAACATATTTGAACCCACTGTGACTTGCTAAAAACGACAAATTGTCATGTACCGACCCGGTATACTTGGTCATTTTGCAATCCCGGGTTGTGACTCACACAATTCATCAGACACCATCAGGCCAACAGACTTAGATTGGAATTCCTTGCAGCTGCTACACCCATGGTTTGTTTCGTTGGATTGGGATCCTTTGGATTGGGATCCTGTGGATTGCTCCCCTGACAATGCTGTTGGAGCCTTGGATGTTTTCCAAAAGTGAGTTGAACATGGGGGCTAGGAGGCTAGGAGTACCTAAATATCCTGAATAGGGGCCGTGAGATGCCGTGAGATAGGTATGCAAAGAGAGAGAGAGAGAGAGAGAGATGTCCAAGCCGTGTAGGTTGATCTCACTAAAACAAATAGGATGATTTGCCCCAACCAGACAGGAACCGCAGTCACCCCGGCCAAGGAAACCAATGGTTTGACTTTGACGACAGCCCTCAGATGGGCCCACCGTGCATGGAGATGCCTCTGACTGCAAATATTCTTGGGAGAACGCCAATTTCAGCCAGGATGTTGGAACACCGCAGCACACGCAAGCCATGGCGCTCGTGGCGTTTCCTAGGGGGACGGGGCTAAGCAAAAAGAAGCAAGATGTCCTCATACGCAGAAAAACTTCAAGCTGGTATCCATTTTCAGCATCGATTTTTGACACCTTGAGACATCCGCAACGCATTTTCTATTTTGTCCGAGTGTGACCTTTCCTGTTTGTCGCATCCACTAGCGTCGTCGTTCCGCTCAATTGGCAGCACTTCTCTGGATGTGTCCAGAACCAAAGTTCTGAGGTCCTCCATGCGTTCAGTGTAAGATCGCGGCTCTTTTCCCATGCCAGCATAAGCAAGCAGATAAATTGTGAGGCGAGGCCGAGGCTTTCATTTTGTACCAAACATAGGTCCGCAGTGTCACCACGTAACACTAGACTTTTCTGCCATTTCACAGGAGGTGTCTCCAGTTGCCATCGCAAAGTAAAAGGGAAAGCAGCTTTGTATGGTCATGTAGGTCAAGTATAGGATGCAGAAATCATCAAATTCGGCCGATTACTTCCTGTGCTTGAAAAGCAAAGCAAATCATCCTGTGAGCCTTGAGATGCTGATCCAGGCCCACTTGACCCAAGAGAAGCTCTTGGACCAGGCTATCGTTGCAATTGTTGTGGCTGGCGCTCCAAGTTCTCAACAGCGGTGCCCTGGAGATGTGACAAAAGCTGCTGGGGACAGGCTGCTGAAACTACCACGCCATTGTCCAACGGCATTGCATGAAAGCAGAAAAAGCTACAGGCTATGGTGACAGGCTGACAGGCAGCATGGCTTGCGATGTTTGAGCAAGAACCGATAGAATCATGGCCCAAGGAAGTCGGCGCAGCCCCTCACAATCTGACTGTTGGACTCAAAAGCTCCAGCTGCATGGTGTGACACAGGCTCATCAGCAAGCCAGCTGAGTACGTGCTGCCTTCGTTTCACGTGGCCTCTGAGTCGGTTCCTTCGGATCGCCAAGCGTCACAGACTTCCGGGATGCCGAGACAAGTGGCGAAGCAGCAGATGTTGAAAGGATTCAAGCGCTGCAGGTCCTGCAGTGGCAGATGTGGACAGATCCCTGGGCTTGTGCTCGGACACTTCTTTTCATCCCTGGACAGTGGCAACTCCTCAAGTTACTGTGGTTCATCCTTGGTGCTAGGCATTTTCCACGGAAGACTCGAGACAAGTTGGCAGCTCAGGTGGACTTATGCTGGCCGCAGGCGGCCTAGATGGAGTTGCCACGGCTGCTGTCGGGCGTGGCATCGTCGGCCTTGTTGAAATGCTGACGCTGCCGGTGCCATGAAATGCCATGAAGCTCGGCAGCATCACCGTTGGGTGCCAGAGAAGCTGAGCTGCATGAGGAGATGTCACCATGCCAGCTATTGGGAACATGGCAGCGGGATCTCAGCGCTGACGGTCCGGCGCGAACCCCCCGCCATCTTGCGTCGCTGATTTGCCATTTGCCGCTGTGAGTTGCTGTTCCTTTGTTGGCAGATGGAAAGTTTCCTGGAAATCATTGCCTTTTGCCCATGCCCACCCAGCCATTCACTCCTGCACAGTAGGCAGACCAGCCAACCCTAACAAAGGAAAGTTCACTATGCATAGGCTGGCGGCCTTTCACAGGTAACTGGGAAAGTAAGAAATTTTGCCATGTGTCATGTTTTAGAGTCACCTGATGTTGTCTCAACATGGCATTCCGGTTGCATGGCTGCCTGACATCGTCCTGGTGGAGGTTTACCAGCTTGCCTTGATGGTGTCATTATACAGCCACAGTCACAGTGTCGCAAAGACCATTCTGCATAGCGTGGGCTGCTCAAAACACAATGACCCAAGAACCTGGAAAATCATCGAGGCCCCATCAATACTACCCACACCTCCCATCTTTAGTGATGTCATAGAATGGAGCTGTTGTGGTTTCGTTTTCCCGCACTTCAAGTCTGAACAATGCGAAGACACTTCCACGAACGGCATGTCAAAGCTACCATCGAGCCTTCGCAAGTTGTACAAGATCAACTTGTACATGGGTAGGTTTTTGGTTTGCACCGGACTTCCTTGATATCAGAGACATTCAGACACAAAAGGTCCTTGGCCCATGAAATTTTCAACGTGCGCTTCAGGCACTGGTTGTGCCTAGCGTTCAGACGCTGTAGCCGACCATCTCGGGAAGCAGGGTCACCGTGGCGGGTCGGTGGTGGGGTGGCACCAAGCATCTCCGGAGAAGCGAGCGGCGCGGTCGTGATCTGTGGCAGGTCAACCAGAAAGATGGTCAGCCGAAGCAAAGAAGCATTCAGACTGCTGATGTTTGTTCGTGCACAGGGTCTTTTGCTTTCCAGAGATCTTCGGGTCGTTGGGCCTGTTGCCAAAGCACGCGTTTTGTTCTTCAAAGTCCTGCCCTCCAGGTTTCTTCCATGTCCTGAGCGCCCCTTGAAGCGATTCTAGCGGCCCCTTTCTGGGCGAATTGAAGGAGGGTTTTCCTGCAAGGGAATCCAGACAGATGCTGCATTAGGTAAGCCATCCCCTCATAGAATGCTGAACGAATCAATGTTCATAATTTGATGATGGCACCATTTCTCGATCCCTTCAGCCCCACTAAGCCCAGAGCAATGGACAATCTGACCTCTTTTCGCTGGGCATTGGGCAGCAATTGCTTGAAGGCCATGCCACTGGCAGCCAAAGTGCATCGCAAGGACGCAGCATTGGGAGGAGTCAAGGCCTTGAGTTGGCTCAGGCAGCTTGCCATGAAACCAACTTCCTCAGGTCAGAGTTGCTGAAGGACAGCGTTTTCTCAGTGCTTGGGAGCCCGGTGAGGCTGCGTTGGGCAGCCTTGCCGTGGCGACATGAGGTGAAAGAGGTACATTGAATCCTTGGTGAGCTGAGATGGTGAAATCTAGAGGTGGTTGTTGCCTAGAGCTGGTGGAACAACCCCCTTTGTGTCATGAAAAGACATGACATTCAATTTGCCCCTTTGCGAAGTTGTCCGGCATGGAGCAATGATTGACATGCTTTGCCATGAAGCTGCTGCCAATGGAATCAGTGGAATGGTAGGCAAGGTCCCGGTGTTTCCTCATGTTGGCCACACCAACAATGGGAATTTCATGCCTGATGATTTTGACAATAGTGGCCCTGCTGCTGCATTTGTAGCAGCTCTGGCCGAGCTGTGCTGTATTGCCATGGAATCGATTGCTGTTGTGCAGGATGACATGGCACCACCACAGAGGGCGCGACCTCCTTTGAAGGTCCATAGTTTTTCAGACTTCAAAGCCCAGAGCCCGGAAAGACCTCAGCCGAACTCAACTATTCAGGATCTTCTCCGTTGGTGATTCCCAGCGATCCCAGCGACGCTGTTCCCAAACTGAGTGTTTCAGGGCCAATGGTCGTGTTGCCACCACTGGTTTCTTTGCAGGAAGCTTTCCCGTCATCCAGTCCAGGATTTCAAGAAGCCTTGAAGTATAAACCGCCTCTTGGAGTGGACGCGAGCCGAAGTCAAGCGGAGAAGGCCTTGGGCAAACACAGCAAGTTTGCTGTTGACCAGCTCCCTTTGCGTGAAATTCACCGATGCCCCCGAGCACATGAAGCATGCGTACCAGCTGTGGTTGCTCCTGCCCACAAGTTTGCAACCCCGAAGCATTTGAAACTCTTCATGGCTAGGGTCACCAGCACCTTTGCACCCAAACTTGGGACTTTGACGACAGAAGGTCACACGATGATCGAGCTGGTCTCATGCAAAGGATGTTTCTAGCGAAGGCTGAGGTAGGAGTGGATCTGCACGCGTTGATGGATGCAGCATAGCAGGTGGGCAGCCCTTGTTGTGTTGTAAACCTCCACCTGCTTGCGAGTTCCCCGCGGGCTTTTTGGACACGAGGTGAAAGCGCCTACCAGCCGGAAGGTTCCCTAAAAAAGGGCATTCGTGGGTTTGGTTGGCAAGCTTGCACCATGGCTCCGCACTTGTGGAATGAGAAGTTTTTGGCACCAACCGCATCCAACCGCTTGGTGTCTTGAATTGTTCACATTTCTGTCAGAGGGCAACTGGTAGGTACAAAAACTTCAAAAGGCTGGCCAAAACTTGAGCGCAAAACTGCACGTGGTGCTCTATCCCCGCACAAATTGTTCGGACAAGAAGCTGAAAGTTGGAGATGTTTGAGGGCTCCGACCTTTTCACTGCGTCGCTTTCAAGGCATCAACCAAACCATGGGGTAATTAACAACCATTGCCACGGCCATGGCTGTTTGCAGCAATGTTAGGCACCAATCCCTGTGAGACAGGTGCGTACCACGCAGGAAGTTTGTTACGCGTGTTTCGACCATGGCTCTCAGCTGAACCAAGGAGTTGGTAGCATCGGCTTGAAAGTGAATAGATCGGTGCTTGGAAGTTGCTTTGGCAGATCTTGGCATTTAGACATCAGACTCAATAAGTTTTCTTAGTGAGCAGACTCACTAAGTCGATTTGGGGTTGCATGTCAAAGCCACATGCTCGTGTTCGGGGAATGCCAAATGATTTGCAAAGGCAATACAGGGTTCTCCGGCTCAAAGAGGTAGCTACCAGTGTGATGCCTGTCACTTTGACGTTGCCTTGCCATGCCTTGCCATCAGCGCGGTTGCAAAGCGTCCAGCAAGGAGTTGTACTGGGAAGGTTTCACTGGTACAGTATGCCATGGAAGGTGATCAGGTTGCAAACACGAAGATGAGAGGACGGGGTTCAACTCTCAGAGGTTGAAATTCCACAGGATTGTTTGCAGGAAATCGCTTGCTGATTTGAAGATGCCTTCCTTGAACAGAAAGTTCGGCCAGTTGGGGCAGAGGTGCAGCAGTTGGAAATGATTCACTGCCCGGTTGGCCTGTGTTGCAGAGGCTGCGGTCAAGGGTGTGGTGTGGGCACCTTGAACGTGAAAAGCTTTAGGACTTAGGGCCGGGGAGCGCATTTAAGTTGCTACTTTGCGACTCTGCGACTTGAAACGGGTTCAAATCCCTTTTTGTTGGAGAGACTAAATTTGCTTGATGTTGCATGTGCAGATTTTTTTGCTTTGGGCAAAATGTTCCCTTTTCCCCAGAAGGTGACGCGGCCAAATGGCAACGGTCATAGCTGGACGAACTACATGAGGTTGTATCCTGTGTGCACGATGGTCCGCACAAGGTGTGTGGGCTGGCTGAGGGCAATGTCCAGCCCCTGCCATGGTGGTATTGAAGGGTCGATTTCTACATTGGCACGTGCGTTGTGCTAGTCAGCCTAGTGAAGACGAGGCGTCGCCGTGCCAAGTGACACGGTCTGATGGTTTTGTGCTATTTTCAGCGATGAATCGTAGAGGAGTTTCCATGACTCACTGAATTTGAAGCGGTCACCTTTGGTGTCGCCTGTTTTCAAAACGTTTTGGTTCGCTAGCTTTTGCCACACACCTGGTTGATGGTAGGCCTTGAAAATCAAGGCCCATGCTTGAACACCAAGCCCAGTTAATCTATGCCAAGCTGTGCAACGATAGCCATTTGTTAAACACCAGCCCGCTGCTTGAAATCCGCACGTGCCAAGCATGGCAGGCAACATCAACACCAGCGCCAGGACCTGCTGCGCCGCTCATCTCAAGTGTTTGGCGCCAGGACAGCAGGAGGCGATTTTCAAGATCGAAAGCTGGAAGTTGGATCAGTTGGCCATGGGTCAATATTAACCAACCAATAATGGAGGATAATGACCAATAGCAACGGGGTTTTGACCCACTCCCAGTTGTTGAACAATAGCAAGTTGTGAATAGCCTCATGCTGTCGATGAACAGTGAATATACAATAGGCTTATCAGATTGAACAAAAATTGTGAAGCAACAAGTTTCATGTGTTGCGTTTTGGTAGCTGTCATTTCAATCGCAATCGCTGCTGTCTCGACCAATGGATGCCGGCTTGCGAACAGCTTCACAATTCCCACATTTCATGTGTTACATCGCGAGGGAGTTGTACAAATTTGCACCCCGGCCATAAGTGCTGCACAACCAGTGCGTATCTGCAGGCAGGGTGTGCAAACACTTTGCCACAGGCATCGCATGGTTCGGCTTTAGATTTGAAGTGAACCTGCCTGGGTCCATGTGGTATGGTTTCAAGCAGAGAGTTTGATCAAGAGAATATAAATAGACTAAGGGCACTGAGGCTTAGAAAGAACTTGTTTGCGTCACTCAGTAACATGCAAAAAAATAGTGTTGTTCCGATGGCTGGAAGGTTTCTTGTTTCTCGCTTTCAATGTTTAAGGCCGGCTGAATGTTTTTTTCCTCAGGGGGCACCCTGTATAGGTACAGGTTGAACATTTGAAACTTGGAATTGGCTCACAGGCCAGCAGCGGCACAGCTTTGTTCAGGGAGGTTTTCCTTTTCTCCGTTGCAGTTTCCACCCATTGACTTGCATTTGACCCATCTTTCCTTGCTGCCACTTCCGGTGGCAGCTTGCAAGCGGGAGCCCTCCTGCAACCCCCACAATGTGCTTCAGAGATTTAAGACAATTGAGCTAGGCATCCAATGCTTGGAACTTTCAGGAGGCTCGGCTTTCCGGCGTTTAGTCCACTTCTCTTCAGCTTTCAGCAGCTAGCGAGACTCCCTGGTGGTATCATTACATAGAAGCACCGGCGTCAAACACTTTTTTCACCCAGTGATGCCGCATGTTTGAAAGTCTCAGTTGTTGCATTCTTGATGTCAGCCCATGATTGCTGAAGTTCCGGCAGTTTTCGTACTGCTGGCATCGGCACAAACCAACGCCTGACCATCAAAGAGCACATGTATCAGGCCCACACTTAGCCATCAAATTTCCCTTAACTTCTAGCAGGGGATGAATGTGCCAGCTGTCACATGCACAAAGTATTTATTTCATGCATAGCTTGCCCAACACCCTCAGCTTTGATGAGGTGATGAGATCTCATTAATTGCCGCTCCCTTAAGCACAGCACAGTTCAACTTGGATTCGGGCATGTAGGTGGTATCCTGCCAAGTCATGCGTTTTTCGCTGTCGCAAAGCAGTGCCTGTTTCATGTGGGCCACCCAGTGGCGCTTGGTTGAGCTCAGACATCAACAACTTTGTGCGCGACATGTGCCACAGGCATCTCGTGCACGCTAGTAGTTGGGGACCCACTGGTACTCCTTTCGGGTCAAACACGCTTGTTGCATTTTCTTGCCACATGTCGGCGAAACGATCGCGTTGGATGACCAAAGCCGACCCTAGCATGTGCAGTCGTTTCGAAGCTAGCGTGGCGTAGCTGCAGAAGAGATGGGGAAGAGACAGGGAGTCTTTGAGGGGTAGAAATCTTAAGTAGTTGAGTTGTGTATGTGGTTGGTTGGTGGGTAAAATAGCATGGTTGCAGTCGGCATGGTTGATCCCGCAAGTGCCTCAAGATCTTGAAAGCTATTGCTGGAATGAAACACGTTCACTGACATTCACTGACCATATCTAGGCATGATGACTTGCTGGATTTTTCTGAGAAGTTCATCAGCCAGTTCAACTGCTGCTGTTGTTTTCTTGATCACTTGCCCCCTCAAAATCCATTGAGGAAATTGCTCATGCAATACACTGTGAGAACTCCTGGTGGGTAACGCCACCTTGGCCCCAGCAAGGTTGACCTACCCTGGGTGAAGCTGCAACCCTGTGATGTTGCTTGGTGGCAGCAGGGTGGTTGCTGGAACTGGGGCTTGACATGGGCAACGCCTGGCTTGGAACTTCGATAGCTGATGTCCTTGCTTCGCCTGAGGTTGCTGATGCCTTGAGAGCTGTCACGTGGTACGCTTCAGCAGTTGCACGTGGACCCTGGTTGTGACGCTATCAGACATGGTGTGTCCAGGCTGGAGTGCCCCGGCATGATGAGCTGCGCAAGATTTATGTCGGGATTTTGCACGGTGCATGAACGGTCCGAAAGGTCCGATGACTGTTGATGCATGTTGATGCTCACCAATTTCCAAGCCCGCGTCGTGTGTTCAGCGTTGTCGCGGGTTGAGTTAATGTAGCAGTTCTGTTTTGGAGGGCATTTTGTTGCAAAAACTTCAAGAGTATTGATCTTGGTATCATTTGAGGTTGAACCCCCAAAAAAAGCGTACCCTCCAAATGTATGCACTCTTTTAAATACTCGATTGAACAAACACTGCACAACACTTTAAGTCTTTGAAACTCGCCCTTGGACCACCGGCAAACTGAGGGCATCCAACATCCAGTTCCCTGCCGCTTCGCCGAAAGCGCCCGAGATGACGGGCTGATGCACCGCCTGATGCCTTGGACCGAGACTTGTGCCATGGTGACCTGGACATGACGCAGGGCTGCTGTTGTTGACACCTTCGGCGCATCTTGGCGGCTGCTGCTGGTTGGTGCCGCTGCTGGTTGGTTAAGATACCATGATGGTGCTTCATTGGGTTTGCTTGATCATCAGGTGGGTTTATCATGAGGGGATCCTGGAAGTGAAACTGGATAATCAACCAGAAAACAATTTAGCTTCTCGAATTAGCATTATATATAAGCGTCGCCCCTGAGGAAACTTCGTGCCAACGAATATCAGAGAGCTGAAAACCGCCACCGGGTGGCGATGGCTGCGTCCTAGCTGCATGACAGGCCGCAGCGGTGGATGCGATTCGAGTTTGGGAAATTCAGGGGCTGCCGGTTTCCATGGATGATGGTGCTGAACAGCAGCCAGCACTGGAGATTTCCACCATTACTGTAATGGTGGCTAATTGTGGGTAATTTGGTTATACCACCGGTACAATCACCAAATTTTGGTTCAAACCGGTGTGGCTTATAGGTGGCACCGATTTGTTCATGTGTTCATTGATTGGGTATGGTCTGAAAAAAAAAACGCAGTAGAGCAAATGCCAGACATTCACTGGATTATTGCCACAACCACAATGGATGCCCCAGTAGGAGAAACAAATTCATCAACCATTGGTATTACTCATCGTTCAGCCATCACTTATCAACCACTACAAAGTCTGGTTTATGACCCCACAAAAACATAGTCTAGCCATAGTTTAGCCATTGTTTTCCATCATCAATCCTTTGAAAAATGACTCAACCTTATCAACCATTAGTTACTGTAAGGCATTCATACTACCAGCAACCATCATCAAAAATCAAAAACTATGAAAATCGATGGTTTAGATTAACCATCCTCTAACTTAAAGCACCATGGACCATGAACCATGAACCATCAATTCACCATCAATTAACCATCGCCATCAAATCCACCATGGAAAATGACCATCATGGACCACCAGTGAACCATCCGCAGGCGTGACGCGCTGCACCCCAACGGCACGCTTTCGCACCGCTGCGGCAGCCCGCTTTGACTCGGCACTGCTGGGCGTGCACCGTGCCGCCGCTCGGCGGCCAGCGCCTTGGTGGAGGGAGGTGATTGGATGGGGAAGCCATAGCTATTTGATGGATGTTTCATGTGAATTCCTGGTATTTCAAGGCTATTTGATGTGGTGATTTGATGGTGAACTTATGTGAAGTTGTTGCAGTTAGTTAGATTGATTTTATTGATAAGTCATGGCAAAATGAGGTGTTTTTTTGGTTTGTTTTCGTGGATGTTAAAGCCGTATCAATTGTAGCAAATAAGCATGTGTGAATGATGGATGTGATTAGTTGATCTTAGTTGATTATCAAATATGTGATGGTTGATGATGGTTTCTGATCAGATAGTGGTTGAGAATATTTGAGAATGATTATATTACCGTTGGCTGGTATTGGTTGATTATGTTGCTGCACAAGGGTTGTGGCAATGGTTCGCAATGGATGGTCGTGATTGTTTTCATATTGATGCTCGGTATTGGTGGATACTCCCTGGTAGTGGTTGACAATGGTTGGTCATGGATAGTGGAATGGTTGCTTGCATTCTAATGCTTAATGATAGAGGGGGGTCCTCACAATAATCCTCACAATCATGGGAAACCTTCAACTGTCAAGGAACGTAACTCCACCTCAAAAATGGCTGATTTCACCAGCAGTTGGTCGAGTGGAATGGATCTACCATACCATTATCCTGTTGGGAATGATGCAGGATACGATGTGATGAAACCATCGATGCTTCGGAAGAAATTCAGAAGTGCATTAGTTAGACCAGGACTTCGAAGCATCGTCATTGGCCCACCTTTGGTTGGAGACGTGTCAACATGACTGCAACTGTTTTGTTGTTTTGCTGCAGCCAGGATTGAACATGAAAAGCCCACCTTTAGCACCCGCCTCCAGTATAAATCGGATTATACAAAAAATGCCTAGGATTGAGAGATGTTCAGCATGATGTTGGAGTCCTTGTGCCATCGGTGCTGGGTTCAACAGACTATGAAACCCACAGTTCCCATTGAAGGTACTTATTGCCAGGTTTAAATGCTGAACTCATTTGTAGGCATGTGTGCCTGCTTGTGTTTGAACGCTTGCGCACAGTTTGGGTTAGTGGGTGGGGCCTGGGGGTGATTGTTTAGATGCAGTCTCAGTCGACAAGGATGCTTCAAGTTCAAGAGCCTGTCCCCACGGCGGGGCGCTCCCGAACCATTCCGACAAGGAACATTTTCGTTTGAACGTCAGCAATTTGGGAGATCCCATGGCAGAAATCTTTAGAAATCCCACAACTCATGTAATCAACGACACTCCAAGCCCAGATGCCATGGGTCTTATGGTCGTTGTGATTTGAGGTTCCCTTGGGCTTTGCTCAGCCACACATGTTTGCCTCAGCCACGGCTCCCATTGTTTCGGCCTGGCGCTGGCTTTGCGCGCATGGCATGGCTACCTGCAACTGGGGAGGGCCCCCTTGAGTAGAGGGAAGCTGACACAGGTGTTCTGGAAGGCAGTTTGCAGACAGTTTGAACAGCTGAAATTACATCACAACCTGTAATCATGTAATCATGAGCAAACTTACTCTAAACTTGTTTCTTCAAATGCGGCATTTTTTGGGTTTTCGAGAATAACTGGTGTAAATTTCAGGCCCTTTTGCTGTGAGTGTTTTTCCGTTCCATGTTCAGTGGACGGTGTTAACAAAATTGGCAGTTTGGGATGCAGCTTTAAACGCTTGAGAGCGGGAAGTGCCTAAGGTCACCATCCTACATGGATCTTCAACTGGGCCTTGCGAGGCATCAAACATCGCAACCAGCTGGCGGCATGTTTGGTGACCTATCTGACTGAAGTGAAGCTGGGCCACTGAACGATGCTGCTGTGATGCTTCCACTGTGAGATTCTCACAGGGGTGGTGCGCTTTGAATTTTGCGAAGTCCGCCCTAAGCTGCTGCAGATTCTTCAAAGGCTTCGATGCGAAGTCCTCATCACAGCTCAGCGGATTGGCATGAATGGGGGGGGTGAGGACTTTTTTCAGGATACCTTGTGAGGCTGGAAGCTCAACAAGATGTTTCCAAGATGAATTAGGGGTAATGATGAACATGGTCATGGCATAGTCATGTCATTTATCCATGCGGATTGTGCTCTGTCATGTTCCACAGCTGTCCATTTGTCAGTCTTCAACTGGCTCTAGTTTCATTTTGGGTTTGGCGGTTGGCGGGATCGTGAAAACCCCCCCAGTCAGCTCTATGATGGATGACTACTTTGGTATGGCAAAGCTATGGCACTACAGTACTACTTTGGTATGGCAAAGCTTTCAAATTGATCATTTGTTGGTAGGTGGTCTGCACAGAGTGGCGCATGCAATGGCGAGAGATGTCTTGCCTTGTTTTCTGGAGTCAATGTGCAGCATGCAGAAGTCAAAGGCATAGTGACCAGTGTTGGCAGGTCTTGAAAGTATTGATCTTGGGAATCTTGGGTGATCTTGGATGCTGGCTCACCGATCTTTTGAAGTTACATGGCTATGGGTCAATGTTAACCCACCATAGTGGAGGATAGTAACCAACAATTTCATAGGGAAAACAGTGGTTAATGATAGGGGAACCAGGAGTACTGGGTGTGCCACATGGGTGTGGCATGGCTTCAACTAATTGAGTTCAGGTCGGCCATGAGACCCCGGGGGGTTCAAGGACTTCCAGTGGCGATCTACACCCCAACAGCCAAGCATAGCGCTGCCAGCAGCGCTACCAACGTGCCGTGGCAGCTGTGTCAGGGTGCAGACGGGGGTTGACACCGACGAATTGGGGCTTCATGCAGGTTTCATGTGCTCAAAATATATGATCCCCTTTGAGTGTCACTCATGGGCTAGCATTGTTTTGAATTGCATGTAGTTTTTGGTATTCTTGAATTCGTTGCCTCCATGAAAGTAGTTGTGTCTCGCTTCTTGCGATCCAGTTGAAAGTTGACATGTGTCCCTTTCCTCCCCATCAAACCCAGCTAGTGCAAGAGACATCAAAGAGACAAAGCAGACCGTTTTAAATCCGTTTAAGCCATAGCCAGTTGCATGCTGCCCATCAACAGAATGCCCTTGTTCACCAGTACAGAAATCACACTATCACAATTCAAACAGGCAGCGCAGGCGGCAAGCACAGATCCGTAGGATTCCATGGGTGATATTCATCAATGCAACTCTTTGTTTCTAGCTTGATGTGTGATCAGGGTTGCCGGTAGGGCCCGCCCTTTGGGGGACTTGTTAGGTTCTCTTGTACGTGACCTTCACTTTGACGGCTCATGGTGAAGCAGCCGCTCGCAAATCAAGCTTACTAGGACGGTTGTTCCATGGGATGAACACCGCTGGCCGCAGAAGAAAAAGATGACCAAAGACCAATTGGGGCAGGAAGCAACCCACGGATTTGGAGTGAGCGCTGACATTTTTGAGGGACTGCCATGGCATTTGCATTTTCAATTGCCATATTCGCATGTCTCGTGTTGCCACGGGTTCGTTCTGGTTGTTGAATTTCAAATGTCCGTGGCTGGTTTGAAATTGCACAGCATGACCCCAGAGACGGCGATGACCGAATTAGATTACAAATCAAAAAGGATTGCGTCAAAAAGGTTCACATATCTTACCATACAACAATAAACATCAATTTACAACTACATTAACGATCATCAAGCATCATTGCTTTGACTCACTGATGTTGGCAACCCTAGGACTCCTGGCCCGAAAGTTGGGTGTTTCAACTGTTGGCGTTCTGAGGCAGTCAGCAAGCCCCAGACATTGTCAACCCCCAAGCTGTCTATGGCTGAACGCTCCTGGTGGATGTGGTGGTTTCTCCTCAGGGAGCTGACACCCGAAGCCGCTGGCTCAAGACCTAGATCCCTTGCTGGGAGACCCAACTCAGATCGATGGGATGGTGCCAGTATCCGTAGCAAGTGAACATCCCAACACAGTTCAGGGCGCGCGAAGCAGGGATTGGGGCCTGAGCAACCTACGTCATGCGCTTTGAACAAGTCCCGACGTTGATATTTTCACTGCACGGGCGTAGTGGTGATTCATGTCGATTGTTTAGAATCTTCCAGCCGCTCAAAAGGGGGGCTTAGAGCAACAACCCACGTGAGCAACACACCACTTTCGCTATTTTGATGGGGTTTACCATCCATGGCCATCGAATCAAGATAGCTTAGACCCACAATAGAAGGTTTCTCATTGCAGTTGGGTACTTCCTGCTGCTGCTGTGGCTGCTTGAGTTGGTTCCATTTTCACCAAGTTTCTAGGTAGTGGTGGCTGGAAAATGCTTGCGTGCTTACCACTTGCCGCATGTTTTCTGCGCAATTGTTTGAGCCATGAGGGGAAACACCATGACAGTTAGCATCGTATTTTTTGGACTGACAAGTTGTCATACCGATTTGATGATTTCCAGGGCCACTTTCGGCCGCCATCGTTCCCCTGTGCTGTGGCAGCATGGATGCCCCGGCCGCGCTTGGGCTTGCCGTCCGCGCTGACCGGGACTGTGTCTGCGTGCCGTGCTGATGTGGCAACGATGGCTGGCCGCGGCAAGCTGTGTGGGTGTCGCCTTGGCCGAGGCTGCTTGGGACCTTCAATGATTTCTCGGGTAAAACCACCATGGTTGAGTCAAGTCAATGCAGCTGGCCAAGAGAGAGAGAGACCTTTGAGTCTATGTAGTTATTCACTGTGTGGTTCGCCTTTGCTGTTGCACTTCGAAGTGTGCTATGAACCAAAACCAACGAAACATGAAAAGAACTGCTCTAAAACCTAGATTGTTGAGCCTGCAAGTTTGGCACTATTTCCATCGAAGAGATGCGACGAACAAGACGGTTCCACTGCTAACATTTCAAGGTACAACAGACATGATTGTCCTACATACCAGCGTTTGGTCTTCGTTTGAAATCCGAATTCCCCCTATTCCCACCCCCTCATTCAAATTACCTGGCCATCTCTCCAAAAAAAATGGCGTATACCCTTCAACCATCCTTTATATCAATAACATTTCCATCAACCAACCACAACTTCGGGCGCTAAACCACCACCTCTTAGGCCATGCCCGGGCCCCTGGGTGATGCCACGTGGGGCTCCACCGGGGCGGTGCCAGGCCGCGGCGGAGGCCGCGGAGGGCGCGGCCAAGTACTGGCGCGGCCGCCGCGTGCGCCAGGCCGAGGAGCTGAATCTGCCGTCGCCGGAGATCGAAATCGACGCATGGCGCATGCGATGTGTGTGGTCGGTGGTCGGTGGTTGAACCATGTTGATACCCAATGAACCATTTAATGGGAACACAAATTAATCACCATTTAATGGTGATATGATATTGGTTGGTGGTTGAACCCAAATTCGTTTCAACAAATTTTAATGGGTTACAACTAGTTGATATCACCATTGAACACAACTAATGATGGTGATATGATATTGTGATATTTAGTGGTGTGGCCGGTGGTTGTGACACAACTACTATTGTGAAGATTTTTAGTTTTTCTTTTAACAATAATAGTCAATTGTATTAGCTATATAGTTGTTGTTTTTCAATAATTGTGAACACTTTTTTGTGAAGACATTATCAGTTGTGCTATAGACAACTAATAGTTTTTAATTACACACAATGGTTGTATAGTTGGACCATAGTATTGTGAAGGCTAATAACACCATACTTCTGTTGGTGACAAAACTACAATGTCTATAAAGATTGAGAGAGAGATAAAGTATAATAAAGTATTATTGTCACACTATTGACCAAAAACATCTAGTTTTTCAATAATGTGTGAATTTAATAGATACTACAATATATAATACTATCTATCTTAGCGTTGTCTAGTTAATCTAGTTAGTACTAGTATTGTCTAATTTACGTCCATTATTAGTATTGTCTAGTTTTTCAATAGTATTGTGAGAAGGTCTTGATAATTAGTAATAGTGTTTAATAGCATTGTAATGCAATAGTATTGGAATCCACTGTTTTTAACGTAGTAGCCATTGCAAGTTTGTTTGATAAATATATTTTTATATTCAATAGTATTGATTTATTGAAATGCTCATGAAATTTATTTGTTTAACGGATTATCTCGTGTGTTCTTCGTCGGTATAGTACTGTTGTATATGTTTTTTGTACTATTGTTTGAGGCTTTCGGTTCATGTACGTGTGCATTTCTTCATTACATCATGATATGATTATGGACAATGATCATGAAAGGCGTTGCTGATTTGGTAACAGCAAAGAACCTTTGTCGTTCTTTGACCTGTAGGGCAAGATCCATTAGCAACAGAGGCCCAACCTCAGGTCTTCCAAAGGGATATGTTGGACTCAGCCCTATACATGCACAAAATGTTGCAAAGTAATAAGATAATGATGAAATTATAGTGCATTGACACTAGATACTTAGATACCTGCAAGTCATGTTCCGAAAAACATACTGCTCACTATCCCTTCACTAGTTGGTTGTAGGTTGTGAACGGATAGTGAGCTTCATACAATTTCGTTCGCTTTTGATTTCAGAAGCAATCAAAGGTCCTATCTCCACAGCAATGATCTCCAGATAGTCCCTAAAGGGTTATTTCTAGGTTGGCGCAACCACATCCATGCGAGCAAATCACATGTGGCTTTCTTATTGTGATAGAGGAAGTGAAAGATTGTTCAAAAGACTTCAGTTCTTGGACAGGGGATTCTCACTTGCATGCCCTAGATCAAGGATTCTCAACAGGTTTTGGGATTTGCTTTTGGTTATTCACCTTTCATTCACCATTAGAAGTCATTGATTAGTTGCTACAAGCTCATCAAAGCAAACCCACTGGACGCTCTAGCAGCAAAATAACCGTCGCTGAACCAGGTGAATTCATTCACTAAGGTCATTAGCCAACCCTTATAAACCATCAATAAACCACTTGTTGTTGGTTCTAAACTTTTTTGTTCCCTAGTACTACTTGACAAATGGTTGGTTGACTAATTTCACATGGGTTAAACCACCAACCAGACCAGGTGAATGTCAGCATGGGTCAACATGACCAGACCAACTTTCCCTAAGGTCAATGGGTTAATGAGCCTTTCGTTACATGAGTCGATTACATTGCTAAATTCACATGGTAACCCTACCCTTCCAGTTACCATTGTAGTAGGTAACTAGCCCCAAATAACAATGGTAGAAACCAGCTGGTTACCTGCTATAATGGTAACTGGAAGGGTAAGGTATGGTAAATCCTTTCGTTGGTTTGCCCGAGGGAGAGAATGGCAGCATGAGCATCGAATACAACGGCTATGGCTTGGTCCAAGAATGTGACTTGGTCAACCGTCAATTGCATGCCCCAGGAGAGGTGTTTTTGAACACGTGGCTTTCCAGGGGTCATTAGTAATGGTTAATAGGGTTATAACCATTAATAATTGATAATGGGGTTGTAGCAATTAATGATGCTTTGCTTGTTTGTTGATATAGTTTGTTTGGGATGCAATCTAGTTTTATACAATTGATGCAAATGGTTGACACACTTGATATGAGGGTCAACAATTGATATAGTTTGTTTTGGAATGTTGGACCCCCAACAGCCCTGTTTGTTGCAAGAAATCACTTTTCATAAGAAACAATGGATTCAGACCTCCAACGGCTTTGTTTTTGGCTGTAGGTTGTCATAGGTTGCCTTTGTTTGATATAAGTTGTTCATTTTGAAGATGTGTTTTATTCCTATGGGTTGCTCTTGGGTCTTTCATTTGATTTTAGGACCAGCTTGCGTCATTGATTTGATTGTTTCTTGGGTCGTATATATCATTTCAGTTGCCGTCAACTCTTAGCAACAACCAGCCGTCGTGATGTGATGTAGTCGTTTTTACAGCCTGAAACTGTGAACCTCGGTTGAGCCACTTGCGAGGATTGATCAGCTGAAAGTCTGACATGTTGTGTGCGTGTGAGCGTGTGTTGGTGTGAATCTGTTTGTGTGTTGTTGTTGGCTGCGTACATAGATGATTGTTTCCGATCTTTGGATCAACTGAGGTCTTGAATACTACTTCGACAAGCGCATCTTTCTTAGCATTCTGAGCCTGCTTGAGGGCGCACTTATTCTTTCCTGAAGCCAAGTTGATCTACTACAATCCTGAAGCTAATGGGAAGCTTCGAATTAATGCTTACCAAGGTTGCCAAGGTCCAGAAAGATTCATAACACCAGCAGTGTAGGAGGTCTCGGGTTCACGGTGGGCTTGGTCCATTACGATCGGAGCTTTCACGGACCCTGAGGGTCCTGACAGCCCTCAAGTAGCATATCAGATCCAACATTTGCTAGTATCATGCCAGGAAGCGGTCCTGAAAGAGTCTTGTGAAACGATGATCAGACACTTTCATCACTCGGATTGCTAGTCCTGGTGCTGTAGGAGCGCAGTTCCTATGTTAAATGCCACTGTTGCTTCAGCGGTGCCACAAGCGGCTAGGTATGGAGGCAAGAAACCAAGAGCGCGTCTATGAGAAAGAGCTGCTCGGCCTAAGTGTGACCCAGTATTGCGTGGAGTACACACTCAACATCACTCAACCATGCGGAGATCAAACTGCATGGCGGGACCAAACAAAACAATATCTTGAAGATTGTATTTGTAAACGTCATGAACTACCATTAAGCATAGATTAACCAGCACCACTTGATCATTGGCACGTTTTGAAGCATTGACCAACCATTGATTAATCATCAACTCATATTAGTCATCACTAGCCATCCATGTTTGAAATTTGCTTCCACGCCAAGTCAGTGCACATCTTGGCGAGGAGTGGATGGGTCCAGCTCTGACCATCCCCACAACAAGAATCAGCTGGTGATTTGCTTGGAAATAGGGGTGAATGTTTGAAATGATGATGTCTAGAATTACTTGATGATTTACTGGGATCCTCAAATTAAATGCCTTTTGGAAATGAGTGATGGCTAATTTGATGGAAGTTGATGATTTACCGTTATTCATTTTTTAAATCTATGGTTCGTGCTGATAAGTGGTTCAATGATGGTTCGCGAATGTTTGATTCGCTGTCTAGCTGGTCGTTATAAGCCGGCAGCCGTTTTATTTTGGAGGTTTGATTTCACAGCCACTTTTTGCCAGTGGCATTCTACCAGAACCTCATCATGGGAACCGAATGGATCCAAAGTCAGCCCTACCTGACACCAGAAACTGAACCGCATGGCAACCAACTGTACCCCTTTTGGGCAATCAAGCAGCCACGCAACAGGTTCCAGAAGCGATTGGATGCTTCCAGCGGTACAATGGGAGATTTGCATCAACATGCTAAATCGCCAGTTGGTTCAACTGATGGTGATAAACAATGATAAACATCCATTCACCCATTCATCATTACCTTAACAACTGGTTCGAAGCCAACTTGTTGATGACCCCAGGTTAATGATGAAGGTAATGGCTGGGATCCTAACAACTTGTTCACCCACCATTGCCTGAGACTGATCATGGGGGTTCGGGGGTTCAGGGCTGGCGCGCTGTTTTGGCATGAGGTCGGAGGCCTTGAAGGATCGCCAGACCGCGATGAATCGACACCAACCACGCGCTGCCACTCGGCCACTTCCCGTTGCGGTGGACTGGCATCGTTCAGCCCTGGGGTTTAACACTCTGGTGTTCACATGCTTCAATTTTCCAATAGAAGGAATAATTAGCAGCTGTCCGACATAGAAATTACATGACCAAGCGCACAGGGGAGAGAGAGAGAGAGATGACCACCCAGCAACGAGGGTAGAGAAAAGGTTTGGACCGACATTCAGCTGTTGGGCTGCTGGTCAATGGTGCAATGTTGGCCTCAGTTCATGGGGAAGCCAGCATCTCAATGCTGCGTCTATTGCAATTGTAAGATTTTACTGGTACTCACAACTGCTTCGGGGAATGATTCTACAGGACTCAGTTTGGAGGAGTCAAATTGGATCTTTCTACACGTGGGAGGTGTTGATGATGCTGGTCAGGTTCGGTAGCAGTCTTTTGACAAATCTTATGTGCAGAAGATGTCCAGGGAATCATGACCCTTTGACAGGACTGTTTCTTGCCATCAATGCACAGAGAAGTTCGAACCTTTCAAGGAGAAGGCTGTGAGTGTATTTTCCTGCTGTTGTTGCTGTTGCTCTTGCTCTTGCTCTTGCTCTTGCTCTTGCTCTTGCTCTTGCTCTTGCTCTTGCTCTTGCTCTTGCTGCTGCTGCTGCTGCTAATGCTAATGCTGCCGGTGTTGTTGTTGTTGTTGTTGTTGTTGTTGTTGTTGTTGTTGTTGTTGTTGTTAATCTCATGATTTTCTTAGATTTTCAATCCCATGGTACTTTCCAGCAGCCCAGGTGGTGGTCTATTTGCTGATGGTTGCCTGGCAGCCGGGTGAGGGAGGGATGATGGCCCACCATGGTACACAGGTGAGCCGGGGTGGTTAAGGATGTGTGCCGTGGCGTGGGTGTCGTTGTGGCTTTGCAGATGTGCTTTGGACTGGTTGTGGTTGAGATTTTCAAGATCTCAGATGTATACTGAAGTGGTGTGGGTTTCTGAAATCGCCCGATGTTCAGCCCCAACAATCACTCATTCATCGACCATTGTCAACATCAATCGACCATTGTCAACTATCTAATCCACCATCAATCAGCTATAATGAGCAATCATGCATCATCCATGTTCAACCAATTAGTAATCAATGCCTAGCTAGCACAATTAACATGCCTCTGCCTTTATCAACTTATCGAACATTTACCAATCATTAGTGATACACTATCGCCATGGACCCTTGCCTATAACCTTGCCCATAACCATGAACTATAACCGCCCACCCTGACACAATCAGTAACTAATTAACTATCATCATGAACTATCATTAACTATCAACCTTAACTATCATGAACTTGAACTATCACCATTCACTTGCCATTATCCACCATTAAACCTTCGCCTCGAACAATCATCAACACCTGCACCGAGGAAAATGCGGACCGCAGCCTCCATCTGGATATGGCTCTGTCTTTGCGCTGTTTGGCGCGCTTCTTTTGGCACTATCCAGTGGCAGCTTGGCCAATAGGGCTTAGTGGTGGCAGCTGGGTCTTACTTGGTGGCTCGTCCCAGTGGCACTCCGGCAATCTACTGGTTGATGGTTTTAAGCAATTTTTGTGTTCACTGTTGATTATCAGCAAATGGTTGGTTGACGAAAATACTAGTGGAAACCACCAAGCAGACCCCTGTAATCTACCATAGTTGGCTGGAAAATCATCATATTCTAGAGATTAACCGTGGGAAACCATCAATGTGATTGATGGATTTTCCAGCAAGCTCTGTTCGATTCCCAGAGGGCATCAAGCAGAACATAGTTAGAAGTGGGATGAGGCACCAAGTATCGGGGACATTCGGTCGCTTTGGGTGGCCAAAAACGCAGCAACAACTATCAGATAATTAATTGTAGATCCAGCTGTTAATACGCACCATGTGTGATGGCACATCACAAACTATGGGCAGTTTTTACTAAGCTGGCTCATTCAGTACTGAACTCCCCTTGTGAAAATTTGGCCATTGATAAATATAAGATTTGTTGAGGAATGAAATGGAGCATTGTTAAGTATTGCTAAGTGGCATACCGGTAAAGCTCCAAGTAAGGCGCCAAGGTGTGCCAAGATGCATCATGAAGATATGACATAATGAATTTATGACCGCATGACTGACATTTGCGAATCATGTTGAAGCAGCAAGTGGATGCAACAAATGTTGCGCATTGCATCAGCTGAGTTCTATCATTCCCTATGGCATCCCATGATTGACCAATCTAAATCATGGTTACTTGCCCATATGGCCAATCAGATTGCTCCTTTCCTCGTACCTTAGCCTGGCTCAGACAGAGCTTGCCCTGACGACGACGCAGAGAGAGAATCATATGGTTAACCATGATTAACCCAGTATTAACCATTCTTATGATTAACCTATGGTTACCAACCTATATATGAACAATCATATGGTTAACCATGATAAGCCCATCATTAACCCATTTTGTGATTCACCATGACTATAAACCCAGGTCGTGAACCTGGCCGCTTTGCCGCAGGTCATTTTTCACACCAACAACAGTCGCCCGGCCGAACTTCGATGGTTGGCCTCGGTGGCACCACCGCATTTGATCCTTGGCTCCGTTGAGCCTGGGGATTGCCCAAACGATTTGCGACAAAGATGGGTGCAATGGTAGATTTGTATTAAGAAACCACCTCCAGTGTACCTTGAAAGGTTAGCCCGTGATTTTTTTTCCAAACATGGCTGGTTTATAGATTTGGATCTTCCATTGAGCTGGGTGATTGTTCCATGATTATGCAAGTGGGACCGCTGACAGCCGATTGGTGGTGTAGGCATTTGTTCTGCTTAGCATGGAATTTGCTGGAGTTATTGCTGCCCATCGAAGTTGCAAGATGACACCTGGTGTTTGCCGGGCCACACATGCAACAGTTTGCCAGGAAGCACCGCATAATCTCGCAGCGCAAATTTCATTTCTGTTTCGCAAGGAGTTTTGCTAGATGATGAATACCCAGCTTAATCAGATTGGTGTCCAAACCTTTTGCCAAACATCTTTTTTCTCAATGGGACAACCGTCGACCTAGGAAACTCTGCATGTTGTTTGAAGCAGAAATGGATGTTGGTGAGCCCATGCTGGGTAAAGTGAGCTACCTTTGATTGGTCCCAGGTTCTTCACAGATAGCGCCAAAATACTACAAGTAGCATGCAGGGTGAAGGGCATGATTTTTTGAGGCTCCTAGGTTGAGGCCCGCATTAGGTCAGAGATAAGTTGCCAGTACCGCACCATTGATCCATAGTGATGAAAGCAATGTGAAGTTGGATGGGAAGAGCTCTAAGCCATACTCATTGCGCAAGCATCAAAGTGATTTCGAAAATCCCAACGTGCAACAGCTGATGTGGATCCCAGTGTGATATGGACTCAAAAGTGGCGGTTTCCTTGCCAGGAATGTCTCCTTTGAGGAATCTTGGCTGACTGGCTGCAGGGCCGAGTTAAACTTGACGTTGTTTGTGTTTGGATTGCTTTGGTGACCGAGCCTTTCTTCATCTTCTGATTCTGTACTTGTGTACTGATTTGAGGCAGGCGTATTGTGTGGAAGAACCCTGAACCATAGCTTGAGATGCACACCTACATGGATCATCTTTTTTGTCGAGGGGCATTTCAACTGCTCACAAGACTTCAGCGGTGGCTAGTTCAGTCCAATTTTTACAGCACGGGCCCCTTGTCAGCCGCAAATTTAGCTAGCATCAATCGATACCGCCATTTCAAGGCTTGTAGGGCAGAAGGCTGACATTCTCCAGAATCAAGGTTGGAGCTTATGCAAATGGAAACCTGGGTTCAAGACCGGGTGAAAGATGTCTTTGTGTCCCACTGGTGCCGGTTTGCTGAGGAGGTGACGGTGGGATTCCCAACTGACATGGTGGAGTTTCCTGGCGGGTCGCAGCCCCAGCGGCAAGCAGTTGCAGTGACAGATTGAACGGTTGATCGGGTGGGGAACGGGAAAAATGGTCGGCAAGAGGGGGGATAGAAATGATAGAAATGCATGCAGATATCCCGTCATGTTCTCATGCCTCGTGTTCTCATGGATTGGCACATGAACCAAGGGCTTCCCACCCAGAGGTCGGCACACCCAGGCCCGATGCCTGGTTGACGCCACCCTTGTGCATGCTGGATGGTTATTACTGGAGCGGAGCCTCAGGAGTGGCCAGGTGTTGAGTCATTTGCAGCGGCTGTGCCAGTACAATTTCAAGATCCAGAGCACCTGACACTACCGCTTGGTATGCTGAAAGATGCGTGTCCTGATGTGCTATGCTGGTAGTTCTATAGTGGTCCTTGGTGCTGTTGGTGACTTGGCCCCCCGAACAAGTCACAGATGGATGATGTGTGTCCCAACTTGTTGGTCGCTGGGCCATCCTACACCAGGCTCCACCTTTGGTCCGTTTTTGGTTTTCAATCACTGGGATAAAGATGGCTTGTGGCAAACAAAACCCTTACAGACCTAACTTGACTATTGTTGTTGGTCACTGTTAGGTCCAGTGAGGTCATAGTAGCGCCATCAAACAATGATAGATTTGAATCCACCATATAATCTATGTCAATCACCCATGGTAAGTACCACCTCCACCAATTCATTCAAAGAAGCCATAGTTGCTTCATTCTTTCAACCCATTCATCCAACCAAGATGGTGAACAAATTCATGCCTGATTGGTGGTCTGATTTAGTTTTGATTTTGGCACATGTATTTAACAATCATTGCTTGATTGCGCCTATCACCTAGATTGGTTGGCCAATGTTAACCAATAAAAAACCCTAGTTGTTATTGCTTCATGTGGGTTATAATCACCAACCAGGTCAATGACCATGCTGAATAATTGTAAATAACCAATAGTAGTTGATGGTTATTCAATATGCCATCATTTGTTAACCAATATGTGTTAACCAGCATTCGCCAACTGCAAACCAATAACAACCTTCTATAGCTATTATTTCATTTGCCACCATTTGTTAACATTATTGTTAACAACCATCATTGGAAAAAAACAATAATCGTTTATATGTTCATTATTTGTTTTTCATCATTTTTACCACATATTGTAACACACTTATCTATCACCTCTTTAATGACCAACTATTGATGGTTTGATGTTTAATAACGGCCACCAACCCGGTGCCACCATCACTGTGATGGTGCAGCTGTGAGGTGGCGCAACGAGCGCAGCTGCGGCTGCCGTTGCCCTGCGTGGCGACCGCAGTGTTGGCCGTGTGCCCGGCGTCGTTTGTTTCGCTAGCGACGGAGAGGGGCCAGGTGTCGCGGTTGATGGCGCGGTTAAGGGATGATTAGATGATTGAATGGTTGATCCATGGTGTTTAGTGGTTACTTAATGGTTTCTTAAGAGTTGATTCATGGTGTTTAGTGGTTACTTAATGGTTTCTTAAGGGTTGATCCATGGTGTTTAGTGGTTACTTGATGGTTTCTTAAGGGTTGATTCATGGTGTTCAGTGGTTGCTTGATGGTTAGTGATTACATGAATGGTTTGTGATAGAAATGATGGTTGACTGACGGTTGAGAGGGAAGGTGATTCGTGGCTGATGGGCGGTTAATGCGTGGTTAGCAAGGTTGAGCTGATGCTTAGTGTCAACTGATGGTTACTGATTTGAATCACTGTTGAATCAACAAATCGTCAATATGGTAGTTGATTGGTGTTCAATGTTCAATCGGAATAATTCATTCTTAATCAAATTGTAGCATTTTTTAATATTGAATGGTTAGCAATCAATGGTAAATCAGCATTTTGCCACTGATTGGCACCGGTAGTTATTTTGTTAATATAAGTACTTCGTGGGTATGTGTAGTCAATGGATAGCAGCGCTTATGTAGTGATCTTGGGTGATTCATGGGTAAGTAACGGTTCAGAATCATGGGAGGGAATCGCCGATTAGTTGGGAAATTAATAATTCATGGATAATGGATTGAGATTTTTTTTGCTGGTTACAACTGATGGTTTACATTGCCATAAGTTTTACAGTTGATGATGGTAAACGGGTGGTGAAATGATGGCTTAATGAAGATTGCTGACTTGCCATAATGGCTAAAGATGGTTGATGATATGGCCCACTTAGAATTATTTTCGGTTTATGGTTGATGACCATGGTGGCTACTGATGGTTGATGGTTGAGCTGAGAGTTGTTGATCATAATGCCTAGTGATCAAAGCGGTGGACTCGAGCCAACATTCTCAGTATCATGATATGGTGGCACATTGATGAACTCACATGTGTTAGAGGTAAGAAGTGCGAATTTCAGAGGATGCTCGAGTATTCCAGGCTGGTTTACCGGCACGTGGTCTTTGCAATGTTGTCACATCATGATTACGATTCCTGGCGTCGTACAACGTATCACAAGATCTTGTCAATCAGATAGTGCACTGAATCAGCCTGTCATGGTTACCGCTGAAAAAAAAAACAGGTAACCATGTGCAGTGCAACCAGGGGACGGTGCACATGGAGGGGAGCCGGACGCAACATCCAAATGAATGACAGCAGCGCCACTGGCCACCGCAGCTTTGACCACTCAAACCCGCAGAAGCGCTGGAAGCCGAAGATGTTTTTGCCCCTAATTGGTGCCAACAACCAGCCTCAATATCTTCACATGATTGCCTTATAGTAGGGAATCTACCCCAAACTTTGAGGGGCATCTGTGGATGATACCGCTCACACTGTTGGAATTGTTGGTTTCTGGTGCGTTCATCGAAGCCCAGAGTCCTAAATTTGGCTGTGAGCCAAGCAACAAGATGAGGATCTTTCGCTATGAGTTCAAGTTCCGTTTGGTCAAAGCAATGAAGGACCAATAGCCACGTTGATCGCCATCTCAACAGCCACAATCCTGCACATCCTGACTCTGTCGCAATTTATTTACACCTCAGCAATACTATTCATGGATCCTGTTGATTAGGATTTTTTCCGGGAAAAATCGTGCTCTTATGGTTTGAACTTCCCAGATACTTGACGCAGCATGCGGAGGCTAAAGCTGGCACAGCAGCAGGGGACTCTATGCTCTTGGAAACTGAAGAAACACGGACCGAGCAGTTGCCAAAACCAAACTGATTCATCAATGCGCAGGCGTCACAACCTACCACCCGAAAATGGGTAATTAGATGAACATCCCAACAGTTCCACTAGTTTGGGCACTGGAGGATGTGAACAGCCAGGCGTACGATTAGGTCCGTTGACCCCAACCGCACATCTCACCATGGTGATCAACGTGCTGCACAGCTTGGCTGCCGGCTTGGCTCTGGCAACCGATGATGCTGCCCCTCGCCAGCAGATTGACTGCTCAGCCGCATGATTCGAGGTACTTCCAAGTGGATAGGGCGGCACTAGGAACAACCCACTGGCCACCAGTGGCTCAGAAGTGTGCGGACATGTGTTGAAGAGCTCCCTGAAGATGGTAATCTGACGTAATCTGTGCTTCCCCACTGCAGCGCAGCCAATTCATGTTGAAGATGGTTGGTCCCATAAACAGCTGGTACCCGCTAGTCCTCAACACGTCGTCCTGCTGGTAGAGAAACAAACGAACCTGGACGGCCCCATATCAAATTCTTTTGTTGAGAAAGTAGAGGTACTAACCATGGGTATCATGAGCCATGAGCAATCAGTAGTAATGATAGGATGCAGCAAATTGACCATGACTGTGGCCTCGTGTGCTAAACTCGCTGGTTGGTTGGCCATGGGCAGTGGTTAACAGTTGCACATGGCGCTAGGTGTTGGCACACTATGGCACCTTCGAGGCTCCGTCCTTCAAGGTCGGCTGACAGAGCTAGGGCAGCTAGGGTGGATGTGGTGGGATGGGGCGGGTTCATTGCAGCTAGCAAGGAATGGTTAAGAACTATGGAGACAGAGACAGAGCTATGGTTCATTAAGAGCTGTTTGTCATAGAGGAGTAGGGGTAGGACCGAGTAATAGTGGCAGCAGGGTGGATTTAGCAACCACCAACTCTGATGGGACGGTCATACAACTGGTCAGCAGTTATGGGTTACAACAACCACGAGAGAGAGAGAGAGAGAAACCCATAATACTATCTCAGAATGAATGTACTTGCCATGGCTCACATAGCTGACAGTGATGAGCTTATATAGCTGCTGATCCTGGATGCACAGTTGGGAGCGCTGACAGTCGTATGGTCTTCAATCATGCTATTGACGATTGCACTTCACATGAGTGCTTCTAGGGGTTCCTTCCTATTGTTGTGCCTAATAGTGTCTTAACTGGGTATCGAAGGTGACCAACCACTTTTTCAGGATACCTTAAAAAGTGACACGAAAACAATCACACGAAAACAAAACATCATGTCCACTTTCAAGTGTTGCTGATGATCAGGTTTTTGTGCTCCTAGCTTTTGCCAGCTGTACCCCAGCAGACGCACACAAATACAAAAGAACAATCAAATACAAAAGAACAATCAAATACAAAAGAACTTAATAGATATCGGGGAGATGGCGATGCAAAAAAAAACATCCTCCCCAAAAAAGGTCATTTAATGGAACAGGCGATTTTTGGGTCACCCATCAATTCCTTGGAAAACCATCGGATTTCCCTAAAAAGCGATGGATTCCACAAGGTTTCCCATGGGTTTTGGAGGAAATCCTATGGTTATCCCATGGTTTGGCAGCGCGACCCCCGGTCTCCACGAGGTTTCCCATGGTCATCCCCTGGATCCCCGGGGGCCCTGGCTCCAGGACACCACCTTCGAGGCGGTTCGAGACCACCTGCTGCAGGGGCGGCCCTTCGTGGTGACCGATGGCGCGCGGGGCTTGCCCATGGCGGTGCCTGGGAAGCACCGGGGCTGCCTGGTCAGATGCTGGTTGGTGAGTTGGTAGCGGCTAGTGGTGGTTGAGATAGGGTTGAGATATGGTTGAGATATAGGGTTGAGATATGGGGTTGAGAATAGGGGTGATGTATCCTTGATATATGGTTGAGATTTGGTTGATGTATGGTTGATATTTGCTTAGTAGTACTGTCGTTCATATTGATTGGCAAATTACGGTTGATGGTGGTTGGTATGAATAGTGGTTCACAATGTTGAAAATTTGGAATTGTTGGCGCTGGAAAAATGTTGAACATTGGTTTGACATGGTTAGTAATTGTTGATGGTGTTTCAAAATTCTTAGTGCACAATGGTTGGTAAAGTGGTTGGTAAACCCTTAACTCGTGGTTAATAAGGGTTAATAGCCATCGAGGGTATGCTTGGGTATGGTCATCAGCCCCACATCGAATAACGATCCCTCTCACACGTCGAGTGCGGCCATTCGTGGCAGTCTGCTGGTCAGATTGGTTTGGATTCAAATCATTCAACACAGTTGGACCATCAGAGCTAGGAACGGCCATGCGTTTCAGCCTGGTCACATCTGGTTACCATTGAACAACACACCAACACCAGGGCCATCCATCAGAGCTGTGGCTGGCCCATGGTTTCCAGCCTACCCTAGCTGGCCCATGGTGCCACCTTGAGTGCCTCCCAGGCCTGGGATTGCGACTTTGTGGCGCAGCAGTTTCCGCACTCGCGGCTGCGACAAGAGGGTGGCGAATCGGAGCCTGGGTGGCGGAGGTTGGCCATGGTCAGACCCCCAACCAAGCAGCGGGGGTGCTGGTTGAGTGGCTGGGTTCGGGGTTGTGGATGTTGATGGGAAAGCTAAGGGTTGAAAATGGTATTCAGCTACATTATCCCACCTTGTGAATGCCTACGTATTGCAACTCTTGGCTCAACCAACTGATGTTCCAAATCTAGCGGGGTTCACCTTATCCCTGAGAGATCCAATGATGAAGCCCAGCGATGGGATTCCTCACCAGAAGTCGCTGCCTGACCTTGCGGTGGTTCATCAACCGCTGGATCTCCCGTTACCCTTGGGTAAATGAACATGGCTGGCTGGACAATCCACTATTTTGTTAGGAAAACCCTGAGGATCAGTCATTTATGTTGGATTTTTTATCGCCAATTAGGTTCATGAGAGGGTAGTTGAATTCATCCACCAGAAATGTGTGATGAGCCATGACCCAGGAGCGGAATGGCATCAAGATGAACAGCAACTGGCAAGACAATGTCAAGCCATACCCAGGCGAAGTGTCGGGGATTGGATCCGTGTTCAACGTGTGCAGGCGTAGGTCGGCAGGGTCTACCTTGGGATTTGCGGTGAGCACCCCATGTTTTGGATCCTGGCAGCAAGCCATCCACTGGAGAATGGAACTCAATGTTTCCACTAGCTGGTGCAGTGCTTGGTTGCAAAATTGGTTGCTTTTATTTTTGCACGTTGCTCTACTCTCCAACCTGTAGGATTTAACAATTCAGCAACTCAGCGTGGATGTTTGAGATTTGCCCCTCCCTGCACTTGATGTCTTGAACTGTCTCAAGGCAATGAATTCAAGATCATAAGATCAATGACTTCAAAGATTCTTCAAAGAAATCTGGAGCCAACTCACATGTTTTCTCACGGGTGCTCGCCTCTTACAATCGAGTCACATGCATCCCGCGAATTCGTTACAAATGCACGGTATTCCTATGCTCAAGCCGGGCTCACATGTGCTCAAGACAGGGTCAGAAAAGTATCCTCCTGGTGCTCCTCGTATGCGGCCCTTTTACTGGGACATTGCCAAAGCTTATCGAGATGAGAAGGAACGGATGCTCGTCTTGAAATAAACCTAAGTGCTCCCCCATTGCCTCATTCCTGGCTGCCATTGGTTGATTCCTGCTGAAAAGAGATGACTTTGTCAGCATCAGGGTGTTGGTTCATGCCTACTCTACATAGATCACAGACTTCCTTGTGCCAGTCACTAGTCGACGTCCTTTTGCCTCCCACGTGGTTCCCATGCTCGCCTTTGATCATCTTTGATCATTTGTGATCATTCATGTGTCACTGATGAATGTTTGCCGCTGTGTTTCATAGCCTCTATAGCCTTCCCAGCCGCATACATGGCAGTATGGCAATGGACCGGCCTCCAACCAACATCAAAGTAAATGCTTGCTTATTTGGTGATTTGTAATGTGCCTTGGGACCAGCAAATGCAACCTAACGGACTCTTTTTCATCCTTTTAACTCTGCCACGGTGCCTTTGACCTCTGACTTCCAGGAAGTGGGGGAAAGAGCCAGGAAAGGTCGTGCAGCAAATTGCGACCTGGCAAAAGCGTTGTCCTTTGGGTTTGGTGATGGGTTTGTAGATGCCACCCAGTTGAGTCTGTGCAGAACTTGGAGGATGCTGGTTGGCAAAAGATAGGATCAAACGGAATTTGGATCCATTTGCAATTTTCCTAGCGTGCTTGTCACCAACAAGGGCCTGCTCCTGCAGAAATATTGGCATTTCATCTGTGCATGTCGTTCATCAGTGTTCTAATATGACAATACGGTCAAGCTGAGTCATGCCTGCCCATCCCACAAATAACTCGATGAACATCAGTTGGACGACCCCCAGGGAGAAACGGCCAGGTGAGAAGTAGCAAGGTGCCGTACTGGCTGCCGCAGCAGAGTTCCGCAGCTACTTGGCAGGGCTGTGTGCCTGCCACCATTCTTGGTGTGGGCATGTTCGCAATGATTCCTTCTGCATCGATCGATGCCTAACCCTTGGTGGGGGATGGTGAGGAATGGACTTGCTAATTTGACATAACAAGTGGAAGTAGCCGTTGACATCCAGGCAGCCAGGGATTGTCAACAAGTACCCCATGGCAAAGGGGAAGCAAAGAGTCAGTATCCACTCACATTGTAAGAAATCACTAAGGTTCACAGCAATAGCTTTAACGGATAGCCACATCGCCGGATAGCCGTTATCACTTACTAACGCCTCATGATTCTCAGGAGCTTGGGCCAACTTGCGCATGCGAATTGACCGTGGTTGCACGGTGCACTCTGTCAAGGGGCTCGTCCCAGTCGAAGGGCTAAACACACCACAGGGGTGATCAGTCGATCATGGCATTGCCCACAGTGGTGATGCTGGCTGTGAGAACCAGCTGTGGTTCTGCTGGGTGATCCCAAGAAACTCAGGTTTCCTGACCTTAAAATTTCTGAAGTGAAACCATGCTGACAATGTTCAGGATCAAGTTCCAGATTCTACATAGCATGGGTCCCTGGGATTATCTTGGTGTTGGTGCTCGTAGATGGGGGTTTCTAGGCCATACCCAACGAGGGGTGGCGGTGCACCCGCTGAGGAAATGGGACATACCTCGGAGATGTGGTTTCATCCCAAAGGGGCGGGCGCTCGGGCTCACATGGACTGCTCACTGGGGGTCATGAGAGGTGTCGTGAGTTCGATGTGGGAGTGATGACATGTGTCTCTTGAGGATGGGACACATCATTACTGTCATTGTTGCTATCACTCTTGCTAGTAATATTAGTATATGATATCACATTGTTTCACATACATACTATGAGAATTACAATGTGTATATATGTATAGAGTTATTTGGTGTGTGTGTGCCTCTGCAGGTCTACGATATGGGTGCACATACCTTTCTCTTTGACTTTATAGTACACTTTTATCAGGCTCATTGTGCAGGTGTGGATGCTTGGCCATCTAACTTGGTTTTCTTTCTGATGATGGGTTGAAATTATTCCAATCTGCTTGACATGTGCTGCCTTGACTTTTGATCATGATGAACCTGAATTATTTGGTCCTGTTTGTTTTGTTTGTTCCTTTGCTTTGGCTTCTCCATATCTTGCCAACGGTGGCAGGACCCGCACTGCCGCACAACTGTCTCCTTTTGCTTCTCCGGGGAGCGCAAGTGGCGCATGATGGATGCTGGGGCTCAAGGTGGGTTTGGTGGGTTTTTCTGTGACCTGGGATTGGGCCGCCCTTGGATTTCTTATCCTGCAATTAACCAGGCTGACCAGCATCTCATTTGAGAATATAGTTTGAAGTATTCTTCCTAACCAACTTGGCAATTACCAGACAGGGATGGAAACCACCGGCTCAAATGGAAGTCAGTTTGGCATGGTCACCGGGATAATGATCTTGATTCCACCTTGTGAGAAGACTGGATCTAAAATACAGTATATCTCGAGAAAATTCCAACAACCAAATGGCAGTGGTGAACTCTTCGAGACAGCGATGGAAAAAAAAAATGGCAGTGGTGAATTCATGTTTTTTCATTTTTTATGATGGATAATGATGCTTAATTGTGGTTATTTTTCGTTGGCGATGGTCAAATGCTTGGTTGGCTGACCAGCATATATTTTTTAAAGGGGTGGTTCAACCAACAACCAGTGAATCATTTCCTCCACTGAGCATGCTATCATGATCATGTAGTATAACCATTATTCATTGTGAACCATAACCATGATAACCGTTACCATGACTATTACCATCTATTTGTTTTTAACCATCTAACCTATTTTTTTGACACGCTAAGAGCCATGAGAACAATAGTAAAAGTACAAATAATAACAATCCTGATACCAATTTTAATAATGATGTGCAAATAACAATCGTTTTTAGTATTCCTAGGAGTATTGTTGTCATAACAGTTTGATTAACAGTAGTTATCGGTTTAATAATGCAACTTACAATAATGATAACAATGCTAATAACCACTGATATTTTTGTTTGGTTCATCAATTTTGGTTCCGCAGCACGAGCTCAGGTACCGCCTCCTGTGCCTCATCCAGATGGATACTTTGACGGAGAAGTGCCTTCGCCACTGCAAGGGAGCACCCCATGAAGTGGTGAGGGAAAGGGCTCAGTTGGTTGGCAGGTGGTTGGTAGGGCTCAGTTGTTTGGTTGGCTGGTTCGATATTTGTGACTTGTATAGTGAGGTTGGTATGGGTTGGTTGGTTGGTTGGTTGGTTGGTTGGTTGGTTGGTTGGTTGGTTGGTTCGAGATGTAGTAACTCAAGTATTGACCTTATAAGTGCAGGTTTTGAGCTTCACCTCATCCAGCCATAGTTCGGTGGCTTTGTCAAGACGATAGCAGTTGGTTGGGCGCGCCCGGCTGCAACCCCTCTGATCAGCTGATCATCGCTGCGCTGCTGAAGTACTGGGTGGAGCCGGTGACACACGGAGTAGTGGTGACAGTGGTAGTGACAGTGGTAGTATTTTGTTATGGATGTGATGTGATGTTATGGACTTGGTTTTCATTGTTGTGGATGTGGCTCATGATGTGATATAATGATAGCCATTGATATTTTGTTAACCATCATGATGTATGGATAAAATCATTGGTTGGGATGTGGCTACCGTATGGGTGGCTAATCCATTCTGGTTCTTGGTTTTTTCAAAATGGTCGCGGCTGACACAAAGAGAAAATCACAGGGTGAGCTATGAGAGCATCATTGAGCGGTTGTTTCGTCATGCCTGTTCTGGCTGATTGCCTTTTAATTCAACAAGAATGGTTGGGCCAGAGTTTTTTTTGTTTGGCATCTGTCAGTTTTTGTATCAAATCTGTAGCTTTAAGATGCATTAACTGTTTCATTGGCCTTTCCTGTTTGCTTAATCTTTCCTGGTCACCCCAGTTTCACGTAGAAGGCTTTGCTCGAACGTCTAACATTCCCTTATTTCGGGATTGGTCAACACTATCAACCCAAAATTGGGAGAAACGGGAACTTGAACTCCCCAACAAAAGCTCTTTCCAATCATATTATGTAATTCCTCAAGTTAGTGGTGCAATAAGCTCTTTCCAATCATATCATGTGATACCCCAAAGTAGTGGTACCTCAAAGGTGCCATGGCTTCTGGATGACCCTGCTTCGGTTCACAGCCCTTTCCACCGCAAATCCGTTGCGCCTCGAGGTCTATGGCACCATGAACAGCGAGCGGCGAAGCGAGTGGCAACCCACCTTCGAACTCACAGCGCCCAACGGATCGGCTGTGGTGGTCTACCCGGGCATGGTGCATGACCGCTGCGGCTGGGCTTCCTGGGGAGCTGTGCCCCGGTGATAGCAGAGATCCCACGAGGTTCACGTTTAGTGTGCCCCTGTTGATGTAATGTTGTGTACGTGTGGCCTTCTTCGGTGGAAGGTGCCCTCAGATCTTAAAAACATCCCGTCATCTTTGACCTTACCTTTGGGATGATTGCAATCCAGAACTGTGATGAATGATGAGCTATGCGGGCAAATTATCTCGACCGCACCAACTCCCAGACATCACGAGTGATGATTATGGTTGGGAAGATCATCCCCAAAATTTCCCAAATGAGTACATGTGTTTCCAATATGGAAGTTGCTTGGGAAACGACTATTGAAACCGATAAATAGCTATATTTCGATGGCTGTAACTGGATTATATGTTGCTTCTTTCCTTTGTCAGAGAGAAGGAGGTTTTTGTGGATTATATGTTTGTTTATTGTGAAAGGTACTTGGGAAACGGCTATTGAAACACATAAATATATAATTCATCTATTTTTATTGATTATTAATAAGATTATGTGTTGTTTTGGGATAATGTATGTGCTCATGACGTTTTCATTGAAACATGTTGCCATTTGAATGCCACTGGACAGCTGATCGCACAGGAGACGCTGTCCACTGGCGAGGCGTGTTCCTCTTCGGTGTCTCAGACCTTTGCTGCTGGGACCACTAGCTGGCGCTGGGCTTGCCGTCCATGGGCAAAGACGGATAGATGGCAATGGGTCAATATTGATCAACCAGGTGGTTAACTAGGCTTAACAATGGAGAAGAATGGTTAATGATGGTTAATAATGGTTAATTCATGTTTTATAAATGTTAATTGATGGTCAATAATGGTTACAGATAAGGGATAATCACCAACAATGGTTATATGGCAATGGGCCAAGCAGTTAACCAACCAATTTTTATGCAGGATGACAACCAACAATACGGAAAACAGCCTGGTTCATGATAGGGGAACCAGGGTACAGGATTTTGACCCACTGCCAGATATTGATGTGTGCACGCCCGCATCCAACAGTACTTCAACATCTTCAGATTTGTACACAGGGTGCAGGGTGCATCCTACCATGCTATGGTGTACTGTATGTGTACCAGATATGCATGAACTTGAGAACTTCAATCTGAGGCTGGAGCATGGTCCAAAAATGTCTAAATCATCCTAAAACATATTTTTCCATGTCATATATCGATCGATTATAGTCATAGTCTCCAAGTAAAGCCGAAAAAAATCACCCAAAGTCATAGCCATAGCCACTCTCAAACAAATATTTCCAACCAAAAATCCTCCAAAATTCGTTCCCCCCAAGGCCCTCTCCCAGGAACGCCCCGTGCCCGCGGCATACTTCCGCGCCTTTTGGCCCCGCTTCGCCCTGGTGGGCGAAGACGTCGGGGGCTGCGCCGAAGTGGTGGAGCAGCTGGTGGTGCTGCGCTCGGCGGTGCGCGCGCGGCCCGCGCCGCACCCCGTGGCGTTGAAGGCGGCCAAGCACTTTGCGCACAAGGCGCGGGGGCCCCGTGGGGGGCACCTTGGGGGCGCCTTGGGGGTTGGCAGTCTGTGAGGTCCACATGGCTCGTCCATGGATTTTTTTGGGGAAAAGCCCTGCGTTTCGGGCCTTTTTTTTTTCCTGGACTTGCCGTGATACAGCTGTGGAGATAGGTTGGGGATAATATGATCCCTGAGGCCTCACAATAAGTTTGTTGGTGAAGTCTTGTCTGCCGATCAGACAGTGTCTAGTCACGTCAGGGGTACATTTAGGAGCCTGCAGATGGGGATGAGGGCGGAGGGCATCTTATATGATAGTGGATGGTTTGAGGTTTGATTGTTATCACCAATCCAAGTGAGACATGCTGATGAAATTCGATGAATCGGTTGATATACAGTTTGCTAAGCTAACCTGGAAGTGGAAAACCCCGTTGGCAATGGGTTTACCATGCTTTGCCCATGACGTTGGTCGGTATATAGCTTTTAGCTTCCAGGGTAGTTTACCAGGGTATAGGTAGATAGTTGGTAGTTTTCGTTTGCTTGGTTGATTGACTTCGTCAGTGGGGTTGAAACTGTTAACCAGGTTAAGATGGATTGATGAGGAATGCATGCTTGTCTGAAAATGCAAGCAGTGAGTGCCAGCATAGACATTTTGGTCAGTCCTCAGGACACCGCCATTTTGGTGGATACACAGATCATGGACAAACCTGGTGTGCCGCTAGTGGCTGAATGTAAATGACGAAACGGTGGCGTTCTTTCGAAAGGAAGGTAGTTACTAGACTTTTTTTCGTGTAGAATAATTTCGAAAATACTGGAAGGTAAGAAACACGGGAAGGCATGTTCTAGTTTTTTTTGTTCGGTCACTGCATCATTTCCAGGCAGCCCCCTGCATTTTTTCCTGTTCAATGGTGGAGCGGGGCCAGGCATTGTTCCAAAACAGGTCAAAACAGCGATAACCCAGATATGTACCGTTTATGCGCCAACATAGTCGTACAAATGACCAAACAGATACCATACATCAATTGTTTGAGCACCAAACCTTCTTGCTGCATTTGCCAAGAGCCAGTTTGGCTCTACAGCAACTGCCATCATTGCCACTATTGCCATCTCTTCAGCACCACCATGCAGCAGCCTTTGATTCGGGAAGAGGACTGTTGTTGTGGTTGTTGGTGTTGTATCTTTTTTTTGGGGGGGCGGGGTCCGGGAATTGTTTCATTCTCCCAACAAAAATACCTCCATGGAACCCCTAGAACGAGCGGTTCCTTCGCTAAACCAGTGTGCTGGGTAATGTAAATTACATTATGTATTACATTGTTGTGGGGAAGCAATCTATATTATGCTTTGTGTTCGGTAGCTGTGGTTGATCATAGGCGACAATGACCAAAAATAAGCATTCATGGTCTATAGCCTCGATCCTTACCAATTTAAGTTACACGGTTACACAAGAGCTGCTGGCTAATGATCACGTTGACCAAAATGCTTACATGTTGTGAGCTGTTGGCTAATGATCACGTTGACACAAAGAGAAAATCCAGTGCCGGCTCTCGCTTGCCTTTGGGGACACTGGCTCCTTCCTGGACAAACGCTCCATGGGTAGATCAACCATCACGCAAAATCAAGTTACTGGTAGTAAACATTATTGGTTCATGATGATCAATGCTAGTTCCATGAATTAATTAATTGATATTCATTTGTAACTAGCATTGATCATCACGAACCAACATTAACCATCGTGGTTGATAGTCAATTTGTTGGATGAAAAAGTTTAAACGTGGAATTGCTCAAATCATTGGTTTTTCCATGTCCTTGCTGGGCAGTCATGTCCAAGTTTTTCCTGCCAGTTCCAATGATGGCTGCGGATAGCCGGAATCATCAGCAGCTACTTTTGTTCACACTAGTTGTGAATGGTTACAACTTACAACCATGATCCTTAATCTTAAAAAGAAGCCAGGTGCATACACTTCTTTTTTTGAGATCGCCCCCATGTATGCCGGACAGTGTCCCTTTGGTGGTCGGAGGACATCGTCATGGAAGGTTTCTTGGAGAAGGAATCCAGATACCTCGAACGCGTACGGACGCGATATTTTGTCCTGACACCAGAGCTGCTGTGCAGCTTCAAGACCCAGGGTGCCTCATCCGCAGGGGCTCGGTGCCAGGGAGATCTCTGCGTGGCTGGGGAGTTTGGTCAGCGGGGCCTGTGGCGATCATGCTTGGTCTCACATCAAACAATCCTGGTCTACCACCTTAAATGCCTGATGTTACCAGTTTTTCGGGGAGATCAAATCAGTAATTAAACGACAAACCATTTGGAAACAGCACAAAACCTATGGTTGACCGCAGAAGTTCCTGGCACTATGGAAGGCATAGTCATTTTGCTCAAGCAAATGCAGACGTTTTTTTTCTCGGACTTTTCGACCATGCCCGTTCCGTCCCAGTCTTGAACATTTGTTGGACGTGGTAGGCCAGATGTTGCATGGTTATACAATAATTAAACTGATTTTCTTCAAACCAACTTTGCCCTGAAAGTTGTGTTACCCTTTAGTCATGTTAGTCTAGGTTACAACTACAGCAATTATACAGAATCTCATCTTCGAGCGACTTTTCCCCTTTTCCACTAAGCATTTAACCGTACCCAGGCGGCCCGTTAACAGTGATCGATAGCCTACGGCACAAAAAATATGTGTACACGTGGTAGTATACCAAAACATTGTACCATGATTTAAAGCAATTAATTATTACGCGGGCACCTGATACAAGAGTGAGTACATCTAGAATCTGGAGAGATTTGCTCTTTTACCACGGTGTTCGTAATTTTGTTGTTAAGTTGCGATTATTGCCCTGTCTTGTACGACAACTAGGAAAGAATGGTGTCAATGAAGAGGTCACGGACTTTCCATGATTGCCTATGATTTGTTTTGTTGTCAGCTTGGTGGATCATTGACCATGTGTTTGCTGCTTCTAATGCCATGTCATTCCCTTGTCACTAGCTCACTGTTTCATGTTGAGTCGCAAGTGTTGCAGCATGGTCTCTTCACAGGACATCATGGAACAAAGGCAGAACATCACAGAACCATGGCAGCTAAGACCCCTGGCCTGGACCATGATCCACGGCCCCCATGACCGGTCCCTAGGCACATCCAGGGAAACCAATGGTGATCGCCTCCAGGTGACTACTCCAAACCCACGGAGTGCATTCGCCTGGCGGACTGCGTGGACGTGTTGGGAGCGCGGTATATCACTGGCGTCGAGGCCTCCTTGGCTGTGAAGACCGTGGATCCTTGGTCGTGGGGGAGGGGCTGGCTGTGCCATCCATGGGGGTGCCCCAGCTGCAGCTGGAACCCACGAACCCCAGGACCCCCAACAGTGGAGCCTGAGCCCTGAGAGCCAAGCGCTGAGGATCGAACCTTCTTGTTGTTTGCCTCAACGCCTGAGGAGCTGGGGTGGTAGCATGGGAGATGGCATCGCAAACACAAGGAAGTAGAAGACAACCTTGGTCAGCAATTTGGGGTAGCTCGTATTTCAAGATGATTCATGGCGGTGATGATATGTGATGATGTTGTTGGTTCGTTGGTGATGGTTTCACGGGAACTACGGAAGTAGGGGTGGTCCACCAACAGCAGGGATTAACCAGCAAGGCTTTCGTTTTTCCAATGCATTGATGACCATCCCTTGGTCCTGGTCACCGGTCTTGTCACTTGGAAGATTATTTGGAGCTACGCTCTCAGTCTGATGATTAGACATCAAAAGTACTGTGGCTTGACGCACTTTTTCCATAGCAATCTTCAAAGAAGTGTAGGAAGTTTTGGACTGTCTTGGGTGGACAGTTGGCTGTGGGTACTGACGTCATACTCCTGCAGGTGAACATTCAATTTACCGGAAGAAAAGTCTGTGCCAGGCTGTTTGTCTACCATCACCTATACCATTGTTTCCTGTATTCTGTGCCCGTCCCATTTGTTCGCATTCTTCACAGAGCCACAGCCATTTGATACTGACCGGTGGTGATTTCGAGCAGGAGCAGAAGAAATGGCGGTCTTTCATTGGCAGATTTCTTTCGCCACACCGTTCCCGCATGCTGTCGCAAGATGCGCTTTCAGCGTTCATCAGCGGCAGATATGAGTGATTTTGCTGGAGACATGCGATATCTTTCAGATTGCGCGAAGTTCATGTCTCTAGGGTCGTTTTTCCCCACCGAGGGTGTGCGGCACCCCTGAATCTTTTGAAGATACGGTAGCGCCCTTTTTCCAGAGACATCCTTACACGTCGCAGTTTTCCAAGGCTTATGCTGGCAGCAGTCAAGGCATTTGAATAATTACCATGGTGGATTACAGCAACCATTTGGTCCATTTCACCCAATGTGCAAGACAAAGCTTGTATACATGCTTTGAGTCATGCAAGTGATGTTTCTTATCTATTTTATGTAATAGCCCTGATCATGATTTTTTGTCGAAGTCTTTTTTATGCTGTTTCACCTCCCCCATGTTTGGTGGTTGGCATCCACACCGGGAACATGGGTGATTTTTGGTGAATGTCCCTGTTGCCAGGGTAAACTAACCTCCACGTGAGAGAAAAGAACAATCTCTCTAGGTAAACTAACAGAAATCGAAGCAGATTTGCCACTTCCAGGGATCCAGAGGGCAGATCTTTCGCTGACCTGGAAGTGGAAAGCAACTAACGAACCATTTGGCTTTGATCTTCATGATTCCCATGCGGTAGTTTCACAGTTCACCCACGCCTTTGCGAAGCCATGGGGTACCCCTTTTTCACCCTTCCAGCGGCATGGGAACAAGCGATGACCCCCAACTGTTAGCCAAGACTTTCCTTGGAGTTGCCGATCCTTTGATCCAATGCAGATCTACCAGCAACAGCTGGTGATCTACCTGCCAACAATGACGAAATTTCCCACGAAGCGCACCTTCTCATTGGTTGGTTGCTGGTAATCCACCGTGCCTGAGCTGAGCGCCTCAGTGGCACAGCACTGCCCAGCAGAAGCTTTCTCTGGCAGCACCTTGCGGGAGATCCAGCCGATTGCCCCATGGCTGATGGTAGAATTGGCAGATCACCACCTGCTGAGCTGGCAAGATTTGTGATGGTTCACTGCCTCCCTAACAGCAGGATCTCCTATTAGATCTGACTACCTGAGCATCTGCGAAAAAGCAGGTGGTGGCAAGTTGCAACTGCTTGGTTAACTGGGGCTGCTTGCCTTGGGATATCGGTAGTTGCTGGGCGCTTTTGTCGGGAGGACGCGGAGTGGTTTGGTGAGAGCATCAGGTTGAAATATGAACAGAGTATCCACGAGCCTAGCTTCAGAGCGTTGGTGCTGCAGTTCGGTCAGACTCAACCATTTTCTCCGAATCAACACCTAAAGTAGAGAGGCACAGTACAACGCGGCAATCATTCGAGATCTGGCTGATTCCAGGTACCCGCAGGGTCCTTTCCGGTCTTCAGTATCTATATAGTGATCTTTGAGTTCAGGAACCCTGTCAGAATTCCTCAACCAACCTAGGGCATCCTAGGGCTATGAATACCCTTCGGAAATCGAATCCATTCAGGAAAGTGATCGTACCCTGTTGATGTAAACATTCCAATAATTTTGTTTTTCTACTTTTCCCCGAAACCAATCAGCCAACCACATCGTTCTTCAAAATAAATCCATGTGAATACAAATCCATATGAATACATTGAATACACCACCACCGGGGGGTTATTAAGAGCTGAATGTACTATTACTATATCCATCCGGCTGCTACAACGTGGCTGCTTCCCTTGGTAGGTGGACTTCAACGAAGATGGGATGATCTCCCAGGACGACCGCTATGGATGTTGATCTCAGCTTGAGACAGGTTGCTGGTTGTGGGCAGTGTGATGTTGTTTGCTCGTTGGTGGTTTGATTGACATGTTTGATTTTCCCTGGCCCTAGTCTCAATAAATGGTTGGCTGGCTGACTAAAATTGCTCATATGTAGGGGTTCAAACCACACACACACACACCAGCCAGTTGGGCACAGAAATCGCGAGACACCTCGCGGCTGTTTGGGTTGGGTTCTTGAAGCAGATGCTCAATCCCCAGAGGCCGGCGCGCGCATGAGCGGTGTGTAGCGTTTGGTGCATTTTGATGCATTCTTGGGGGGCGACTAACTATTCAGTAAAGTAAAGACCTCCAAACAAAGTCCGTAAAGAAGGGTCCATTAATTTTTAAGCATATTTCAACTCGATATTGTGGTTTCTTAATCAGGGGTACCCCCAAATTATCCATGACTAACCATTTACAGCAAGAACTCATCCATTTTTGGGGTTCCCTATTTTGACAAACATCCATATTTGCTCTCCTCCTTCCCTATTGTGTTGTTGTTCCCATGTTTTTTTGGGGTTCCCTATTTTTTGTTTCACTGCTGATGGACGTGCGTGCACGCACGTCCATCAGCCGCCAGAGCTCGGGGGCGCAGGATGAGCTGATGCGCGCCAGTGGCTCCGAAGAGAACCACTTTGAGTTGATCAGTTTCCACGACACCGATGGTGATGGCAAGGTCGGGAGGGGGGGATGACTGGTGGCTGGTTGCCATGGTTGACCCCTATGGCTGGCTAATGATCAATGATTGTTTTAGTATGTTTTAGTGGCAAGTGATATGGTGGTTATAGAGTTGTACCTGGATGACTGATGGTTGGCTAATGATCAATGATTGTTTTTGATGGTTGTATTTTACAATGATAAATGATTATGGCTGGTTAATGGTCATTGATTGATGGCTGGTATTTATAGCTGATTTGTTTATGATATGTGGTAAGTGATGATGGTTATACAGTTGTACCTATGCGGCTGGTTCTTTGCCATGATTAATGGAAGGATGGCTATTGGAAGGAGGTTGGCTCATGATCCATGATAGGGGTTCTGCATGGTCGTCGTTAATGATGATGATTATACCAGATGCTCATGGAATGTCGGTTCAGAATGGGGGAATGCTTAGATCAACCAGTTGATTTACCCGAAGAATACCGGGAAAAAAATATAAGCCTGGTATTCTTGATGGGTTATAGTTATGCTTAATAAGCCAAATTAATCCACTGGTTATTAATATCAGGCTTATGATCAATAACCATGAGGGAGCAGGCTTGGAGCCTTGATGAGCCTTGATGAGCCTTGAGAAGGACTCCTTTTGAACCAAACCTTTCGCAAGACGGAGCTTTAACTCTGAGAAAATGAGATGTCACACAGCCCCTGACACGAACTCGTGAGTTGATGATGTTGCGGGGGTTCGGGCCTTGATCTATTTTGATAATTTGATGGAAGTCTTCCTAAAGATTAAAGGCTTCAAAAGGGGTCAGTGGCATCGTACAGATTCAATGATTGCGGTTTCATTTGAACAATTTCCCTCAGCCGCTGGTTCATTCTTGTAAGTCGGGCCTAGCCTCTTAGACGGGATATGATGGGATTGTTCATGGCTTGCCATGGCAATTCCCTGCCACCCAAAAAAGGCAGGGCATTTGACGTGCCTTGACTTTTAGTATTCAACCAAGTTCATAGCGGATCATATATGATTACCAAGTCCATAGAGCATAATGACTAAGCAGATTGCGGATTTGATTACCGATCATTTCATCAACCAGTTCCATTGCCACAAGTCTTCAGAACAGTTCTGTTGATTCAATTGTTCTTAAATGTTTATCGGCCAGATCACCAACTCTAGCTGATTGGCAGGTACCAGGTATATACTTGTTTTTGGCTCGTGAAAAACATGAAAATATTGTATTTGTCATTGTTTCTGTCTTGGTTTATTTGATTCTGATTAGTTATTTGTTGTACAAAGCCTTGGTTGTTTGTTATAGGTTGGTATTCATATAATCAAAGCCTTGCAGTCTTGGTGAATTTGTTGGTTGTTTGACTTCTGAGGTGTTGACCCTGAACTGGCCAAAGCTTCCAAGCTTTTAGCTGAGACGCTCCCAGGTGAGCAAGAAGGAGCTGATTGACAGCTGGGTGATGTTTGCTGTGGCCACGCACGAGGCCAACAAACAGAAGGAGACTCGTTGAATCAGGGCTTCAGCGCGCGACCACGTGAAGCTTGTGGTGACTCTTGTGGTTGGAGAATGGTGGTGGTCGTTGTCCTTAGTGAGCTTTAGTGTTGTCACAATCATTAGTTGAACTGCATGAAGACTTAAGAAACATTTATGTACGGTCACGAGTATCACCGTCATTGTTAGTTGGTGTTTGCTAGTATGCTGCTGTCACTGACTAGCATCATGATTGATCATTGTTGGTTGTTGATGTTTTCAGTGATGAGCAACCATATATTGAGTTGATCACTTTCAGCTCCGCTGAAACCCAGCATGGAGATAAAAAGAGAGAGAGAGAGAGAAAGATATGGAGGTCAGGTCTGATTCACAATCATCTCTCCACAGCCAAGAGAAATATATGTTTCATCTCCTATGACTGTGAATGGAGTATTTCTCAAAATAGGGTGCCCCTCAATGATCCATGATAGACAAGAAACAACAATAAGCCACCTATTTTTGGGGTCCTCTACGGCTTGAGAAACCACCAACTCAGTTGGATATTGTTGTGCCCTGAAGCGCTGGCATTCGAGGCGAATCAGAAGACGGAACTCTGAGCCTATTGCGGTGCAGAAACTGGTCCAGTTGCCCTGCTGGGTTGGTCCCCACATTGCCGATTTGGATGGGGGCTGGGAGGTATTCGAAGGTCAGAAGTCCAAGGTCAGACATTTTTTTCCAAGGTCCGAGAACGGGTTATTTAAGGTCCAAAACTGCAGATCATGTCAACCCCTATTTGCTACATATCCAAAGGCGGGTAAATGGTTAAATATATTGATCAATTGAATCGAATTGATCTATACTTTCAGTGGACCGTGCTGTTTAGCTCAATGTTGCAGAACGGATGATGTGAATTGATGTGATGTGTAGTGATTAGTCTAAGAAGTGTTTTGACTACTGTAGTATAAGAACCATTTAGATAACTTAATTCCTAATAGATGGATTGTGGCTTCACGTTCGAACGATCTCAGTGATTATACAGTATGGTTGAAGATCACATAGTAGACAACAGGCAACAGTGGATCAGAGGATTCTCTGTATATACGAGGCTGCTGATGAATTATGGGTATCTTTCCCAAAGACGAAACAATTTAGCAAGAAACCTTCATCCTTTTTCCAGGGGTACTCCGTTTGATACGTTGAGAAATCCGTTTTTATCAAATACTGGCGATGATAAATCGTTCAAGGGAATGGTTTATCATGTAGCCCAAGCATAGCCACTGACATCCTTTTCAGCTTGGATACTTCAGCTGCCACGATGGATAGCTGCATCCATGTGACGTGCGTTTCGGCTCCAGCGTCAGTTAACTCCTGGGCCTTGCGCGCCATTTTTGACATGTCCTTAGTGCGCCGCTTGGCTGCGCCAGTGGGGGATCGCAAGCGACGTCAGTTTCTCATGTGATGTTTCAGCTCCCCCAAGCATCGAAGGTGCGTCCTAGCTTTAACAAAAATGTGCCCTCCGTACTTTGCATTACCAAATGACGCCATGGATTGCCAGTTGCATCCATCCAAACCTTTGGATGGCGACTTGCAATGGTGAGTCAGGGTTGCAAGTTACATTTTGTGATTTATTCCTAGTCAGTGTTATGTGTGGCAAGTCTGCACCAGCTCACATGCCTCCATTTGAGGACTCACAAGGCTTCTCGGCAGCAGGAGCTGGCTCAAGGGAGGTCAGGATGGAACCCATGGGGAAGCTGAGGGGTGGTGCGCCCCAACCACCATTGCTGTGGGAGCACCCGTGTGATACAGTCGAGGCCAGGTGGATGAAAGTTTGCGGAGAGCAAGTGATGATTTGGCAGAAAGGATTCCTGACAAAGTTGTAGTTGTTGTATAGATGTAGTGTATTATGTAACATGGAGGGGTGCGCATCATTGCAGCTGCCGCGTTGAAACTCCCTGGGGCTGGTTGGACGCTGAGGCGGTAAGGCTCCATGTCTGGAGGCTTCAAAGATTCCTTCACCAAGGATGACTCCAAAGAGGACGTGCTTGGACACTTGGTGGCTCTGGATCTTGGGTTCAGGGGGTCCACCTTTAGGGGGTCATGGTTCAAGGAGGAGTTTTATTTTAGGCATCCTTGACCGTATTTCATCAAGGATCAATGGTGGAGATTCACTATGAATAGTTGGGCCGGGTTTTTCGGGCCGTGGCAGCTCTTTGAACAGAAACTGTGGTGATCAGGTCGGTATATGTTCTGCTATGTTGGGGAATCTTGAGCGTGGTGCCCTTGTGCGAAGATCACTTTGGTTCAGGTTGGCCAAGCGTTCCTGATGCACATTTATCTCATATTTGTTCCATAGTAAAGCCCAAGCCAAGAAGATGGATGAAGATGCAGGCTTTGTGGCGTTGCCAACTGCTTACCCCATTTTTCATGGGTGATTTGAGCATAATTATGTGCGTTTTGTTTGAAAGTACTTTTGGATTTTGCTTTGGCCGTTTGTTCGCCTTCTAAGGGCGTGTTTTGTTCAACTTTTGGAAAATCCTGTGTTTCGGTGCTCCGCTGGTTGTTTTTTCTTGGGAATGCCCGCCGGCATGCTGAGGATACGATGACACTGCCTTCTACTACTTCGTGGCTCAGAGCAGAAATAGCGGAGCCTCCAAATCCAGCTCTTGGTGGATGATTTTGGGTAGTGATTACGGTAGTGATGGTTTTTGATGGTATACAACGGTTCATAGTTCACACTTGCTTAAATGGTCAACAGCAGGGGGTAGTACATACCTTGACATTGGGTGGTATGGCATGGCTCCCTTCACCCAATGCTTCAACCCAGCAACTGCCCTTATTCGTGCCTCTGGAGTCCGTGCTGTACACTCACGCTGGATGATGGTTGTGGTCATTCCATTTTGCATCATACCACTCAGAACATATCACAAACCACAAGCCATATACCTTTTGTGTACTTGTGTTGGTGGATCATCACAATGGATCATGTGCCGTCCATGGGAGCACGCATCCAGAACAGTAAGCCAGAGATGTTGAATTGTGCAACAGCGTTAGCCACATTGTCACGATTACTGCAACGGTAGGTCCAACAACTTCCCAAGCGGCATCAATTTTTTGCATGGAGTGTTTTTGACATGTTTTTGACCTGCTGCATACATGATTGAGACTGACCTTTACACACCCACACTCAAAGATCTAGCTGGAACAGTCCGGGGACAAAAACATCCATCAAGTGGATCTCTGAACCAAAAATGATCGGGAAAAACCATTTGAGATACCCTCATACAAGTTGAACCAGTCAACAGCTTTGATGTTGTTGCTTGGGTGTCCCTTCTCGACCAGGTAGTCTCGGTGTTGACCTGTGTCGCTGTCCCTTGGACCTTGTCCTTCCTGTACAGCTTCTTTCGGCACGGTCACGATGCTGACAACGAGTTTCCCAAGAGAAGCAGCGACGGTAGCAAGTTGAAACTTGGCAGAGGAGCTGTTGAGGCCAAGCAGCGAGAACTTTTGACTGAAATCAGCGGAGGTTACCCATAAAGGGATTTTTTTTTGGCAGCACCCATGTTCTAAGGTTTGAGTCCTTCTGGGCAAAATTCCATTGACCATGTTTTTGACCTGCGGCCTTTGCGATGCATTTGGGCGGTTCGTACCAGGGACTGTGCCGTCAGCAGACTAAGAAGTGTTTGGTTGTGCAGGCCTCAAGTTGGTGACAAGTCGATGACCCCGGTTGCAAGTAGGACAACTATCAGATTCTTCGATCTACAGAGTTCCAACGACTCTTCCAGCTGGCACATCGGGTCCATGATATGCTTCCCGTTGTCTTGTTGGCAGCCAGGAAATATTGTCAAACTGCGGCCATGGTCGAGAAGGTTGAGACTTCTCGGGCGGAAGCCAGAAGGTTTACGGCAAGGACGGGATTGGTTTACTTGTGACTTGGCAGATGTGCAAGTTGGTCCTCACCCCCAACCAGGACTTTTTGCTTTTATACCCTGCTAAATGAAAGGAGTTAGTTAGTCATAGAAATTCATAGAACATGAAAGCAATTGAATGGTGGAAACAAAATGTACAGTGTGCCAATCCCGACCTGTTGATCACACAGAGTGAAGGCATCGGACAGTGCTTGATCGGATTTCAGTTTTTACATGTTGCTTTTGAATGGTTGCCCATTCTCGTGGGCATGCAGCGGGCTTTGAATTTCCCGGTTTTGCTGGAATGTGATTTGATCATGAGACTGGTACAGCCATTGCTCATAATACACAAGTGAACTTGCCTGCTAACTGTTGCAAATGCACAAGGGGTAGCAAACCATAGAAGGCAAAAAGTGGCGTGTTTGTGGGTTCAACACCAACAGTTCCCCAGCTGTTCACTTCCTAGCCATGACCAGTCACCCGGATTGCCTGGGATGTTCACCCCTTTCCTTGGACCGTCGTGGCGCCACATGGCTTCACTAAGGATCCAGACGGTGGTGCTCTCGATCATTTGGGCGGTGATTTTCGGAACCATGGCACAGCTGGGCCACGAGAAAGAAATTCAGCGCCTGGGCTCATGATGGGTCATGGGGTGAGAATAGGGAACCCCCCAAAATAGGTAGTTTATTGCTATAAATGACTAGTATTGGATGATTTAGGGGTCCCCTATTTTTAAGAAGCACCCAGATGAACTCCATGATGACTCGAAATGTGGTCGGAACCTTTGTTTATGGACGACCTCATGTTTTTTTTTTTCGATGTGGGACCATTTTACACCAGTATGGATACAGATGGTAGTGGTTGGAACTTGTTGCAATCAGAGTCGTGGGAGGCTTGGAGCGCAAGCGTTTCAGTGGCGACGGCTTGTGCCCCAGGAAATTTGATCCCTTTGAGATCTTGGATGTCACACCACAGTCTACTGGCTCGCAAATTAAGCGAGCATATCGGAAGTTGTCCTTGAACTACCATCCGGACCCTTGGCTCATTTGTAGCTCAGACGCTGCACGATGTTTGCTTTTTTCTGAGTGATTCACTGGCCGGGGTGCTCGCATTTCAATTTTGGAAGGCCTTTGTGGTGCAGTATATTGCATATCGCACTGTAGTGACAAGAGTATCCAGAACTGCCAGCTACAGCTAGGTATCAGCTTTGCATCGTAATAGCAAAATTTGTTTGGCGAATTTATTTCAATTGAATCAATTCACTCACAGCTTTGCAGCGGACAGCATTGGATTGCTCCAAACGCATACCTCCGGGTCTTGCAGTGATCCTTGTATGGTCTCAGCTACTTGATTTGAATTTGTTTCAGGTCATTCCATGGATGCACTATGAATTGGATCCAAGATTTTCTGGCAAGCAATCTGAAGTGTATAGACTTCCCCTATATAGATTGCTGGATTCTTCCCCAAATACTAGTAATGGAGAGCTTCAGTGGGCCAAATCTGAGTTTTTGAGTGGAAGCTGTTTCTGCTGAGATTTGTTGGAAGGGACCAGCTGCAATCCGTTGCCAACCGCTGGCTGGTTTCTTAGGACAAGAATCCCGATGATCCTTTAGCTGCCTCGCGCTTCATTCAGATTACCAAAGCCTACCAAGCTTTGACTGAACCTTGGAGAAGATCAAGGAGATCGAGGGAGGAGTGCCGTGTAGTTTGTTGACCCTGGATGAAGCTAAACCCCAGGTTGATTAACTGGGGATTTACCATTTTAACCAAAAACAAGTTGGCTTTTAGGGGATACCCCCTATTAATCAACCAGGGGTTTATTAATCCTGGGTTAACATTAATCCAGGTTTGATGCAAAGCGCAGTTGGTTGCCTTCCGTAGGCAGTGCTAACATGCGCCAAGATGTACCAAGCATGTTTTGTTAGTTGATTTCAATGGTGAGCAACCGCTCTCATTGCGAGTTGTGTTTGCACTGCGAGGGAACCATGGCTAGCGGGTATGGCTTTCGGGGCGGCTTTGTCGAATCATGAGGGCGTCGTTCTCGATGGAAGGGAAAGAAATCATGCAGAGGAATGCTTGACGTTCGACGCATTTTCAAGTGACAGGCTTATTTGTATTGCTGGGATCAAGTTGCAAGAAATACGCTAGAAGAAGCCTCGCATTAGAGGGGCTGTCCTTGCTCAGCATGTTTCCATGATTATTTGATTGTTTTTGTGCAAACCTGATGAAAATAATCACAAAGAAATCTTCGGAGTCATTCAAGAGGAGTCAGTTTACTTGGCCAGAGGCAGCCAGCTTGCAATGACATTGCGGCTCAGAGACAGGTAGACAGACAGACAGACAGACAGATAGATAGATAGATAGATAGATAGATAGATAATAGATAGATAGATCGATTGGCAGATCAAGAATGGTACCAAGTTAGACATACGACATTTGGATGCAATGATAGGCATGCAGAAACATGGTGTAACACAAACAATGTTTCATTTACACGTCTACCTGCAAACATTTGATTCCTCATGATGTAAACCCGGAGATTGGTTTCAAAGAATCTGAAGTGTTGCAGTTTTTTCACAGGTTCTCTAACGTGGCTGTAAGCCTACAACTGTGCGAAATCTCCGGGCGGGAGACTGGCTGTGCCCTTCCTGTCCGGTCGTGTCGCACCAAGGATGAAATCTCCAAGAGGAACTGGGAGAAGTTTGGGAGCCTTGGCGCCAGCTGAGGGCTTGAGACATGGTGATCAGCATCTCAGTGACCCATCTCCTAGGGGAAAGTGATGAGGTCAGGCTTTTTAGCGGGGGATCTCACAATGGAATAAAATGGACCGGGTAGTTATATGTAGTCATGACAGTCCCTTGGGGTATGACAAGAAATCCCTTGCAGATCATGTTTTTGTCGATTCAAGTCTTTGTGGATGACAGCCTGCTGTTGAGAATCCAGCCCAAGTGCTCACAGAATCATGTGTTTTTATTGTTTTCCATTGCCCCAGCGTCCACTCACCTTTAAACGGCCCGGGTTTAGTTGATGGAATCTGGCTTTTTTTGCGGCTGTTTCCTGATAATGCCCAGAGTCCCTATTTATGCTTGCCACATATGGTGTGACGGGGAGGGACAACGGCAGGTACCCCTGCACCCAGCAAGTCATTGCACCAAGGAATCCGGATGGCCCTCAAGTCAACAAGGTTGGCATTGGCCTTCCTAGATTTCTTTTGGAAAAAGATGCCTGGCAAGCTTTGCAGCACTCACTGCGTTTGAGTGACATGAAATTGGATTTGTGAACGGCTGCAATGTCACGAGGTTGAATATATGTTCTTACATTCATTTGGATCATATCAATTTGTTGTGCTCGGAAGCGGTCATGCTACCCGGGAAGCGATCGGTCAAGAATCAGATGGTATTCAGTTTGCTGCGTTTGCATTATAGGTAGTAGTGGGTCATTATGCCTGTACCACTCTTAGAATCTCTCAAGACTGTTTCTTTGCGTGTTTTTTGAGATGTATTGAGCCGAGTTGGCCAGAACTTCAATCACTGAAAGTGCGGGGTTCTTGTGTTTCATCTCCAGACCCATGGGCAACATGTTTGATGATCTATGAAGATGACGCCCTTGGCCCAGGAGAATCACCTCATGATTTTGTGCAGCTTTTTCTTTGTGATTGTCATTTTGGTCCCCATGACCTTCATTTGCTACTACCAGAACAGTCGGAACTTCGCCGTCAACGGGGACCCTCGGCTGACTCAGCTGACTTCTCCTTGCTTCACTTTGCGCAAGTGTGTCACTTTGGTGAGACTACACGTGTGCGCTCAGGTGATGATAGAAACTCTGCAATTCCTCGGGCCTCTTGGATGATTGGGGTTCAGTGGCACTGGGTCCGTCCACGATGTCTCGGGGAAACAAGTGCTTTGGAGGCACTTTTCTTCAAGGTTGCGCTCAAAATTCTACTGTTATGATCGCCTAGCACTGTGGGTTTTTTGTTTGCTCAAGTGCTTCGCCTGGCAGTTTGCGGATTTACGTAGTTGTATTATGTAAGCCAAGTGCCTGCCTTCTCTTGTTTAATGGTTTCTGTGGTAGTGCGCTTGGCATGTCTATTTTTGTTAGTTTCGTTTTGTCGGTTTTGTGGCCTCCCCAAAGGCATGTTTATGTCATGAACAGGGGAAATGGCTTACTTGTGGTGTTATCCCGCCCCAGCTGGCATTTGTTCCGTCAACCACTCAGCTGCTAGTTTTAGCAAGCATAGTTGAATAGTTAGCTGGTAAAAAGTATGAATCAACTGCTACTGTATCAGCGGATTACCAATGAGCTGAAATAAATTTATCAACCATTGTTTTTATCACGCATAAATCCTTGACTTGTCTCAGTCAAGCAGTCATGGTGAGTCATGGTGAGTCATAGTGATAGTCAAACCCTAGTGCATACCAACTTCCAATCAGCGGGAGGCCATGATTTCAGCACAGTTCCAAACCGTATTCACGCAATGGTTGAAGCATCCACTAGCCACAAATCAATGTCAATCACAGTTTTACGCTCAAGTTACCGATCATATCTACCCTAGCTATATCATGCTATATCGAAATCACTGTTTGACTAAAGTTCCTGATCGCTTCCTTATAGTCTAGATCCTATGTTTGATAGCATTCTGATTGCCATACACTTGCAGGTATGTACTGACATTGCAGGTGTACCGTTTTACTATATCTCAAATACCATGTCTAGTTTCTCAGAATTTTCACATGTTATACCCGATGAATAGTAATTACTACCTCACCAGCTATACCATCACTTGGATATACAGTTTGTCAACGTGTAGCTAACGCATGTTGATGTTTCGAGTGTATCTCTGGCATGTCTCAATTCTCACGGCTGCCATCTTGCTCGATTGGGTTGACAGGGCCCTTGAGCTAGCACGTAGCTACCGTGCGCCATATGCGCCAGAAAAGGTCTTGCTGACCGTCTGTGACTTGGTGGACTTCGAGTGCTACCGCGGTGAGTGAAGTTGATATTGGTAGCGGAGCCCAAGCCTGGGCTGCCTACCTTGGTGAGGGTTCGACTTTTTGCCTTTGTCGAGCTCTACGGCAACCATCACCCTTTGTCTTCAAGAAGTACCCGATTCTGAACTTCTTCGACGGCAACCATGGGAGGTGGTGGAAAGGGCGGAAATGCTGCACAGCAACCAGCCCAACCTAAGGGATTGGACTCAGGTTTGGCAAAGGCAGCGCCATCTGCGGTGGGTCTAAGCCAAAAGACCTATCGAGCCTACAGGAGGCGATTGGATCTCTTCGGTCGTCAATGTCTTCGACGAGGGCACGATGTGGCGATCGAGGGGGCATACCTTGTTCTTTCCCAACTACAAGACGCTGCTTGGGACGCAACGGAAGGAATGGATTTTGATGAGTTGGAGCTCTCCACCGATCCTTTCGACGCAATCAGGACCGTGTTGGACGAGCTCTACCAGCATGAAGAGGAAGTGGAGCTCCCGGAAAAGTGTGAGGAGTTCTTCCAGTCCTTCCACCGTGAGAAGAACGAGGAGCTGCAGGCCTACCTGGTGAGACACCAATCCATGAGGAGAAAGCTCAAGGAGTTGAAGGTGGAACTACCTGGACTTCTCGCTGGATGGCACCTTCTTAACAGAGCTGCCGTACCAAGGTGGTCGCACCCCCAGGTGAAAGCGCTTTGTGGAGGAGACATCACCGTGACGAATGTCTCTAAGGCGTTGATCAAGATGTTCGGTGGTGACAGCAAGCCGAACATGAAGGATGCTGCAATCCGAGGAAGAGGTGATGATCTCAACTACATCGACGACGAGGAGTACTACCCCTACTACATCTACCATGTGGATGAGGATGAAGATTACCCCAACCAAGACGATGAGGAGGCCTACTACCACTACACCGACTACACGGGCAACTATGAGGACATCGAGCTGGTTGGAGAGGAAGATGAACCACCTCCTCCAGAGGTGGAAGAAGCCGCCAACGCCACGGAGGAGGCCTATGTCAACTACCTTGAGAGTCGACGGAAGATGAGGGAGTTGGCCCTGGCAAGAGGTTTCTACCCAGTGGTGGCTTTGGACATGGGCGGCAACTCCACGGCTTCGAACTCAGAACGACCCTCTGGTGGATCCCGAAAAGGAAAAGGGAAAGGTAAGAACAAAGGTGGCAATTTTGGAAAGAGCAAAGGAAAAGGAAAAAGCTCCACGTTCACGCCACCTGGAGGCAAGCGTTTTGCCTTTGGTAGGAGGGCCCCATCTACACGATCCGACACATCATCGACTTTGACATCGGCACGTTCTACGTCGAGTGGGAGTACGGCCCAACACGGACCGAGGTTCAAGAGGTATCGGCTTCCCACCAATGGCATCAAAGAAGTGCCTGATGATGTCAACATGCTGAGTGACGGCCCCATGTCCAATCTGGACGTTTCTTCCAAGATAGTTGAAGAGGTCAACATGTCTTCGTTGGAAGTTGGTTGGGCAATCATGGATAGTGGGGCAACACGTTCCGTTTGTGGACAACACGTATGGGATCAATTGGTGAACTACATGACCATGCGTGAGCTAATGGAACAGGTCACCATCACCAATGATGTTCGAGATTTCCGGTTTGGAGATGGAGTGGTGACACGATCTACCTCGGTTGCGAAGATCCCAGTGTGTGTTGCCGGAAAATGGCGGGACATCACCATCCATGTTCTACCCGGTAAGACCCCCCTTCTCTTGGCCCGACCTGATTTAGAGGCATGGAACGTGGAGATGAACTATGGTCGGCAGTGCATCAAAGTGGACGGCACTGAGGTGAAGCACGCTAGGACCTCCAATGGACACTACATGATTCACCTGTTCGATGATCTACAGGATGCCCTCAGTGTGGAGTCCCTTGCGAATGACCCGGAGGAGGACTACCACTACTTCGCATCCATGATGACCGACGATGTGTCCGACATTGAGGCCGACATCATTGAGGACGTGGAGTGTCCTATGGTTGAACAGCAAGTGAATCTTGTTCAATCAAGATGTGCCGATGCCGACCGAACCCTCCTGTTCTGGGAAGTCTACGTGGATGAGGGGAATCTTTCCAAGTTCCTGGAGGCAAGGAGTGATGTGAAGACGAGGATCTTTGCTCATGGTGAATGGGACTTCGAGCTGAAGGAGGACCAGGATCGGTTCCTAGCTCTCATGGAGAAGGAGCAACCTCACCACATCATGATGGCCCCGGAATGCCGTTTGTGGAGCCCCATGCAGAACATGAACTACCGAACCAAGGAGAGGAAGCGACTCCTACAAAGCATGCGGGATAGAGAAGAAGAGATCCATCTTCAATTCTATGAAAAGGTCCACAACAAGGGGAAGAAGATCGGATGCGACACCACGTTGGAGCAACCAGCAGAGGCTGTCTCATGGAAGACCAGTACCTTGGAGAGAATGAGCGGGTACTACGAGACAGTGTTGGATAGGTGCCGCACCGGCCTCAAGTTGCGAGAAGGAGACGATCGCTATGTCAAGAAGCCAACTCGGTTCAGAAGCAGATCCCGAAAAGTGATCGAATCAATGAACTTGTCCTGTCTTTGCAACGGTCCCCACACACAAATGTTTGGACACGGCCTTCGACTTCGTTCAATGCAGAACTACGAGCCTATGTTGGTGGCCGCTCTCGGAGCCGCCATCTATGATGCCATGGAGATTGCATGGCAAAGACGAGGGCAAGCTGAGCTCATGATGATGGAGGTTGTGGAACACTCCAATCCCGAGATGAAGTACCTCGAGCAAAACAAGGAGCTCATCAAGATTGGAGGGCCCGAGGTTCTGCAGTTCATCGCGAAGCTTCATCGACAGCTGGGCCATCCTTCGCAACAGACCCTGTTGGTGGCTCTCAAGACTCGTGATCCACCTTTGCCTGCTGAGTATTTGAAGGCGGCCAGACAGTACAAGTGTCCTACATGCTGGGAAAAGCAGGAGCCGAAATCTGTGCGAGTGGCAACTCTTCATCGAGCTCCTCACTTCAACCACACCATCGCCATTGACACGTTCTACGTCGAGGTGGCCGGCACCAAACACGCCGTCTTCACGATCATGGACGAGTTCTCTCGGTATGAGGTGGACCATGAGATCAAGGAGGAGACCGCAGAGATGGAGATTGCCATCCTGGAATCCACATGGATGCAAAGCTTTGGATTCCCCAAGCATCTCAGGTTGGATGCGAGTGGACCTCATCAAGGGCAAGCCTTTGCTGACTGGGCCAGTCTTCATGGAGTTCGGTTGGAACTCATTCCCAAAGGTGCTCATCACCGTCTCGGCATTGTGGAACGCAACCATGCAGTGCGGAGACGCCAGATTGAGCTCTTTCACAAGGAGATCCCTGACCTTCCGTTCGAGAAGATTCTCTTGGTCACCTGCCATCAACGCAATCGACTGGCATCGGTGAAGGGTGCATCTCCAGCAACGTTGGCCTTTGCCTATCTTCCTTCTGAAGGTGGCAACGGTGATGACCCTGGCCCTGAAGCTTTTGGAGACAGCAGTGATCAAGCTCGCACCGCTCACATCAAGCAGACTGCAGCCATTGCCTTCCACAAGGCCAATGCCGATCAGGCTTTGAGATCATCCATCTTGGCTCGTGCTCGAGTTGATCAAGATGAATTGTTGGTCGGCGATTGGGTCTTCTATTGGAAGCCCTCTACACACAAGCTAGACCCCTATCGCTGGCGAGGTCCTTGCTTGGGGGTGGCCGTGGGACCCCGGTGTCTACTGGCTTGTTCATGGTTCATCTCTGTTGCGCTGTTTGCGCTCTCAGATTCGGCATGAATCCGTTCCTGAACGTTATGAACGGCAAAGCAAACCTGACCATCTCATGCATCTTCGCATGCCTTTGCATTCCCGCTTGATGGCTGCTTTGGCCCCCATTCGTGGTCCTACTCGAGCCGTCGACATCGCGGCCACTGGACAATTCCCTTTTGATCCTCCGGATGTTGGTCCTGTTGATCCCTCCCAGGGGGGTATGGCTTCCACTGACGCTTCAGCTGCTCCTGGACCTGCTGATGATCCTGAACCCGCTGATCGCAGGCCTTTGGAACGTCGACGCCCACCCTCTGGAGTTGTTCTTCGTGAAAGGCGAGACGTGGAGCGTGACGCCAAGGTTCCTAAACCAGCCGGAGCTGACGACATCCCCATGGAAGAGGACAAGGAGATCAAGGCAGACGACCCTGACCGCACCGTGGTGATCGATGATGACGAGGTCCCCTCCCCCGCGACCTTTCCCAACGATGGTGACGGGAACACGAAAGTGGTGGCTGTAGATGATGATGATGGACCCACCGAAGTCATCAGCACCAGAGAAAAGAGGATGTATGAGCAAGCTCTCCAGGTCGCCAGACAAGCATCGGAAGCTCAGAATCGACGTCTTGATGGACTACCTCCCCGATCGGTTCGAAAGGAAGATGGGGAACACAAGGAAAAGGTTCCACAAATCGAGGAAATCAGAATGATGGAGATGGAACCCGAAGATGTGATGATGACGGTGGTTGAGTCGAAACTCAGCCAGGAGGAGAAGAAGAGGTTCGTGGCCGCCAAGAGGAAGGCATTGGTTCCATGGTGTGAGAATGATGCATGGAGACCGGTGGAAAGGAGCAGTGCCCCCGCAGGCACCATTGTTCCCATGAGGTTTCTCCTTCGGTACAAAGAGAGTGAACCCAATGCCAGGGTGATCCTTCAAGGATTCAAACACCGTGATGTCCTCGAGGCCAAGCTGGACACGGAGGCGCCCACCTTATCACGGATTGGCAAGTACCTCCTTGTTTTGATGGCCTGTGGGATGAAGTGGAAAGTCGGCACAATGGATGTCAAATCGGCGTTCCTTCAGGCTGCATACATACACCATGGCGAGCCATCGGCCGACATGCGGCGACATCTCAGTGAAATGATTGGCCTCAAGGAGAGTCAAGTGATGATGATGACCAAGCCGGCGTTTGGAGATGTCCGAGCCCCACGGCAATGGAACGCATCCGCTGACAAGGCTCTGGTGCAAGAGATCAAACTCTTGAAGCACCCCCTGGACGGATGCATCTACCTCTCCTGCCGAAAAGCCAACAAGAACGACCACCCTTTTCGAATTTTCGAGAAGGAGGGCAAGGACTACGTGGTTGACGGTTTCTTTGGCCTCCACGTCGACGACATCATCACCGCTGGCGAAGGCGTGTATGGAACCTCCGACGGTGTGGAACCTAGTGGAGAACCCGCAACCTATGCCGAACGGATCTACGTTCTGCAAAGGAGATTCAAGTTCGGATCCACAGATTTCAAGGACAAACAGACGTTCTGTGGATGCCAAGTGCAACAAAGCCTGGACTTCAAGAAGGTGACGTTTGACCTCGAGAAGTACATCAAGCAGATCAAACCCTTGACGGTGGAGAAGTTCCGCAAGGCGAACCCCGAAGAACCTGCCACTGACCGAGAAATCAGTCAGCTTCGAGGTCTTCTTGGAGCAATGGCATGGCCGGCAACTCAAACTCAGCCGTGCCTTTCAGCACCAGTTTCCCTAGCTCAGGCATCAGTTTCTGGAGCCCGAGTAGGAGATCTCAATGACGCCAACAAGATCCTGAGATATGCCAAAGAGACGGCAGACATCCCTTTGGTCCTTCGAGCACACGGAGAACTCCATGAGATCAGGTTTGGTCTCTACTCAGATGCCTCGTGGGGATCAAGACCTGATGGATCTTCCCAAGGAGGGTGGCTTGTGTTCGTGGCCACCGAGGATGAGATCAACAACATGGTTCCGTTCCCCCTGACGGTGGTTGATTGGAGTAGCAAGAAGCTGCCCCGTATGTGCCGGTCGTCTTTGGCAGCAGAGGCTCAAACCATGACCAGTGCGATCGACAACCTGGAATGGGTGAAGATGATGTTTGGCCTGATTCTGTGGCCAACAGTCAGCCCAGGCTGTGAAGAGGTGATGCAGTGGTTGGGAATGTCACCAGCCATTACAGATGCAAGAGCCCTCTTGGATGCCAGCACCTCTGCAACTCCAGGCATGAAGCTCAGTGAAAAGAGAACGGCGATTGAAATCAAGATCGCCGTGGAAAGACTCCGTGCAGCGTGCGGAGTCATGAAGTGGTGCAACTCGGATCAGCAGCTGGCAGATGGACTCACCAAACATGTTGCGAAGAACAAGTTTGCGATGGAGTTGAAGAGGGGAGTCCATTGCCTGCGCTATGACCCCATGCACACAGCGGCCAAGAAAGTCAAGCCTGCTGAAAAGGCTTTGGAACAAGAGACCTTGGAGCAGGCCGCCGAGCAGTTCCACAACAAGAAGAACATCGAGGAGGGCATCTACAAGATCGGCGACATGGAGCCCGAGGACAAGCTGGAGGCTAATCTTTGTCTCCTCAATGGATGTTCCCTTCCAGTGGAAGAAGGACGAAGGTATTGCTCCAAGAGGCACTACCATGCAGCTGTTCAACAAGCCAAGACAGCTATGCCTGCAAACTCCGAAGGAAACAAGACGAAATGGATGCTTCTTGCCGCAGCAGGACCGAAGCGCTGCCTACCAATTACATTGTTCTGACGTACCAGAACGGCATCATCTTTTTCCTGGTGATTGTCTTGATTTTGTTCTTTGTGTTCAAGGCCGGTGTCTTACAAGGTCGTCGAGAGCTACAAGAAGACATGCAGCAACCACTTCTGGATTTCCCTGATCCTGAAGAAGGAATTTTTCGAGTGGTTGTACCGGGAGAAGCTCTACTACCATTCGATGATGATGATTCACAACAAGAAGCGCACGATCCTCACCGTGCATTGGACCGTAGCAACACCAATGCCACGGAGCAGTTCAATGGGACCCACAGTTCTCCTATGTCCAGTTCAACTCCAGATGGAGATCAGCTCTCAAGCCCGGAGCGACCTCGAGATGAAGGTCTTCCCAGTCCTGATCAACCTCGTGATGAAGGATTTGTCCGTGAGATGGATCGGCCTGAGCCAGGTTCAAATGGAGACCCACAGACATGGCTCACACCTACACAGGCTCGCTTCCTGAAGGATGATCGCGAGACCTATGTCTACAGCGATGCTGAGGTGGCCGATCTGCGGGCAGAGTTCGATTCCCGACGGGATCAACTCAATCACCTGTCCCCAGCCGAGTACATGCAGTACCTGCAAGAGGTGGAAGATGCCATCATCTTGGGCATCCACTTCTCAGAGGTCACACCGTTTGACCAAGCTGAAGCCCGTCGAGTACGAGCTGAACTACACACTATTGTGACCCTGGAAGAAGCCTTGCGCGAGCAGCCACAGGCCTTCCATGGATATCCAAGTTTTCGACGCCATTGAGATCCCCTTTCAAAGAAGAGGGTTCCTCCGATGTCAACGTGTAGCTAACGCATGTTGATGTTTCGAGTGTATCTCTGGCATGTCTCAATTCTCACGGCTGCCATCTTGCTCGCTTGGGTTGACAGGGCCCTTGAGCTAGCACGTAGCTACCGTGCGCCATATGCGCCAGAAAAGGTCTTGCTGACCGTCTGTGACTTGGTGGACTTCGAGTGCTACCGCGGTGAGTGAAGTTGATACAGTTGGTTTTCCAATTCGGCTATAACCAAATAGTAAGTAAGCCCAAATGGCAGGTTGTAACCCCTATAACCATGGCTACTGACCACTTATGACCAGCTCCGGGCTCCCTGCGCCCCTTCGTGGCTCCCAGGTTTTACATCGGCGAATCGGCGCGTGCCAAGAACGGCCCTGAGCTTCTGGCGGCGTGCGCGGAGAGCCGATCCATGGGCCGCGCGGTAGCAGGTGTAGTGGGTGCAGTGGTGAGTAGCCGTGAATAGTCGGGTTACAGTAGTGGTTATTAATGGTGAATAGTGCCTAGTGATAGTTGGTACTGGTTATAGTAATAGTGGTGACTGCAATGGTCGTAGTTAATGGTCAGTAATGGTTTATAAATGGTTAATAGTGGTTGGCACTGGTTATAGTTGTGCTTATACTTTAAGGACATTAAACGGTCAATAAGGATCACTGATAGTGAATAATGGTTAGTCATGGCTATAATAAGGATCGATCATGGTTGATCATTGGTTAGCTTTATTGGTGAATTGTTGGTGACAGTTAGTCAGGTGGTTAATCAGATCTATAGTCAGATCAGATGGTCAGTGATTATTGGTGATGCTGTGATGCTTGTAAATTATTGGCTGTGAAGATGTATCAACATGTGATTTTTGTTTCAATGATTTCAGATGCTGCATTCGACTGGGATATCGAGCATGACCCTGAACCACCCATGGCATTCCATGACTAACCACAGGTGCCACTCGCGGAATAACTCCTTGCAAATTTGAGCTGGGTCAAGGCCCATGTGGTTTGAGATGTGCAGCCCAACTCGTGTGCATCGGTCTATGTTTTTTCGTTACGCGTTGTTTGGTCATTCTGCAATCTTTGGGTTGATGCAGCAGGTAGACTTGATGCCCAACTATTGCAAGCTACATCCAGGTACATTTCTTGGTAATGCCATGTAGTGCCCCTAATACTCCGTACCAGTTGATGGAAGATAATTAGGTTGCACAACCAACACTGAAGTTAGAGTATCAAACCGGTGGCTGGTGACTGGTCACTGAAAAATCTTGTGCACACCCTGTAGGACTCCAAGATGACTCTTGAATATCAAGTCCATTCAGACACCACGCCTTGAATGCCCAGGTGACATGATGAGATGATGGGCCCATCATCCAGTCACAAGTGTGCATGCTTCAAAATTATCTATGAACAAAATACGACTTCGGCCCCAAAACCCCCCTGCCTTTGTTGATTCACCCTGCAGCCTAAGGAACGAAACCCTGGGACAATGCGCATTTGAAGAAACTCGCAGGAGCAGCCACTGCAGGGTCACAGGTCGGCAGACAGAGTGACAGGTCGCAACCAAGAAAACAAACACACGGACATCATACTGTCATACAGGTAATTCTAAACAGGTCTTGATGGCACTTGGCTTTGGCTTGCCTATATTTTTTTGAGTGAATTTGATGTGTTGGAATCCCTCATGGTTTTGATTCACTGAAACAATTTCACTGCTGGAACTGCAGCACACGCCAAACAGGACACGTCATCGAGCACAAGAAGAGAGTCTTCACCTTCCCTGCGGTGATGAAGAGACTGGGCAAAGCTGGAGCTGACAAGCAGCCACAGCAAGCCCATACATGGTCGCAAAAGGGATTATAGTGGTTCATATGGGGAGATAATAGCCAACAATAAGACGGATATGAGTGTTTCTTAAAATAGTGGACCCGAAACATGGTTTGTTTATTCTGATAAAAGATTATTATTCGATCATTATTATGGGGTAGCCCAATTATCATGGTGACCATGTGAGTATTTGACGAAAATACCGTACCAGTTGAACACTAGAGCAGCTTGGAGTGGACATGGTACCTGGAATTTGTGCAAAACATGAATACCCGATAGAGGGTCAGCATAATGCCGACAATGTACCTCCCAAACCTGCAAAACCAATAGGAGTTCATCAAACATTTGATGTCCATTGTGGGTAATGCTCTTTATAAACGAACCGGAATTTGAAACAAAGTGCCAAGACCCCAAAGATCCACCAATGACAAAGGAAATACGTCATCATTGTCAAAACAAACGTGTGGTTGGATTTGAAAGGCCCAAATTGCTCAATGACAAGTAGAGAGCCGATGGGGAGCCGTAATTCCACCGCTCATTGCAAGGGTCAGATCAAGTTGATTAAGCCAGGATTTGTGAGCGGCAAGCCACTTGGAAGCTAAGATATCACCACATCCTGCTGGTTGTTTCTCTTTGATGCCAACCACTGTGACAAGAACACCGCCGTCTCCAGTGGATCTTCCCATCACCTCCGCCACGTCACCTCCGGTGCCATGAGTGCCAACCAGCTGTCAACCAGCTGTCCAGCACCTGCCGAGCTCAGGAACCAGTACCTGGTGTGGGCCCACATGCAGCGGCGCCACGAGCAGATGACCCCGGAGCTGAAGAACGACCTCAATGAACTGCTGCGACACTCCATGAAGGTCTCCCAGGTGCAGCTGCGCCATGAGAACCGGGGGGTTGCCATGGGGGCTCACAGGTGGGCTGGGGGACGTCAGGGGGTTCTTTGCCGTGGGTTTTTTCGTGGGTTTCCATGGTTTTTCATGTTCTTCATGTTTTTTCATGGTTTTTCCATCACCTGGAGCCATTTGAAGACTTTCACACCCCTGCAACTGCATGAGTTGGAGACAAAGAATGCGACCGATGAGAAGGGCATGGCGCCGGGATATTTGTTTCTGGTATAGTATAAACCCTTTGGAAGCAGAGGCCAGAATAGTAGATATAGTAGGGTCGCTTCCGACTTGGGCTGGAATTAAGCCGACTTTTTTCTCTAAATGATGGCACCCCAATCCCTGGCTGCTTTGCGCAAACAAAATGCAACAAACATCAACACACATTTACTACCATCAACATAGTGTTCCGATTCAATTGGGCAATTCGCTTCTTTGCAGCCATGATGGCCGGACACTACAATGCGGCTGTCTATCCGATGAGACAATTATGCCATGGCCAGCATGATGTCAGCAGTGCTTGGTGCTTGCATGGACCAAGCCTGAGTGGCAAGGACCATGCTGGCCAATGGGTCTATGACTTGCAAACCTTCGGCGGAGCGGATTGGAGGCAGCATTTTGTGCCACAAATTCCGAATAGTCCGCAATGGGGCCCGTATTTGGAGTGCAGTCCTGTTTGGCAAGTTCAGAGCAACGAGTTCTCGGCTTGGGGTGCGAAGGAAGAGTTCCAAGAGATTGCCAGCACACCCCAAAGTCTGAAAGATGCAAAGATCCAGGCAGTGGAGAGAGACTCTACAAGTCAGACAAGGGATCGCAGACTGTCCAGTGGCTCAAACGCAACAACGTTTGCTTCCGAAGGGGAGAAGGAGATTCGAGACAGAGAGGGTCAAGACAAGTTGATGGAAGACCTGAAGGAGGCTTTGCTTCAAGTAAAAGAAGCAGAGCTGCAAAGATGTTCAATGGCTGAATTCCAATTGGCCAAGGCACAAGAGGAGATCCAATTCAGAGAAGAAAAGATCGCTGACCTTCAGCATCAGCTGCAGACGGCAGAGGAGGGCCTGGAACATTTGCTGGAGGAACTTGCAAGCCGAGACAAGATGATTGAAATCCTGCAGGATTTTCTGGATATGGAGGAAGAGAAGCAGGAGACAATGGAGGAGGCGCTCTCCTCCCTGAGCTCGGACCTACGGCAGTCCCAACTGCAGGTTGCAGAGTTCGGCCATTCCGCGCAGTGCAGTGCTTCCCAGATCCTTGACCTCGAGCAGCGGCTAGAGGTAGCTCAGGATGTCATTGACCGCCTGATGGAGGAAAAACGTGATGGTGAAGAGCATCGCCTGCGTATACAGGAGGACTGTGAATGCCAAGTTGCATGTCAAGACGCATTGATCGAACATTTGGAGGCCCTTTTCTTAAAGGAGGAGGCTAAGTGCAATTGCCTTCGCCATGATCTGGATGTGGCCAAGGCGAACATGAAGGCTGCAAAGCCAGAAGAGTTCTACATCGGTGCAGATTCAGAGGACGAGGCCGAGGACTTGGAGCGTAAGCTCCCTGGTAGACCAACATCTGGGACAAAGAGCCCAGGTAAGAACTGGAACTTCGAAAGGCACGATATGGAGGATGACCTTGAGGAAGAGGATGGAAGCAGTGCTCCAAGCAGTCCTGAAGAGGGCTCTGATCGTAACTCTTTACAGACGGACTTCCTCAGCGAAGAAGTCCCAGACGAGATTATGGAGGTGCGGCAGATCGAGCATCAGGACCAAGGAGTCCATGGGATCCGTGAGCAGGATGGATTTCTGCCACAAGAGCTTTGGCCTCGTTTGCTTTCGTTCCTTCCGGTAAGTGAAGTGATGAAGATGCAGACGCGTGCTGTATCACATTTCTTCTCAGATTCAAAGGCATGGGTGGCCCATTTGGTCCAGCTGATGGACCTTGATAAATTGTCGGCACAACTTCCCACTCATTCGAAACACCCTGCAGCTGAATGGATGAAATATGCCAGCGCATTAGCCTTGGGTCAACTTGAAACTATCACGGAAATGAAGCGTGAGGCGTCAGAAGGCTTTCAAGGGTATCGTATATGGTTCGATGGCCTTTGCGCATGGCATTCACTTTGTCCTGAGATGGCCCTTCGCTTTGTGGAGGTCATGATGCAGCACTATGGCTCCGTAGGTCCGCACTATGGCTCCGGAGGTCCAGTGCCACTATGTGGCTCCGTAGGTCCAGTGCCAGGATGTTTCTGGTGGACTTTGATTGCATCTGGCGTCCAGCAGATAAGACTCCCGATGATCAAGGGCCTTTTGCCCGTGCTTTGTTCAAAGGACTTGGAGCTAAACGTTTGCAAACAAGCCGTAGAGGCCCTTGGCAGCTGCCGGTCAGCCTTCCGTGATCTCACCCCGAACTTTGTGGCGGAACTCTTGGAGAGTGTCGCACGCTGGACAGACCACGAGTTGCTGTGCTCTGGGCTACAAGAGACCGTTTACATCATGGAGATGATATTGGATGATGATAGAGACATTTGCATGGCAACTCGCTACGTGGAAGACCTGGTTCTTGCCATCAAGTGCGGAAGAACGGATGCAGCAGCGGAGAACAAGGAGAAAGTGCTTGATTTGCTGCTGGCGAGGAAGGAATGCTGCTGAGAGAAGATGTTTTCACGCAGTCATGAAGGTGGGCGTCCTTGACAATGATCCAAAGAAGAGATTGTCGGGGCCCACAATGGACACGAGGATTTGAGCACTTTCCCATGCGAGAACACATTGACGAAAAAAAACATTTACTACCATCAACCATAGTTAGTCATCAATATCACGCATTGTTAATTCATTAACAAGTGATCATATAGCCTGCACAGTAGCAGCCAAGCTGCTAGGTAGAAACTAACACTCGCCGGACGTTGAACATGAATTGCTGCCTGAGAAGTGGTCAACATCTACCATGATCGGGGGGAAGCGATGTTGCCTACTGCTGACGTATGTGTTGTTTCTTGTTCTGGTGCTGTTCTCCTTGGTCGTTGCTGCTGTTGTGGTGGCGTTTCTTTGTTGCTACACCAAGCACTCGGGATCACCTAAGAGACATGGCCACTTGGCAGAGGCCATGATCGAGGTGGCATGCATGCGTGTGCCTGGGTGAGAACGGCGCGGGTGATGGCGCGGATGTGGATGGTTTTGTTGGTGATGTGTTTTTTACAGGAACCTGAAGTTGGGTGGATTTTGCATCATACAAGCCCGGATGATTTAGACTGAGCTCCGGTTTTGCGACTAGGATGACAAAGCCCTTGTTTTCTTTTGACAGGGAGTGGTTACCAATTGCTGGCCTTGAATCTTTAAACGCATCAAACAAAAGGTTGGGTTTCCCAAATGGTTCGATTTTCAGTGATGATGCTGAACTGTGCAGAGGGAAGCTTCACACTGGTGCAAGCAACGCACGCTGCTTTTCACCCGTCCGTGGAGGGTTTTCTTTGCATTCTATCAGCCAAGCGCGTGACAGAATATCAATCTCAGAAACTATATAACCTCAAGACTCATATCAACCTCATCGTTAGCGAATCATTATGACTCATATCACCCTTATCGTTTGCCATTCATTTCGCCATCACGTTTTTTGGCTCAGCCGTGCTGAGCTCAGCTGCCCGGACAGCTCAGGAATGGTTCGGCACAGCCCAGGGCATGATCGAATTCCGGCGCTGTTTGGTGCAAGCTTTGGACATCAGGTCCTCACAGCTTCTTGGCAGCGCAGTGGTATGCTGGCAGGCGGTTCATTATGGGTCATGATAGGGGATAATAACCAACAACAATGGTTGAACAGCTGCTAGCAGTTCATTGTTGGTTCCTTGGCGGTAAATAATACAGTAGGAGTAGCAAATTTGATAAGGCCTGGGTGATGATCAGGCATCCTACGAGATGAAAATCGTGAGATCGCAGAAACTGATGGAGGAAGACTGAACAAGTTCTATCTATCTGACCATGGTAGAAATGTATCCACTCTCTCACTGTGTATCCAATCTCACTGTGGTACAAATGTATCCACCATTTCTATCAAAGACTATCTCAATACTTGCTAGATCCACAGTGATTAAATCCCATGCATGCTAAAGTGAATCACTATGCGGTTAGATCTCCGATAGCTAGTGATTATCAACCTTGAATGGCCACTATTCATTTCGCAATCAATATAACAGTTACCCTATGCTCCCAGTTCTAATTTATATTAGGTAACCAGCTGTTTTTTTACCATTGTTGTTTGAGGTTGGTTACCTACCATAACGGTAACCGGAAGCATATAGAGCTGCTTGTCAAACACTAGCAGCTGGATCTCCCGTGGTGTATCTACGTTGTTTCTGTAGCTCGCTGAGGCTGTTGCAGATCCCTCACTTCACGGAGAAGCACGTGGAACTGTGTCGCAAAGCCACTCCGCCCGTCACTTCCTTGAAGGTTGGGCCAATGGAGTCTCGACGTATCCACCATTTGCCTGGTAGTTACCGCGCTGTCAACCCTAGTTATGTGGCCTCTCCTAGTTATGAGTTGGTCAACAAGCTTTTTAACCACAATATATAGAAATACCTACGTTGAACACCAAAAACACGGGTTAATGATTCCCTGAGTAGTTACCAAGCTGTTATCAAAAACGATTCGCTAACGATCCCCTCCTTGTTGCAGGAATTCCTCGCCTTGGAACCGGATCAGAGAAGGCAGGGTCCAGTCGTGGTGGCGTGGTAAGGTACTCCACTTTCTGCAAGGTTGGCTTCTAACTTTGCATAAGTGTGGGTGATGGTAAGTTACTATAAGTGGTCAAAAGTGGGAAACATGGTTAGTAATAAGGGAATCATTACTTAATAATGACGAAGGATGATGAAGGTTTCAAGCACTACTAGTTGGTGGTTTGATGGTGCGTGTGTTTAGTCTGGTTGTATCCGCACAAGCTCTTTCCTGACATAGTCAACTGATCTAGGGGACACCACCTGGCCATCATCTAGGCGCAAGTTTCTCAGCCGTGAAAGGAGAAACCCTTCAATGAGGCATTTGTGACAACAACTTTTGGTATTTCATGGCGGTTCCTAGTGGCTCATACCGGGTAGTTCACAAAAAACAGCCATCCTTCAAAAACACACGT
>VSDK01020684.1:0-45885 GCA_009767595.1 Symbiodinium kawagutii
GGTTGTGCACAGCAAAGCGTTCAGAACTTTTGTCCGGTCGATGTAGGAGTACAATGAGTACCATCATTTTCCTGATGATTTTCATGATGCAAAAAAATCCTAGTTCCAACAGCTCACCCCAGAGCCTTCGAAGAACTGCACCACATCTTGGACTGAGCAGGAGAAGGGGAGGCCACGCCTCAGGCTGCACAGCTGATGGTATCAACCACCAGCCACCACTCTTAGCAATGACCAACCACCTTGCAACCATGTGTAGCCGCTACGAAGTATCAATTCACCGTTCTCAACTATTGTCTTGACCATTGTCAACAATCATTAAGCCATCAATTCACCGTCATTTCGAAATCAATTCACCATCAATGAGCTTCAATTCACAACCACCAACTCACCATCAACCCACCATCGACTCACCATCCATTCCCCATCAATGAACCTTAGATGGGTTGAACACCCAAAAATTTGGATCAAGATTGGTCGAATTTCCTTGTGATGAACAAGCAGATCATCACTTGCTCATCAAGGGGTCAAGAAGGGCACCCAGCTGCAGGAACTTCTGAGTTTTCTTCCGCAAATTGCACGACAGTGGGACCTTTTGAGCGCGTCGCTGATGGGCCAAGTTCCGCAGTTCACAGGCGACACGAATGACACGGCTTTGTGCTGCAAACATGTGACACCCCTTGTGTTGCTTCAGCATGGTCCATCAAACGGCAAGCACATGTAAAACACAAAGATTTTTGGCATCAACCATAACGACCATGGTACCCCCACGTCCCCAATGGCTTCCAGATTCCAGCCATCTTGGAGACCGTGGGGGACCTGAATTCAGAAGCATATACCGATGGTTCAGGTCAAAATATGCTTTAGACTCAAATGAGAGAAACATACAGAAACAATACAGTAATGTTATGTTTCATACTCATTCCTGGTTCTCTGCTGATATAGGCCACTCTGGTGTCCTTTTGGGGGTTGCAGTTTACTCATCATCCTAGTTTTGACCCAGACCAAAGGATTTTAATATCTTGAAAAGTATAAGCGTCAGCGCAAGCGAGTTGCCAAGACATGGCATTCAGTCATATGACTCCAAAAGTCGTGGCTTACATTGTATCACCGTTGCAACGAGACAGCGGTCTGCGTCTAACACCAGCAACCAACCACAACAGCAACAACAGCAGCAGCAGCCACAAAGTTGAGGATCAATTTGCGGAAGGTTATGAGAATCAAATGTCAGCAAACAAAATTATAACTGATAAGCGGAAAAGGGAATCCCATGGCCTATCTTGCTGATAATTAATAGGAAATCACATCCCGATGTTGGCTGTAATAAACCTCTTGAAACCAGCTTGGGCCGCGCTGTTAGCGGTCATTGTTGAGCTCTTAAGAGCGGTAGCAAGCAATGAGATACTGGTAAGAAGAGAATAAGCCGCAACATTCACGCATCAATGAATGTATCTGCTGCATACTGTATATTGGGGATATTAAATGTGCATATTATCAGCAAGTGATTTGGCACACCACTTCTTGCATATCAGAAACGTGCCACCAGCAAGGCTTGTGCTCTAGATCCGATGATCCACTCTGTACCAAATACTGCAAACTACAACAACCAATGATAGCTGGTAGAATATCTGGTGGAATACCTGGTGAAATACCTGGTGGAATACCTGGTGGAATACCTGTCGCGATACCTGGTAGATACCTGGTGATCGTCAATGATGTCTAATGATTGATCCATGGTTGGCGGAAGCTGCGCTGGACTGACGACTCAGGTGCTTGTCTTGTTCACATGCCAGTCCTCGGAGAACCAGCTGGCTCCCCTTAAGCAGCACCCTACTTGTGATGTTGGTAGCAGTCTTCATGTCATGCAACAGCCGAACAGAACGATTCAACATGTCTAGATTACTAGCGGGTTGAGGGTTAGAATCAGTATGACTGGGTGAAAGTTGACACCATGGGCAGGCTGAAACAGCAATAGCGAAGCAGAATCTTCATTAAAGCATCTACAAACTAAATCAAATCATGGGCTTTTCATTGCTTGTGGCTACTCCAAAGCAAGGAACACTTAGCTCTTCTTGGGGTGCGCCCTTTGCCCTGTGGTGGGTCCAGAAAATTGCACGCGATACAGGGTACAAGGAACCACATCTATGGCAACCCTACGGATTGTCTAGTGATATTGTAGGTTCCCCATTGTCCATATCACCTATATAGCAGATCATAGCAGGTACAACCAAGAATCCATTTCCAGTATGCACTCGTTGAAGTGCTGATTCTTCCGGATAATTAAAATGTCCGTGATGGATCCTAGTGGCCAACAGTCAATAAAACATCATGATTCCAATTAACAAATTTTATCTTTCTGATCGGTGTCAGCAATACACAACAGTCACATGGGATATACCAGCAATAATGACCATGAACAAAGGCACGCCGCTTGGAACCATTAACAAATACGCTGGCAAAAATGGTGATCATCATCCGGTGAGAACATGAGGCTTGACTCTGGCTTCAACCTGTCATGGAAACGGCAACCAGTTGTCCAAATGCAAGGTTCAAAAAGCAGAAAGAAATAAAGCACACGATTTACCATAAACAAACATCAATAACCATGGATAACATCATTGATCATGTAGTGAGAAAATACTCTCCTCCTTTGGTCACAACTAAATCTAAAGCTGCTTGTTTCGCTACCAACCGGGCTTTCCAAGGTGAGCTACGAGGACGCCCGATCAACAGATGTCATTGTCGACTAGACCCCACAAAGGAAATATGCAGAAAACCAAACAATCATGGTGAATTATGGCGATGAAGGTCAGCCATGATTCAGAAAGGGCAATGATGCTGCTTACCAACCAACCAACCAACCAAGCAAGCAATGCTCTCCGCCTGCCTTGGGACCAAGCCAGGAACATTTTCCAGTCATCTAGGCTCCAATCACTGCTGATGATGCCGGCCTGGGTTCAATGACTAATGGTTGACCAACAACATGGCTGGTTGTGCTCAATCACGCTGGATTTCTGGTGGACAATCGCGCGTTCTACCGCTAAGAATGGGTCATCATTCATCATGGTTGACTATGTTCAAAATTGCTCGTAACGGTTGACAATGCCTCCAAGTGATCCCTTACCGATACTGTCTATTGGCAGTGGGTGAGGTCAGCCTGTGTGAAGTTGGGAATGGCTGTCTACAGCGCTCAGCTATCGTGCGTAATTACATCCAAACAAACATGAAACAGGCTCCGTTCATCTTCATTGTGGCAATGGATGGTTATAGTCATTGCTCTCACCATAGTTCATTATCATTTCACCGACCCAACTTCTGGCAACGGCTTTTCATTCGAAGGTCATGACAGAGGGGTCAGGGCTGCTGGCACAGACTATAACTAGCGCTTCTTGGTTTGGACTGGCCATCACAACCAATGATCTAGAGGTGGTGTACTCCCAAGAATTGTGTCTGGTTTCCTCACATTTCTGGGAGTGCATCATGTATGGAAATACCGACATTGTTTTGCTGAATGGTCTGCCACTGATATTTGAGCGCTTGCCCTGCGATAGACGCACAAGGAGCATTTACCTGCCCAGTTTTTTAACAAGCAAGTGCCACAAAATCGATTCACCGGACGCTAAACTTTCAATAGTACTCCCCACTCCACTTATTTAGACCATGTGGTCTCCATATCTAGATATTTATAAGTAAATAGATATATATGTATGTATATATATATATATAAAGATGTGTATATATACATATTAATATAAATATATATGTGTATATATATGCGTATATATATATAAATGAATATATGTATATATAAAAATATATATGAATATATGTATTTATATAAATGTATATGTATGTAAAAATATAAATATGTATTTATATATATAAATATATATTTATAGATGTATATATAAATGAATATATGTATATATATTTATATGTAAATATGAATATATGTATGTATATATATGTATGTAAATATGAATATATGTATGTATATATATGTATGTAAATATGAAAATATGTATATATATCTATATTTAAAGATGCATATATATATGAATATATGTATATATATACATTGAAATAAATACATATATATATATATGTGAATATATGTATGTAAATATGAATATATGTATATATATGTATATATGTATATAGATATATGTAAATAAATATACATATATATATCTATATGTAAATATAAATATAAATACATATATAGATATATACATATATTTTCATAAATTTATATACATATATATATATATATACACATATCCATCGTAGCTCATCATCCTGCAAAGTCCAACGCATCAAATTTCCTATCTGCAATGCGCAAGTTGGCTCAATGCCCATGCAAGTGTTTATTGAATCATCATATGGTGGTTTCTCGAAATAGGGGTACCCCCAAATCATCCTTCTTTAATCATTATTGGTGGTAAACCATACATTTTGGGGGTTCCCTATGGCTTGAGAAAACCCCATATGGTTGGTCAATCAAATGCAACCCAATGGCGACTCCCAGTCTGCACTGACCCAATCAGCCTCCAAGCCGTTGACGAAAACGGTTGGTGTCACATGAACTCCGCGAACCCGGTGGAACTTGGTGGTCCATTTTAGGTCTTGAGTCACCTGAGATGTGCAGCGCAAAGAAGGGCGAAACAACAGTTGATACAGTTGACCCAGCATTTTCCATCCAATTCACGGAAATTGTTGAACGTTTCCAGGAGGGTCATCAAGGGAACAGCATGGAACAGCTGGGTTTCACGGGTTTCACGGGTTTCACTATTCAAAGATCAGCTCACCTTCTGGAAGCGCCAGCCGAGAGACCGCATTGCCTGCGTTGCCTAGACCGGCCAATTGTAGCCTGGAAGATTGTCGGCCAGTGGTGAGATGATCTGCCTATGACGCACCCAGCAGGGCATGGATCTGGCTGTGTTGTAAGCCCCAACTTGGAAAACACCAAAAAATATCAAAAAATCGCAAGAAGTGCATCGTGGTAAGCTAAGACAAAGCATATTTCCTTAGCAGGTCAGTGCATGAGACCTTGTGACGACCAATACTTGCCTAACAAAACTGCAACATCCATGGTTCCAAGTGATGCCCTCGACTGTATAAATCCACCTATGGTGATGTATCGGTTCCTTAGTGGTGTCAATAAGCTAGTTGAGTGGCATAGGCATAAACTGAATCTTTACATATAGCTGAATCTGTACGTATTTTTTGTAATGGTGTATAATATACTGTATATATATATATATATGAGTTGCGGACAAAATTATCCATTCACGCAATTGACATGAGCAAAACTGGGTGGTCCCCTATCGGTTGTGAAGGTTTTGTAGAAATTAAACAAACCTCTCTTACTCTTCTCATCTTCAAAGCTAGAACAGAATCAAAATACCATTGGAATTGGTTTATTTTTGCAGCAAGTAGCTACGTTCATTGCCAGCTGCTTTGCTTGCACGCTGTTTGTCGATCTTCGGAACGTGAACTTGAAGATGTAGGGTCTGTACTGGTGCTGTTGTCTTCTTCCATGAAATCGGCTCTTTTCTTCTTCAGTGGTTGTTGCTTGTTTTGGTTCCAGACCTTTCGTTTTGAAAGCCTGGCTTCCTTTTTCCTCATCTCCTGCTGGATTTTTGTCCATCATCTTTGGACAATGTGTATTTGATATTTGTGAGATTTGCGCATTTTGTCTTCGCGGTGTCTTGTGGGGGTTGCTTTCTGTGTCCCAGTGGAAGCGTCGTTTTCCATACCACCTTTTGCAAAGTCGTTTGTCCAGGCCCCTCTGCAGTTCGATTTTTGTTGCCGTACACGCCCATGAACACATGGAAACGAAAATAAAAGTGATTTGAAATGGTGATCTACGATGTCCCTTACTTTGGTCCGAGATGGTCCGAGAACGTCCAGAACAAACGGTCAAAGGAAACACGAACAGGCCATGGTGTGCCTGGCAAATAAATCCTGAACATTTGGGTATCGGTCGGTATCGGTTGGGGGTATCGGTCAAAGCAGTGCCAGCCACTCAGGAAACAACACTTTTTCAGGCAAGACTACTGCATTATTTTTGTCTCTGGGTTGTCCGCACTTTTGGTCACATCCACGCCCTTTCCCAAGGAAATCGCAGGTCCAGTGGTTGACTACTCTGCGCGTCTGGCTTTGCAAGTGGGACGTGAGCACTGGCAATAGTTTTTGCCTTGACAAATTCACTAGTCTTACAACCAACTTGTACCAAGTTATTCTATTAGGGGTATCGGTACTGGGTGGTCCCCTATCGGTTGTGAAGGGTTTGTGGACCTCACCGAAGTTCAAGGCACGTTCCTTATTGATCTATTCATCTGATAATTTTGTCGGATACTCATATAAATACATGTATAAATGTTAAATATATGTAAGCTTGTCAAATATGTAATATATAAGTATAAGTATGTCAGTATTCTGAATAATACATGCAAAAATACAAACACCAACTTTTCGCGTGGCTTCCGTTGTACCTAAAAAGTGTCGGTCTTACAGCGTCAGGAGTCAATTAGAGCTGGGAACATGGGAACCTCTTTGAACTTGATGTAAGGAATAAATGGTTGATGGTTAAGGACTGAAGGGGTAAATTGTAAAGTGAGGGTTATGGAGTTGATGGTCAATGGTGGTTCATTGGCTGTGGTTGATGCAAGGAATAATGGTGACAGCAATGGAATAACATTTCAACTTCTTAATGCTTCATGGTCGTCAAATGGGCTTTACAAGTAAAGGATAATGAGCAGCAAATGATGGCAAGTGATTAGACTCCATTCAACTAATGAAACCTTATAACTCAGTGGTTTTACCTTGTTTCGCCATTGTTAACCCCTTCAATACGCATCAGCCCCTTCAATACGCATCAGCCCCATTAACTGGTGGATAGTTTAAACCCATCCCAACAGTATTCGTCAACTGAAGAACCAGAGATGGTATGAAAAATGTTGGAACCCACCAGTCATGCGGCAGGTAGCTTTCATCCACCCGCAGTCACCGGCGGCGGGTCCCCCCGCACCTGGCCATGATCTTCTTATCATCAAAGCCTTGCTCATGTGCCAGGACAGCCAGGTCCTAGCTGGTCAGTGCCGGGTCCCTGGGATCTCAGATGTGGGTAAACATCATGATTCAGTGATATGAATGGATGCCCATCATGAGTAACCTATATGGTGGTCAATCATGTATAGTGAGTGTGATGCCTAGATATAATGATATCTGTCTTGAATCAAGGATGTTTGATAATCAAAAGATTCATGGTTGGATCCCCAATGTTATTAATGTCTGTTGGTAGTGGTTGCAATGATGATCTGCGACTAACTGCCAAGATTGACCAGCATTGAGCACAAATGACAATCATCATGGATAATCGCGATTATTCACTGTTATGGTTTTCAATTATTGTCACCTGGTGTTTTACATTCGCCAAGATCTGAATCTCACAAATAACAAGTAGCAACGTTTTGTTTTCGCACAACTAAGGAGCAAGAATCAAAATAAGGGACAAGGATCAATCAAGCACAGTAAAGATAAACACGGGTAAGGAAATCTTTGTTAAGATAAACAAATATCAACAACACATTTAAGATGGACACAAACAATACTTTTGGTCTCACCAAACATGGATAGTCCCACTGCCACAACGCTGGTTGATGAATTTCTGGAGCTCTGGGTTGGATCATCGCTGTCAACAGCGATGAAGGTCTACCCTCAACTGACGGTTTGAAGTCCAGAACCGCACGGTCAAATGCTGGGGGGCCCAAAACATGAAGAGAACGGCAGTCACCCTTAAATACATGCGGTTATCATCATGGATCATTTGCTTGAGAATGTTGACAAGTGATAATCAAGTGATGACGAAGTGATGACGAATGATGTTGCTTCTCAGTAGCCACCGATGACTATGGGTGAAGATGGGCGACGGCACTCACAGTTGGCCTCAGGTGCCCAGTGTCTGAAACAGTTCAGAGGATGACTATATTCTTTGTTTGGGAGTTTGTGCACATGCCGAAGCATTGAATAGTATTTCTCGCTTTCGTCTCCATGCTGATTTCACACATCCTTGAACCAATCCCGAATCTAACCAGCATTTCTTGTTGTCCAACAACAGTGTTTGCGTCTGCATTTTCTTGTACTGCATGATTTGCTGGCTGGATAGCTAAAACAGCACCAACAATGGTTTTCACATGCTTCCACAAAACTGATGTGGTTGCTTCTCAAATTCAGGGTACCTCAAAATCATCCAGCTTAAGATCCATTGGACCATTTCGTGGTAAACCAACCATTTTCGGATACCCCTATGCAAAATTGATGATCTGATCATGCACGAGTACACAACTAACCTCGTTTACCAAGCAGTCTTGATCACCGGTAGCAGGCTGTCCTTATAGATCTGTTGCCGGCTCTTCTCAAAAGTTGCGTCATCAAAGTAGTCCTCTTGCTTCTCCGTGAGAGCCACCTCCCCAGGTGAGCCGCGAAGGTCATGTCCGAAGCCCAGTAATCAGTGGGTGCCGCAGCGAGCAGTGCTGAACAGACCAGCACTGCAGTTCCTTTTGCTGCAGTAACTCTCTGGAAATGGATATTGCTCCTGATATTGGTGCTGATATTCTTGTCTTTGCTGTTGGTGGTGGCTAGCTACCAATGCAACAATCAGTTCATAGCAAGGCAACCCAGAAATCTTCCCAAACCTTCGCCAAGCAGCTGATCATGTTGGGGCCCCCTGCCAAATAGACACCAACGATCTATAGCAATCAGCGCTTCGTTTGAACATGTTCCTATTTGGCTTTGTGTCAAGCCACCATTACATCCAATACATTCCAAAAAGGGTATTCGAGCAAACGTCTAACAATTTGTTGTTTTGTGTATCTTTGAGATGTTCACTAGGGCCTAGGGATCTAGCCATTTCATCAATGAAAGAAGCGTACAATCCGTAGGGCATCCCACAAACCTCCATTTTAGAGGTTGCCACATCTTTGGGGGAGCCCGGTCGCCCACATATCTTGGGATAACCCCATGTGCTGCTTCAACCATGCAACACAGCACCGCTGCCGAGACGCGACGTATTTCCAGAAGGCTTTGGGGCCGTGCAATTTTAGCACTGCCAAGGACGCCTCCTGGGCCATATCGGAGCCCCAGAAACATCAGAAATGAGGGCAGGTGCTCTCCACATGACCCGACCACCCACAAATGCATCAACCAGGTTTTTAGACTCAGTATATGTGTGGTGGATATCATATCTGTGACGGAACATGTTTGCTTGTTGCAGCCACTGCTGACCATCATGTTACAGGGCATCGCAAGTGATGCAAATTAAATATCTCTCACTATGAAAGCAAACAACCTAACAGCTGTTGGGTAGGAACCAAAAAATAAGTGGCTGTTTTTTTTTTTGATTGGTAGCAAATTTATGAAACTACTAGCTCGATGGCAAATATAATGCAAATATGTTGGGGTGTCATGGGGTGTCCACAGGCTGCGCTGCATTACTGGTTGGTGGGCAGCCCATCCCAAAGGCATGCCAGTCAATTAGGTAATCATTGTAATCATCATCCCCAGGTCTGGTTGAAAAATGTTGAAACTGACAAATCATCTTTAAACTACTTTAAACCAGATCATTAGCCATGGGCAAATACTTGATGGCGAACCATGACTAATCTAAAGATGCACAAACCAAGCTTATTGACACAGCTTGGGGTACCTTGATGGCAGCATGTGAAAGTCCGCAGCAGCGTCTCATGCATGTAGCTGCTTTGCGCATGCCAGGGTTGCACCACGGAGTGGAAGATAAAGTCCACCTGGGAGCCATGCCGGCGGGGGGAAGCCATGGGTGCGATTTGTGCTCGTAGCTTCGGTCCACGGTTGATGATTGGGGATGATGATGGTCTTGATATAGGTTAAGTAATGATTAATAGCCAGCCAGTGATGGTCAAACATGGTTGGTAACAACTATGGTGGATTTCCAAATTGTTGACCTATTAGCATCTGGAGGGTTTCATTTTGATGAATGCGTATATCCATCATTGAATGCGCACCGTGATGGGTTTGGCTTTGGCCATAGACTGGCCCATTGACAAAATGCTCCGTTGTATACAATGGATATAGTCGTAAAAGGCCCTGAACGTCTGAACCACCATATGAACACATTAGAGGGTATAGATGGTCTACTTGCTGGCGTACTCCCCAAATTTGGAGGTTTTGCTCTAGGCATTGTGAGGTCTCTTACTTTTTCACTCCCAAAATTCTAACAAATTCTAGGTCCTCAGTGAGTCCTCAGTGAGTCCTCAGTGAGTCCTCAGTCCTCAGCCATCTTGAGGGGTCTTGGGACGTGCCTGACCCCTGCCACTTAGGATGGCCGGATGAACCAGCCATCACCAGCCGCCCCGACCTTGCCCTCGAAGGCCGCTGCAACTCCGCCTCACACAGGTGCCGAAGGTGGAAGGTGGAACGAACTGGCAAAGCTATGGTGGTGGGTGAAACTTCAAGCGATTAGTCAACCAACCAACCAACCAACCAACCAACCAACCAACCAACCAACCAACCAACCAAGCAAGCAAGCAAGCAAGCAAGCAACCAGTTGGGACAGTAATACTCAGAAAATGTCGGAAACCACCAACCAGCGTGGTGTTGAGCTTTGCAAGTGATGACGTTCAAACCACCATCCCATACCAACAGTTAAGGGTTGAATGATGATTCTTAAATGCAACGGACAGGTTGGGCTAAAAAGATTGGTGACAAAAATGCGAATGAGCATGCTGATTGATTGAACCGTGGGTCCAGCAACTCTCTCCTACATTTAGTGGGTGAACTTCCCAACAATTTGGAATGACTAGTATCTAGAGTCAATCAACAGCCAAATCCAGCAATCAGTTTCTGCAAGATTTGTTGACAAACGTATACAGGTCGTGTTGCTGCAAATTGCTGCAAAACAAAATACATCATCTAATCACAAAGAAATCAACATCGCGCCACAACATGAAGAAATCTTGCCCCGGCACCGGTGGCGGGAGTAAAACACAACGATCACCGTGCCTTGAAATAACTACGCTACCCCGAATCACTGGTAGCATTTCCAGTGGAGCATGGGGTGGAGGCTACTGGATGAAATGTATCAGTCATTTTCAGCCGAAATTAATTGCGTTATCTGCAAGCATCTCACGGTATAGGATCGGGTCTCAGAAATTAAACAAATACTGTATCACTTCTCTTTGCGTTGCTCCTCTTTGTTGTTATCTTTCAGAAACGAAAAAACATGAGATCTTTTCTGTGTCAGTGTTGCTATCCAAATACGTGCTGATGTGCCTGAATTCATGACCTGTGCATCAATGATAGGCAATAATTAATAGCTTTCTGGGGCCACCGATTGATACCGATTGACCTCTTGTAGGGTACAACTGCTGCGCTTGATGAAGAACAGACTGAGCACTGCGATGGCTTCTCATTTGTCTACACCATGTCTTACCCTCCTCGAATTGTTGCGGTTCCTCCGAATAAAATATCGTTTTTGGGCAGCCTCGGGTGCGAACATTACAGACACTCAACATTGGTGGTTCCAAAACTCTGTTCTTCCTGAAGTAGGGTCCCTGCTGGGGAGTATATCCTGAGGGTAACCCTTCTGATCCTCATTCAATGCAAAACAACACTCTCATAAAAATATCATCAAGACCTGTTGGACTTCCAAGCAAACAAGATCCAGAACGTCCTCCTTGTATCTGTTTGCTCAGGGTTTCCATTGTCCTGGATCAAGCCACAATCCCAAACAAAATTCCTATTCCCACAATGATAGGTCCAGCAGGTGTTGATTTCATATCAAATCTCAAAGGTTTAGCCAGTCACAACTGGATCTTCCATGGAAATTCCCAAGAAACCATCTGGCAGTTCCAAGCGGGAGCCATCCGTTGTGCAACCTGCCGGTTGCTCCGCCTGCCACCGTGTGCAGCATGCGCTTGGAGAAGGGACAGCAAAGATCCAAAAAGAGTTCCACGCGAACAGGTCCACCAGCCTGCAGAGCGGTGGCCATGCCAAACATGGTGGAGACGACCAGTTCATCTTGCAGGTGGGATTCGTTCAACCAGCAGTTCCCAACCAGTCGTGGAATGTTGTGGATCATAATTGTTGGATAGTGTTGGCTATCAAACTCTACTGTCAACATTCTCAGCCCTTAACTAAACAATTGGTTTTGGTTTCTCAATGATGGCTAACCACCTCAACTCTATAGGCAGCCAAAAATGTTGTCGCGTATGGTCCTCAACATCAGTCCCGCAAGAAATGCTATCAACCATTGTGGTACCATACAGCCATTTCTCATCCAAAATTACTAAGTCTTATCCACAACTCGCCTTCTTAACCATTAATCTACCATTGCCAACCATAAATCAATTAACCGTTACAAACTATGTCAATTAATTAATCAACCGTTGCGCTCGCTTCGCACCGCACCCGTGGCGCGCCGGTGACCAGTGCACGCCCAAGGGCTCCGAGGGTAGTGGAGGCCCTGCGGGCTTGCTGGACCTCGGCGGTGGATGAGTAAGCCATGGTTGACCATCATTGATCAACAACGGCTGGCCATGGTGGAGCTATCAACAACGGCGGATTGGAAGGTTAAGCAATGAGCTGTTAAGTTGTTGGTGACTAACCAAGGTTAAGGGATAAGTTGATTAAGAATGGTTAATGATAGTGGTTGGTGGTCCATTAAGCTGACCATGGTTAACCAATGAGCTGATAATGGTTGTTGATCGCCATGGTTGACCTATCGGCTGATGATTAACTATGGATGGTAGCAAGTTGATTAGCCAAAAAGCTGACAAGCTATGGATGGTAGTAAGCCATTGGATGGTTGAGTTGTTGATTAACCCTGGCTAACCAACAAGCTGTTGGTGGTTAACCATGGGTAGAGTTGATTAACTATGATTGAGTAACCATGGTTAAACTATCAACAACAGCTGATTGGCCATGGGCTTCATGAACTGTTCATAGATAAGCCCTGGTTAAGCAATAAGCTGTTGAGCTTAAGCAAAAAGCTAATTGATTAATCTTGATAGTAGCTATTCGCTGATCAAGCATGGTTAATCAATCAGGTATGTCAAGGTTAAGCATTAACTCTGGTGGTACTGAAAGAAATGGTCAAGATAGTGATCATCCACCATGGTCAATGAAGAAATAGTTAATTCTTATAAGCTCAATAGTTGCTATGGCCAGATTAAGTTAATTGCTAGGATTATTACTATTTACAACTAAGGTTTATAAACAATTCCTATGACTATTCATTGAGGATGACGGGTAACTAATATAATTGGTTAAGGTAAATAGTGGGTTGACCATGAAGGTTGGTGATAATGATCACCAACCCTGGTTCATGGCACTTCAGCTCGACTGTGGAAGGTTAAGATTAAGAATTGTCGGCGATCAACCGATCACTAGTTACTAATCATGCAAAAGTGTGATTGGTTTCAGTGTTGATTCAAAAACAACTGATGATGATGATGATGATGATGGTGATGATGGTGATGATGGTGATGATGGTGATGATGGTGATGATGAAGGTTGATATCTATCATGGTGGATGATCATGGCTATAAATGCCTTTTTATCATAACCGCGGTTAATAAATATGTATGGTCGCGGGCGTTAATAATTGATCTGATGATTATATCAGATTCATGATGGTGAAATGATGCTAAAGATGTGGTCCATGTGATGAGATACGTGGTGAACAAACGAATGGCTCAACTCTGACGTACAAAATGATGCTTAGTCATGATGCTGCCATAATTATCAGATGATGGTGAATCATGGTGAAAAATGGTGTATACCGGCCCTTGATAACTACACTACAACGATCTAGTAGCATGGTTTCGAATGCCTGACAGTGCTTCAACACAATGATTGAAGCCCTTTGGGCACAAGGGTCACTGCTGACGATGATCAACGGTGATGCCATCATCTGAAATCCAACAACTGACTGGGCTCCTGTTGCTGACTCCAGCAGTCTCTGAGCGAAATGGAGAGATGTTCCGCACAAAGCACCAACCAATTCTACCCAATTTGGCCTGCTCGATACAAATAGCTGGTGATACACCATCAAGTATTGGGATGTTATGTAGAGATCTAGCATGATCAATGACAGTGGTTGTGGTAGACATGCTCTGCAGGACAGGATTTGCTTACAAATGAGGGTTCATGTGGTGCTGGTGGTCATGAATTTGAGGTGCAGAACATGTGCTGTCACGTGCATTTTTGCGTGTCAATATAGTTGTCAACGAATGGCATTTCCCTCTGAATGGTTGGTTAAACAGTGATATAAGCTGTTGGTCCTGACTCCTTTTGGGTCTTTGGTTGCCACCACGGCTCCCCGGCCTTCGCACGACAGTTGCCTCTCGCGATGTCACAGGCGAGCCAACAAAAACAAGGCTCTGCATCAACCTCAAAGCGTGGAAGTTCTTGGCTGCTGAGCATGTCACTTGGCTGTGGTCTTATGTTCATAACACCAGGGAAATGGAGTGTCAGCCGCATATTCATGTCAATATCAAACACTATACACACTGCACACAGAATTACATCACATGATGCGAGCATATTGTAAATCAAGAACTGAGGATTCCACGCTTCAACAAAAAATAATTGACGGCCCCATTGGTTGCCAATCTTCAAATGTTGAAAGCAAAAGGCAGTAAACTCAACTATAAGCGGACATTTACATGATATATACAGTCAATGAAACTTTGGCTGGTTTGAAAAGTACTGCGATGACTTTGGAAAAACCCAAGATATGGTGGTTTCTCAAAATAGGGGTACCCCTAAATCATCCATTAATAGTCATTTATAGTAAGAAACCAACCATTTTTGGGGGTCCCCTATTTTGAGAAACCATCATATACTTATGTCTGCGATTTCACGACTGGTTTGTTGCTCTCCCCGCTACAAACCTGGCGCAGTCCCTTGTTCCACGCAGGTAAAGTCTTGTTTCACTCAGAGTTTTGTCTTGGTATTATGCAACAACTATAGTTGATGATTATTTAACCAGCTAGTAACTATAGTTTATCAATCACTACTACAGAAACCAATTCAACAATCGTTGATAATCAATGAACCAATTTGGCTAGCCACAATTCCATGGACTTCTTGATGCTGCTCACGTTTGATGAGGTGTAGCAGTAGCATCAAGGCACTGCAACCAATCCGTCACATCTTTTCCATGGTTGCTAAATGTGACTAACAAGCTGGGTTTTCAAGATCTTCCAAGTACATGTCACCATGTGTGACCATGTGGCCTATCCAACTGTTTTTGTGATCCAGACTTTGCAAGGTGGGGAGCAATGTCATCCTGATGCTTCCTGCAATGTTTCCTGCACAAAAATAGTAGTCAGAAGTCAACAAAATACAAAGTCAACAAACACATCTAGGATTATGAAGGCATCGGCTTTCTTTCTGCTTTACTGATCCTCTCCTCTTACCTTGTAGCAGCTCTGCCTAAGGCCACATGTCAAGAACGTTGACACAACTAGTGTATCAACCTCCCGGAAGGTACTGTTGCTTGGTTGAACAGCCCAGCGCATGAGGACGCTTACAAGAGATCGTGACCTCCTAGTAAGAAAGGCTGTAAAAGTGTTAGTAATGATTGCAGTATTGACTTGATGCATATATATATATATTATACATATATGCACCATTTGAGGGTTGTTACAAATCAGTATTAATTTACCACTCTCAGCCCATCGAAAATGGTTCCATGAGTGGCTGGTTGCATCAGCAAGACATGCCAGAAAATTAAACGGAGGTCTGGGGATGTTACTGCCAAGCCACAACCTGAATTGTCTGATTGTCCCAACCCAAGCTCTGACGAAAAGTAGGATCCCAATCTGCGATCCAGATCAATAAACCGCCCCCAGGTCAACATACATTGGGGAGTGTTTATGTGAATCTGCCATTATTTGTGGAAACTGCTGATCCGTAGGTCGAGCTACATCACGGCGACCACTGGAAGAGCAAATCTGACAACACCTGTGTGCAAAACCCAAAAGCTGGACGACCAAAAGAGTACACAGTAAGCTTTTTTGGCCAAAATTCAAGCATTCTGGCTGGCATTCTTTCCGGAATCTTTTCTTTTCAGAGAAATATTGCTCTGAAAGAGGTGAAGCAATGCAAAGAACCACGAGTCGCAACAGCACCGAATAGTGGCAAGTAAAACTGCTCGACTTGACTGGGGACAGGTAATAATGTGCGGACGATCCACAAATGGACTTGTAGACTCCATACATTCGTCACAGGTACAGGACACCTACAGTACCGTTAGTTGACTCCAGGTCATCAATCTTCAGGTCCAAAGAAATGATCCCCAAAAAAGTGGCAGAGCATAACTGCCAGCGGGGCGTAGTTAGCACCTGGTCATTGGTTTTGTCAAGTAAGTAGCTCCAGTTGCGCAACAAATGTCATCATTGCAGTGGTTTGCACACAATACAAATGGATTGTATATATTTCAAAGTAACAATCAATTATGGAAATGTACACATTTAGGGTTCAATCTATTCATGGTCGTGCCGTGCCCTCTACTAGGTATCGTCATTGGTGCACAAGCCCCCACACTCCGCCACTAGCTGGTTGATGGTTCATAAGCTGGCTAGTTGCGGTTAGTAATGGTTCCGAAGCTGATATTTCACAAGCTGACTCAAGTGATGGTTCATAAGGTGGTTCGAATGATCGCATAATCGCACTAGATTGTCTTGGAATGTTTGATTAGATCATAGACGATCGACTGCGATCATCACAAGGCCAATAAACCATCTCATAATACCAATGGCTAGCAGAACTACATCCCTAGACTATTTCTTCACTAAGTGATCTGTGCGGGAAACAAGTGGGTGTTTCTCAAAATAGGGGCACCCCCAAATCATCCATTGGTCTTTTTTAGTAATAAACCCTCAATCCTATATAGGGAGTTGCAACAGCGAGAATCCCCTACGATGCACCAACAGCTGGATGCGAGTTCCGCACAGCGCCTCCATTGCCGAAAAGTCGCTGCCGCTTCGCCATGGCTACAAGCAGCACAGGTTGCCGTGACAGGTTGCTGATGAGTGGCGCGTTGCCTCTGAGGGTGCAAACATATCTGCTTACAGAGGCATGCATTCATGATCATTCATGCATGTACCAACTGCTTCATCTCTTTTGCTTCAAATTTGTTTGGCTTAAATGAGAATGTGTGACTGAGATGGGATCCTAAGCATACAGAATATAAAAACCCATCATGTGAAGAATGAACAAAGATGTAAATACACGAGTACATAAACCAGTACACATCAATATGTATATATATATACACAAAAACACGTGGATCTTTGGTTGAGGGTGGCACTCTATGATTCCTCTGTTTGAGGTATCTGCTCACATGTGCCATCACATGTTATCTCGTTTGTCCTGCGGAATGCTACGAGTACTTTGAAACTGGGTCTACCATCCGCGTGACGGTACCCAAGAAGCATCAAAATAGCTCCCTCATTGGACCCAAGCATCCGCCATAGGGTGAATTCTGGTGAGACAACGCTGGTTATTTTCAGTTGCCATCATCACTTAAGCCGCTGAAAGCTGATCGCGGATCGGTGCCATCTCTTCAGCCAAGCCATGGTACTTCCAATCACGGTGCCAAGGGTGGCCAAGCTACCCTTGTGCTGTTTGCTTCGGAGAGACTTCCGCAATGACACTCCTGACGATCATGATGACTAACTATAATGATGACAATAATACACATGATGATAATGACAATGAAACAAATTAAATGATGATGATGATGATGATGATGATGATGATGATGATGATGATGATGATGATGATGTTGATGATGATGATGATGATGATGATGATGATGATGATGATGATGATGATGACGATGATGATGATGATGATGACGATGATGATGATGGTGATGATGGTGATGACATTAATAGCTATGTTGTCATGGCATACGAGTCAGCGCAACGCCTGACAACAGCTCCAGCTCCATCATCGCTAAGCCCCCATTGAGATGCCAAACATCCGAAGGAGACAGTCAGCAACATGCTCCAGCATTTGATTTCGGTGCCTCAGGGTGCATTGTTTCAGCACGCGAACTCAGCAGGCCGGTTTTGTCAACAAACGATTCCTACTCCGCGAAAGGTGACCATCATTGTTCATTGTGAATCGCATGCGAACCACATGGTTACATAGTAATGACATTGTACTTTATTATTCCAATCGCCATTAGCCATAAGGCATTAGGCCTCAGTAATGACTACAGTAATGAAGCGATGCCACACTATCTTGGGATTGTTGCAACTAAGTGCCCAACGCTTGGTTCTCAATGACGTTGCTCTGTGTAAATTTATCGAAGCATTGAACAAAACGACGAACTCCGCTCTGCGGACAAGGACTACTGGCTATGACACTCGAACTATCAACAATTGCCAGGGCCAGTATCATCCTCAAATGATTATCATCTCACTGTTGGCCTCCACCGGTTCGCAAGAACCCATGACGCCGGAGTCTGCGAGCCAGTCAAGCTATGTCTTAGACCATCCAAATTCAAAAAGTACTCAACCTGTGTTGGGCAGTGATGCGTCTCATATATAACAATTAAAACACACATGTGAACATACAAATTGTGGTCAAATATACGTAACATGTGTAAATAGATATGCTAGTATGTGCAGTATGCAGCTGCAGAACCACCAGCAGCAACAACAAGCACGGCAGCTGCTTCGCTTGCTGGGATTCTGAGCCCAAACTGATAGGCTTCGGCCAAATATCGCTCCTCCTAGCAGCACAGCGGCCTCTTAGTCAGCTTGGGTCATATTGATCTACCAAGATCCCTCACTGTACATAACGCAATGGCATGAAGATCTATGTTGCGAAATGGTCGTTATCGTTATCATTGAGATTGATGATGTGAAATGATGATTGATGCTGGTTTCCATGATGATCCAGGATGTGAATGATGATCAATGACGTCTAATGATGGTCGAACACAATGGAAGTGACATGGACCATCATCGTGATTGACGGTCATTATACTTGAACTTAGTTCATGATCAATCAACGGTACTTACTACCAGTCGTGGAAAGTGCTGATCAACTAAAGATAGGTGGGAAGTGTCCAGCTCGCCATGAGACCTCACGGTTTTCCATACTCCAGGAATATTGTGACATGATATGAGTAATATAGGATAATATTAAAACAATTGAGATCTAGTATTCCAAATACCATTGATATAAAAATATATAGATATTAATATGATTTTCGAATATGAGCTGATCCAATCAGAATCAACAGTGCAAGACATCTTCTCCAATGGGTGAGCTTTTCTGCTAGGCGAGTTGTGATGATGCTGGCAGTGCTGGCAGCGCTGACCACACCTCCGACATGAGGTAGATCTCAAGATACCTACAGCACCAGCTGCGGCAACATGTTCTAGCCTGTTCTGATAGAAGAGCCATGGACGTTGCTAGTACGAGTACCTCAAAAGCAAAGCTAACAGATGTCGCTCCCTCAGATTCTCTGATTCTCATTAGTTGTAGCAGTCTCTGAAGGCTGTGGTGGAGATTTGGTTCAAACTTGATTGAATTGTGGCTTGAAAGATGACCCTGAAAGAGCAGCAGCAAGCGCTGGGCTAGACTTTGATGTTGTGAGATGGAACACAGCAACAAAGTATTGTCATACTCAGTGTACTCTATTGATATGTATCATGTACATATCCCATCTGAATTCTGTGCATACAATACGATAGAAGCACACTTCATTGAGCATCACAAGCATTCTACTGTGGGTAATTAGTCTTAAGTGTAGCGGTAGCAGAATTTCGATAAAGTTACCAAACCTTGCATGTATTGTTGGATTGAAAGCTTCAGCTCTTTCAAACGCTCTGAAACTCGGGCAGTTTGGTTGACCGGCTTTTGCAGCAACAGCCTGGCCTTTCATCCACCCAAGTCATATGCAAAGCTTTTTGAGCTTGTAGAGCTGTCTCCTGTAGAAAAAGAGGTACATCCAAAAATAGGCATACAAATTTGCCAAGCATGACTCAGCATGAAGCAAAATCGTAGATAGTTTACATGTTGTTAAACCTTGCGCATGCACGTAAACATATGTGTATCATGAATGCATACACAAACATGTATGTACTGTATCTATATTTTATGTGTTCACTTTATACAACTATGTACAACTGAAAAAAGTACTCCATAATTACTCTAGTATTATAATGCCAATCAAAGGCATGGATAACGTCCAAAAATCACAGGATAACAAGGTGGGTGCCAGGTCCGTGCCGCACGTTGCCGAGTCCTCATTTGAGAGCTTCACGAAAGCCTCAAGTCGTGGCTGCTCTGTGGCACCAACGAACGTGGCAGGCGACGTGAATCAGGTGGCAAGGCAGCGTCCCAGTCAAGGACGTTGGATTTCACAGTCAAAACGTAGTCGAGTGCTTGGGATATCCAACGAACATCAACTAATCAATTCTTAGATGCCAGATTTGTTCAACATAATCCAACTAACCAATTCTCAGATGCTTAATATATCTTGATATTGATATCCATGATGCGTGAGAGGCACCACACACCATCCCCCCACCTCGCCGTTGCAATAGCCAGCCATGACTCCAGTGCTGTGCACTGACATCGTCACATCATCCTGAGATCAGCCACCAGTCACACTCCACGCGCAGAATGGGTCACCAGCTGTCTGTGAGGCTTTGCATCCTACGCCCAAGAACAATATGGGTGTTTCTCAAAATAGGGGACCCCCTAAATCATCCGTTGATATTCATTTTTAGCAATCAACCAACCATTTTGGGGTACCCCTATTTTGAGAAACACCCATATACTTATGCAGCGTGCAATGTTATGCAATCATGCTCTGCTTGATGCATTCTCGAAGTAGCTAAAGATATTGTGTTTGATGCGGTCTCCAACAAGCATATATTGCCGGGATCGCAACCCTGGTTACCAGGGATATGCCCTGCGCTAGTTTGGGTGCACCAGCTTATGATTTGGTGGCTACTCATGTCCAAAGAACTTTGCCAGTGGAAGCTTGAAACATAACGTGAATATCGAAAGGTGTTTGGAACATTTTCGAATCATCGGTGGTCTTCAAACATCCTTGTTCCTCCAAGTGAGGCAAAGACCCGAAGAACAGGCGTAAACCATATCCATCCATACCCATTCATACGAGTAAAAATGGTCATTCTGATGACTTGCTGTCTCCTCTGCCCCACCTTGGTCACTCCAAAGTCATCAAACAATTTGGCCACCTCAGCTGCGTCCGGTGGTGCCCAGGGCAACTTGAGATGTCCCAGAATCGGAGCCATAGAAAGGTGAGCATACCTAGGTTCACTTTGGATTAGTTCCCTCATGTAGCTCGTATACCTTACGACCTTATGATTTGAAGAGGTATACTGCTGTGCACAATTTGATAAGCATCGGTAAACTACATCCAGCTATAGATTCACCATCAAACAAAACCCAAAGGTACCCACCAACGCACAAGCAGAATGGGCCACCGCACATCAATGCTCGAACAGCGGTATGGCAAGCCTCTGCATCGGATCCACCTTGCGGAACGCTGAGAGTGGAGCAAACAGGCCTTCCAACCAAATACCTGTCCCAGCTGCACATACAGGTTGGATCACTACATCAGTTTTCGATCACGACACAGGTCTTACTTGGCAGTTGAGGGTCGCCACTCAACAATTTGGATCCTTTGCACCTGGTCCGCGAGTCTGGGTCAGCCATGCTGATTCTTCAACAAATGGAGAAGAACACTCTCCCCTTCCAAAGTAAAAACAAAATAAAACAAATGGATTTGAAATGATTTGAAAGATTCAAGGTGTGGTTAACTCCAAGGTGTAGTTTCCATTGGTTTCCCTTAATGATCCTTGCTTTGTGGAACGCATGGCGGACGCTTGGGGTAGTGCTCCCCCTGTGATCCTATGGCGGTCCCACCCTGAGCTGCAGTCTCGAATGCCCATGCGCTTGATCCGCATGTCCATTCCCTGCGGCTTGGGATTCAGCTGATGAGTAGAGCAGTTGCGACATGTTGAAAGCAGTTTGAAGCAGTTTGAAGCATCTGGCTTGCTAATGAGTCTTTGCTGAAATTCATGGAAGGGATCTATACTGTAAGGGGATGGTATCTTCTGTTTCCTTGTTCTCTCTACCTGGCTCTGTCCAAATCAAAAATTCCGAAGCGATGCAAGGGAAAACGATTCTGAGGTCTCTCAAGGCTATGGTTTCTCCGTCAAGTTTTACGCCCTTTTGAGATGACCATTGGGGAGTGGCCTTACGTTGAAGAAAAAGGAAGCAGCTGACAACGCTTGAAATGCAAAGTTGTGTGAGCTCCAATTGATGCTCACCATTTTTGGCAATTCCAAATTCCAAGGTTGGAAATCTGGAAGGTTTTGCGACTGCCAAGCTTGGCTCGATCTTGCCTCTTCCTTTGCAACTTGAACCTCGATGTATCGCTTTCCCAACTTCTGCCTACCAATCGCAACACTGAGAAGCACTGACGCAAGCAGCATGCAGTCTTACAGCTGAGAATGGTTGGAAATGCTATGTGCAACCAACCGCAAAGTTACTGGTGGTTGGTAATGGCTAGTGATAGGAAGAGTGGTTCATGAGGCTTGCGGATGCTTATCATGATGGCTGTGGATTGGTACTGATGAGTCACAGGTGTAGACAATAGAATGATAAGTAATCAAAACAAGTGAATAATACAATGCTTGATCCAAAAATCGCAGGTGTATGATGGATTGTGGATCTGCTACCAAACTCTGGGTGTATTTAAGCAATACATACCCTGGTGCCTTGAAACAGACCATCGTACTCTGGATTAATTGTTGAGTTCAACTCTGCCGGCCCAAAATAAGTCAGCTGCTGCACCATCACCTTCAACGGGAGGGTCGGCGGTAACCATCGTGAACGCAAGGAATTTCACCTAGGGGAATATACTTCACCACCATAACGGATACAAATGAGTATACATAAATGACTCTGAATGTATTAGATAGGTAACAAATGGATAAATCTAAAATTCAACAGAATGAAATACATTCACTGTGGCAACTTACAGTTGATATCGATCATGATGACGTCACAGTGTATCCGGGGAAGTATTGTAGGAATATTGAGTTCATGGGAGATCCATGTCAATCAATTCATCATGGAGACCAGGTCATGGCCGAGCCCTGGGTCACTTCTGGGTGTTCACCAACCATGGACAGCTTGAAGCACTGGAGTTCACGGCGACTCTAGGGGCTGTGGTTCCAGGGGATTCCTAGGAGATTTTTAGGTGGAACCACAGCCTAGGAGCTGTGGATTCCTAGGAGATTCCCACCAAAGACATTGTGCTAGGGCAGTTCTCAGCTCATTTAGATCGCTTGTCGACGGTTAACGTCGGATTCCCATTTGTGGACCACCGCAGAGCTTAGAATCCTCCTCCAAACCTGGAGTATAGCCATTGGACTTCCAATATCTTCAACTCAACACGACTGTCCCATCATCCATGTGGTCTGGCAGCCTATGGAGAAGCAAGGCATCGAAAGTGTCCTGGACTCAGCCAATGGTAGCGCAGTGGTAGACCCAGGCCATGGATTTGGATAGTTGAAGATGCTAAATCCAAACATCAACAATCAATTCTTTACAAGCACCATGGACAAAAATGATGCTTGATTAAGCTTGATCATGAAGGTTGATACCTATGGTTGATGGTTGTTGATGGTTGTTGATAGGTGCTGATGGTTGTTGATGAATGCGGCATCTAATGGTTGGTTCATGGTGGTTCAAGCAACAACGAATCCGGACCACATAGGTATGAGGTTGTGACCGCCATGTTTCCATTTCCAAAGTGAGCATGATATAAGGACAAATTATTTATCTAATCCATATCTCGCGGTTTGAGCAAAATACCGTCTCCCGAGCGAAGAATCACCTTCATGCAAGACTTTCTATGGCGGCCACGTGCAAATCTCTGGGAACTCCAAGAGGTTGCGTTCGAATAGCACCACCTAACGCTACTGTTTGTAGCTTATGTCAGCTGGTAGAGGTCACCTGTATGTCAGTTCACAGGCTGTCCTTCTCATCGTCTAAATAAACAAATGCCTGACGCAGGGGGGGCGACCCATGGCGACCTACCAATGGTTCAGGGATGGGTCAGGGCAATGAGTTTGTTGACATTGCCATGCAAAACACTCTGCCATCAAGTGTAGCAAAATTGTAACAAACTGCCATGCAAACTAGGCATACTGTGGGCCAGTTCGAAATCCATCAAATATGACGTCGGCAGTTGCACTGGTGGCCACTAAGGCTTGTGTGCAGCCCGTGTCACAAGGAGCAAGGTGTACCCATGCTGCAAATCATGTCCTCACAAGAGTGAAAAGTGACTCATCGTCAGACTTGTTTTGCCAGCGTGCGCGTTGTCACCATTGGCAGGCTCAGTTGATCTCACTTTGAAGCTAAGATAAGCCGTGTCACATTGTCTTTCTGAAGCTGAAACGTTGGAACCCACAGTGGTCATGTTGCATCTTGACACTGCTTGGAACATCACACCCTGCCTTTTTCAGCAGGGAGGTGAAATTCCGTTGAGAAGACTCATTATCGAAATGGAAGGGGTCAAACTCATCAACTAGATATTCAAGAGATTCTCGATTTGGGCTTGGGGAAACCCACACGGACTGGTGCCTATGGTTTTCTAGTTTTATGAAGATGGAGTGCTGACTGCTACGCTAGTTAACAGTTACAGTTCGAGTAATTATGTCCACTTCTGCTGAAGCATCATATCACATGATTTGCGTCATTAGCGTATTTTTGATGGCTGCAATTGATGTCCAAACCTTTCTGGATAGATGGGGTTGTCGATACACAGCCTGCTCCCAGACTATCAGTGATTTCCACATCCTAAAACTTGTCACAACTCGTGGTAATGCTACCTCGGATAGCATCATGGTGAATTATGAGGTTTGGTTCGTAACTGTCTATGTTGCTACTCAGCATCATCCCCTGTCATTGCTATCCTCTGTCATCATCCATTTGTAGGAGGCAATTTCCCGCATCTAATCCTGGATAATCCATTTGGGTGCTTCTCAAAACAGGGATACCCCCAAATCATCCAATGTTAGTCGTTTATGGCAATACACTACTCATAGCTTCGGGGGTTCCCTATGGCTTGCGAAACCTCCAGTTGGTTAGTGGCCATGCCTGGAAGCTCCAAATCGCTCCCAACCAGCCAGCTATATCCATTCCGACAGCAGCGCTATCGCTTCAAAGGAAGGATCTCACTGCGTGTGGCTGCCGTCTTCTGCAGGAAGGAGTCCCTGGCTGGCAAAGTCCAAGAGAACAGAAAATCACATTAGTAAATAGGAATAGATACGATTCATCTTCTAGGAGATTTGTTAGGATTTGCTAGAGATAAGAATCACGGTGGAGATATCTCTAGAGTACAGTACCCCAACAATTCATGGCACCAAAATGGCACAGTGTCATATCTAGAAGCACTAAGTACTAAGTGTGCACAAAATAGCTATAGTTTTACCTAGTGCCAAGTCCTCCAGTCAATAGCTAGATGTGTGTGATCTCGGATGAAATTTCCGGAAACAAAATAAACTTGACCATCCTATCTTTTTGTGTGTTAGTAAGCCATTAGTCAGTCAGCTCCTTAGTTAGCTAGTTAGATAGTCAGCTGTTAGTTGCCTATATGGCTGTGGGTCAAAACGCTGTACCCCTGGTTCCCCTATTATTAACCATTGTTTTCAATTGTTTTCCCTATGAATTTGTTGGTTATATAATATCTCCCATGAAGGTTGGTTGTTTAATATTGACCTATAGCCATATCAAAGAGTGTGCGTACGGCCTAGTCAACATGAAGCAACCAATTTCATGGGAGATATTAACCAACAATAGGGAAAACAATGGTTAATGCGCATGTTATATAGTTCTCTATAGCTATTAGTTTGTCACGGTTTGTTAGCTTTATATTATAGTTAGTTATACCTATTAGTTACCTATATATGTTTGTTTCTGACGGCACGCAACTTCCAAATGGCCTGCTGCCCTTCAACCTCAGCCACGATACCGTGAAATCCTTCGGCACTTCAATGTGCCCCGCTGATCAGAAGTGGCGATTGAGCCACTTATAGGTTGATAGACCTACAAAGGTGGTGGCATGGTGTGGTAGAAACATGTAGAATTCAATCATTCACTTATGGGCTCTTCCAACCCAGCTACAACCACGGCTCCCACTTAGGTTTTGAGCCTGAGCTGCACATCCAAGAAATGTTTGTGAAATCATGTTCTCCCATAATCCGGAGAATCAAGTGGTCTCATACGCTATCTCAACCCACCGCAGTTGCCTCAAAATGCATTTCCTGCAGTTACTATGCCCAACCAGTGTCCATCCAGACTGAACTTGTCTCACAGCAGCCGCGGTTTTCCGTACTCCAACTGTTCCAACATGTTCTATTGAGCTGTGTAGGTGACCATCTGCAATCTAATGGAGCTAGTAATGCAGGATGATGCATAGCAATGATGATCAGTACTTTATTGTTTGGCAAAATGCTACAGTAATCATAGGTTGATCAATATGATGATGGTTGGTAATATACTATCGGTTGTTTAGCCATGATGGTTGATGGCCGATCAACCATTGCTTTGATCAATGTAAACCAATGATTGCCCCTAACATCCCGCAAGCGTTTTTGAGAATCTGAGATTTTATGTCATGAATACAACACAGGAAGCAACCTTACAACAGCCCCCCGGCTGTAGCTTTCTGGTAGCTATGGGGCCTATTAGTGCGACTGTCTAAACTCTGGTTCGAAATCAATGCCACGGACAAATTTGGGAAGGTCCCATCGCTTACCACAGTTTTGGCACTTTTCCACGTTATGGTTTTCTGGGGGGTATCGCTTGCGTGTAAAACAATAAAAACTATCATGTCTTTATCATGTGGATCAAGATGTGTGCTTCGTGCGTTGCTTCCCAGACTGCTGTCTCTATTCTCAGTGTCCAACGTTGATGCCAAATTTTGGGGTATCGCTATTTGGGAAGGTCCCATCGCGTACCTCATGTTTTCAACATTTCTTGCATCCCATGGCGGCCGAAAACTACTTTTAAATTACCGGAGTTTTGACGGTTGCTCTAAGGAGATGGTACATCCTACCTCTCCTTCATGTATATTTTTTTGCAGATTCTGCCGCCTGCTGTCCAGCTGTGTGCAATTTGTCGACAAATGTTTGCATGTAAATAAAGTATACGAGAAGCGTAATATCATCTTCTAAATTCCGAGCTTTGTACATCTAATAATATACTATATGCACATGTTGTACACCGAATAGTTGAGCAACCTTTTCCATCAGTTTTCCTCTCAAAATTCCATGCACTCTCATCCTGTTCTACAATCTTCCGAGGCCATGAATCCGCCGTCATGTCCCTACCAGCCCAGTTGGTTTGATCCCTGCCTCCCAGTGGTATGAAACCACAGGCCGCCTGTGATGCGACTCATCCATCAGTGAACATCCCACGGGGTAATGAGGTGGTTGACAATTGCCAACTAGTAATGGCTAGGTACTAGATACTCATTGATTCTTGATTAGATTGTAATTAGCTCGTCACATCTTGTAACCAATAGATAGTAGCTAGTAACCAATAGATAGAAGCGGATTGTCAATCCCTAGTAGCCAAAATTACAAGTAGTTGTGTTGTGACACAACCAATTAGTCAGCGCATGGTTACTAGCTGACTGATGAGCTGATTAGTAACAGCTACTCATCCCTCGCTGGTTGATTTGCTGATTTCCTAGTTAGGTGACAGAGTAGTCAGCTGATTCTGGCAGCTGATTGTGGCAGCTGATTGTGGCAGCTGATTACTAATCGTGTTACTCAGGCAGCAAACCAATCCGTAGTTAGCTGTTGGGCAAAAACCAATTGTTGGTGCGAGATCCCTAAGGACTAATATAATCATGCTGAATCATTAATGAGCAACAACAACCAACAATAGGACTCTTTACCCTGCAGCACAACCACCACTAGACTACTTGACCACCTGCTGGTCTTCAAATATCAAGCTATGAAACAACAAAGCCAGTGGCCCGCCGTTCTTTGGCCTCACACCTGCACAGTTCCATCCCTGTGTGGTCGAACTAAAATGCTTGCATTTTCTTAGAAGTTTGCTACCAATTGGATAGTTATTCAACTTTCATTTTCTTACACCATTGACCGCTAAGCTGTCTGGATTGATTGAGCAAGTATCTACATTTCTTACACCATCGACTTATCATTTCTAAATTAACTCTACTTATCTGATGTTTGGAAACCTTTGGAGCACTAATCCATTGGAAAGTCTTGTTTGCAAACCTTTACCTACTAACCATTACTAACCCATTGGTGCTTTCCAAAGCTGCACCTGGGACACGGCATCTTCCTGTGAGCGGGTGCGGGTGAAGGTACCGGTGAAAGGAGTGCTTGATGTTGGTGAACGACTGGTGCCGCTTGATGCATCACAACAGTTAATGATGCTGCCTGAAAGATGGAAAATCATGGTGAACGATGGAAAATCATGGCGATGGTTCATGATTCACGGGAGTTGATGAGGGGCGATGTTGTTCCATGATGGCTGAGGGCGAATGCTAGAAAATCTTCATACGGTTTGCAACATTGCATGCTGGTCAATATGGTTGTCCTATCCCCAGAGTTTGTACTGATGTCTTTGCATTGGTAAACTGGGAATAAGGCACAGTAAATACTGGCGCGTAGTGGTTGCAAACAAATATATATATATATATACATATAAATACAAATTCCCCCCAGTACCGAGATGATGCAACATAGATATACATCCTGCTTGTTACGGTTTGACAAAACACTGGTGGTGAAATAGCTGCAGTTCAGGGCAGAGATGGCCGGAGTTCACGCCTTCTGTCATGCCAAAACTGATCACGTATTGGACATTCTTGGTGTACTCCTCTGAATTAAGAAATTCATGGGCTTGGTCCAAAACCTGTACCCACAGTGGTTCCCATGGCTGAAAATAGAATCGTCTTGGAATATTAATCCGCTGATTTTGGGTTTCGTCTCGACCCAGCACCCGACAGCGACAACCCGAGCTGTAGGTTCAACTCCTCTCAAGTGAGTGCACCCACTAATTTGCAACAAAAATACACAAAAATCATAGTCCACCCCGCAAGCTGTCAACCTTGCTTTGTCTCCGGTTCATTGGCGGATCTCACATGAATCACTGCCAAACAAAAATGATTCTTTGGATGCTCAGCTGATCTTGTTGATTGAATGGGTCCTCAAACAGCTAGTCTTCACTCACCAATATCAGTTTTGCAGGGTCAACCGTCAACCACCATGACTTTCAGGGTCCACCAGCAACCATGATCCAGCACCCCCAGCACTGTCAGATCCCATGGGATCGACACCAACGGCACCCCGGAGCCGGCGCACCTGCTTGCCGAAGGCGAGGTCGTGCCTTGGTCGATCCAGTGGACAGAATCAGTTGGGAGTGGATGAAAAGTGGATACTGGGAATTATTCATCAGTGGAATTAGTTATTGATAATCAGTGTATTTTCAATAATGGGAAGATGGTCAACCCTATTGATAGTCATCCGAAATTACATGAAATGACCATGGAGAACCAAGAAAAACGGTTGATGGTGGCTAGTTTCACGCGAAATCCGGCCATAAATCAACCACCACTCGTTTCACTGGTAGCTGCGAGGACCAAGGGAAAAGAACTACTCGGGTTTGGGGTTATGAACTTTAAAGTCGCTTAATAAATAGTAGGTCAGTCATGGTTTTGGGGTTAAGAACTACTTTCAAGCTGCTTAATCAATGTGAATATCATGAACCGTGACTGAACAACCATCATAGTTTTAGAGCTGATTCATCTTGGTTGATAATCCATCTGCGGTTTATCCATAGATACTCCGAGTGATTTCTCAAGAACGAAAATTTGGTCTCCGCCAAGGCACAACTTGCGACTCGCATCATCGAGGCTTTTCACCACACCATGGACCTCAACTGAGGTGCCACGCATGGGAGTGGTAGGATGCTAATGACCACCGAATGATGACCAATGGTGAATGGGGGTACTGTGAGGCTATGATGTTGAATGCCGGTCAGTGACGTTCAATGATGGTTCATGATTGGGTAGTGATGTTTATTTTAGCGGTCAATGATGATTAATGATGATTAGTTTTGTTCAATAATGTTTAATAGTGCTGATGATTCTAAATTGCGGTTCATGACGCTAAATGACGCTTAATGATGCTTCACGATGTTGACTGGCTAGCTGATGACCAAACAAACATGGATCATCATGGTGAGGAAATGATGAATTAATCACGGTCAATGACAAACTAATGGTTCGTGGTGTTTCACAATGTTTGATAATGGTTATTTAACAATAATAGTGAATCGGCTATTGATGGCTCTGATAGAAAATGCACATTATGTCGTGTATGATTGCGGTTGATGATGGATGATTAATTATAGGTCAACAGTGGCTTATCTTGGCTCACAATCGTTTATAGCAGTTACAGTAATGACGGTTTTGCATGTAGACTTGAAGTTATACTGTATTTTTTTGCGAATCACTGTGGATAATTCATTGATCTCATATCAAACAAAACTTGACCCTTCATAGTCAATGATGGTTCACTGGCCAGTGTTTTATGTAGAGTGGTAGTTCACCGGCAGCAATCGCCGATATTCATCAAAAAAAATATTGATTTGTGGAGTTGCCAGAACTGGTTGATAATGCTTGATGTTGCTTACGTGTGCTTCATGATGGTCAATCCAAATCAACTACCAACTTTGATGAACAAGCAGCAAAAGGACCTATAACATCTGCGTGCTCCAAGCCATGCGATAAGCATTTCGGATTTGCGGCATAGCCAAGTCTATCTAACCATTTTGAAGCACTAAAAACAATTATTAACCAGTAAGCTACCAACAATCAGCAATGATTTGGCCATGAAACATTGACCTCTAGGTAAAACCCTCGCGTTCAAAAACCGGAGCTTGGCTCGCGCCATTGACACCTAAGTAAAACCGTCGCGTTCCCACAAGCACCAGCACTGTGGCAAGCTTGGCGCCGATGCACCTCGGCACCGACGCCTTTCTCGCTGGGGCTGCCGATCAAATGCGAGACCTGCGAGGAGGCCGCAATGGTCGTGGGAAATTCACCACCAGCTGATCAGTACTCCCTTCCTAACTAGTGGTTAATGATCCATCAGGGAATGATCCTAAACTAGTGATTAACTTCAGCTGATCAGTTAATGATGGTTGATAGGTAGTAATGGTTGATTGCTCAATAATCGTTAATACCAAATAGGGGGACCACTTCAGGAATAGGGGGAAGGGATTTGTGTTTCATACTGCTTAAGAATGGAGAATGATGGTTCATGAGGGTTCATGAGGATTCATGAGGGTTCATGAGGGTTCATGAGGTCTCACAGCAATCCCTGAAGCTCCATGTCAAGCATATTTGCTTACTTGCAAATGTCGTGCTGAGAAGCTTTCATGGAAACGCTGGTTTGGTAAGCTGAATTTTTGATTTTATCGGAGCACATGGGGGCTAAACATTGCCGAATTTCACCCATCTGAATCAAATTCCTTGGAAACACCTGAACAAGTGTTCCAATTTTTGTTGGTTGGATCTCAATTCATTGGCTTAACCAAAAAGTCATATTAGGCTTAAACACTATTTGCAGCAGGTTACCTTGAACGCTTTCCAGGGTAAGGCAGTGGTTACATCTTGTCACACTGTTGGTGCCTCATGTTCAAATTGCAAGCAGTCATGTATGTGTTTAAGTCACCTTGGGTGCAACTGAACATGCTCACAGGAATGGCATGGAAATGGCATGCGTCCAAGCATGTGGAAAAGCACTTAGGTGCCCACTTCCTGCTTACACTCCTGGCTCATGTTAGAAGAGCCAAATGCTTCTTGTATCTTCCTGTTGAAAATGTGTCTTACGGTTTCAATATTCAAGTCAAATATTACTTCTAAAACAAAGGTTGCAATTTAAACATGAATCATCTTGGTCGCACATGAAAGATTCGGAACCACTGAACCACTGGTACCAAAAATTGCCTACATGGATCAAGGTATGCACTACTTGCAATGTATGCACTGTTCGCATATGTTCACATCCATTGCTTTGATTGGAGCCTCTGGGGAATTGTTAATCATGATGGCGAATGATTGTTAACAATATGTGCTAGAAGTGGGTTGCTTGTAAAGATACTGGATCACGATAATTATTCAACAAAAACATGCGAGCCACACCCCACCGACTACAAACCGCAATGATGCATACAAATCATGAAGAATAAGCAAATAATTGATGGAGTGAATATGGTCCTGGTTCAGACCAATATTTTCAAACAAATGATGCACCCGTCATCAATTTGAGTGCAAATGCAGGTCCAAAGAACACGACATGGACAGAGCACATGGCCTGGTCACCCCGGCTCCCAAGCAAGGGATGATCGTCCAACGTACAACTAACGCTAGCCGGGCTCCAGGGGCCTCAGGGGCTCCATGGGGCCTGGCCTTGTCACAGGCTGCCGAAAGGTCACCACTGCTTCGCACCACTTTGTTGATCCGCGCGGAAACCTTGGGGGAATCAGAGTCGACGGTTTTCTGAGGTCCTTGGGAGTTGAAATCATTGGAAGGGCATGTGGGGCTCAAGCCAAACGGAACCCCATGAACTGCTTGGCTGATTGCTGTAAATGATGAATAAAGGATAGCTGGGGGTGTCCCATGACTTGAGAAACCACCTTGTTGTAGTCAAAGGCGTGCTTTGTGCTTAATAACGTACTTGATACGCTCTGATAGATTCCTGGAAATGGAAAATGACATAAAACGATCATATTTGATAGAGGAACCCATGAGGACCCCTGGGAGACCATCCATAATTGAGTCATTTCCAATTGCCAGGTGGGGCTACCACAAGTAATTGGTTCATAAATGGATGTTGGAAGTAACCTGCTGGCTACCATTCTGTAATCCTATGGGAAAATTGATGTTCCTCACATTCTCACCAAACTATGATTAATCCCCTTCTGCTTCCCCTTGCTGATTCCAAAAACCTGCTTCTAGATCTCCAATACGACCGGAGGGGACGCCGTTACTCCGTGGCCACCACACAGCGTCGAAATCAACCCAGTGCAGCTCTAACTTGGTGATTTGGTGAATGATAATTGACGAACGGTTTCGCAATGGCTAAGAAGCAACAATACAGCGGTTCTGTGTGATTGTAATGGTAACGAGCTCAAGCTCAACGGTAGAATCTACTGTTTCTTAGTTCAAGGCTGCTGCAAGGGGTGACAGCTAGCAACACGTTATTCGTATCGGCTGCCCAGCACTCTTGCGCCCAGTGACTGAGTTCTCCATCAGCTTGGACGCATCCGCTGTGTGTCCCCCTGGAGCCGTCAGATGCCGTGTGCAAAAGCCCCCTGGAAACAGGTTACCCTCTGGTGAACTAGCATGGCAGTGGAAAATCTAGCATAAATCAACGATTTCCAAGGGTTTTTCTCTGGGAAGGTTGCCCACCAAAATCATCCCATGTTTTGCATAGCGGATACACATGCAATAATGTGCACAATGGATTTTACAATCACCGCTGCTGGCTTTTTAAATCGACCCTAGGGAGCCAGATTTGTTTCACAGCCAAAAGCACCCAGCTCAGTGCAGGGTGCACTTCTTGAACCGCAACTCACCTTTGTTCACACTGCATGGCTTCAAGCCAGGTATCCATAGGTATCCACTCATGGAGATGTGGAACGCCCCAACTGCTTAGAGGCTACGGGACCTGGGTCGGGACAGGTCACCTGCCCATGACTGAGATGCCCCACATTCAGGCCGAGGACCAACAAGCTCCTGCAGCGGTGAGGTGCTTGTGGTGCTTACCACTCTTGTTAGTGTTCAACATTGTTCAACAATTTCCAGGCTTCGGTGAAACAAATTCTATGTTTTGGTTCTGTTCTGTTTGTTTGCTGTTTGTTAAGGTGTCTGCTTCCATTTTTTTTCTTCCAGGGGCTTGACTGTCGGCTTGACTAGACTTGACCTAACCAAACACAGATTCCTGATGATCCTTAAGTAGACTTAGCCTATTCAGGTCCAAATGTAAACCAAAGAATATTTCAATATTTGTATAGCTTATCCCCATTTGTATGGCTCATAGGCAAATACCAGCCTGATCTGATTGGGAACCACCATGACTAGTGGCTGATTCGAAATGACTGGTTGTAAAAAAGACCTCTGATATTGATGGCTTACTAAAAATGGCTCACGGAAATTAACCATGAAACATGAATATCCATGATCATGTTATTGAGAAACCCTGATATGGCTTTGTTAAGTCTGGCGACATCAACCAGTAGGTTACTTTCCTTGACTATCTATGTATTTTGGCTGCAGGTTAATACCAACCATACCAGCCAATAAATAGGTAGGTGAAAGTCCCAACAGTTGGACTATTCTCATCATTCATGGTATTTGAGGACAGCCAGGCGTACAAGGTTTTGACCCACAGCCATTTTATCATACAATGTAGATGAACCGAAATCACAGAGTGATCATTTCTAGGGAAACAAAAAGGTGGTTGTTGGGGCAAAGCTGTTTTAGTTTGTAAATAAGGATCATACTGTTGGGTGGCTACTTGGAGTATCTCCATTCCCATATTTCAGGATGATACCAATGATCGTTGCATGCACCCCATCATTTGGTTTTGAACGGTCCTGGAGCATAAGGGTCAGGAGCCATCCACCGACAAGATGCCCCGAGCTCGCTATAAGAAAAGTAACGTTTAAGCTCAGAAAGCAATAGCTCCGTTTGGCAATATCTATCAATACCCCACATGAGTGTTTGCTACCGTTCACTGCACTGGCTTTCCCTGCATCTCCTCTTCCATGTTTTGGCACTTCATAACGTAGTCGTGTACTTTCTCCAAACGGTCCTGTGAGACACATCGCTGGGTGAAGATGATCCCCAAAATTATGTCTGTTACCCGAGTCATGGCTTGAGGGAAAGTTGTCCGATGCTATCCAATGCTATGCAATGACCATCAACTAGCTATGTCAATCGGCTGGGATTGAGATGGTCAACTATCTGATTCAGCGATCAGCTGTATGGATATAGCCAGGTATAATTTCAATGGACAGATAGCCCAGACATATCCTCCCAGCTGATCCAATTGTTTTTTTTCAGATTCAAGGCTGCAAAATGTCCCAGCCGAAATCAAACGACAATCATATTCACAGAACAATTGAAGCTGCTTGATCCGCACCCGATTCTTGCGCGAAAAGAGACTTGGTCTTGAACGCAAGGGGGACGACGTATGGGTGAGATCCTACAATGAAAGAATCGATCACAACTCTGGGCATGGGGGAAGAGCATTTAAGGATAATTAATCTTACAAAAGTAGTTGGACAACAAACTTATTTCTAAGGGGTCTCTTATACTGTAAAAATAGCAAGTGGAGCCACTTCTTAACGGTGGCACGACAAAAAACGCGGAGGCCCTGGCGTTCCAGGTGTGGGTCATGCTTTTTGACTGACCAAACCAAACTGAAATTTTGAGCCCATATTTCGCATGTTTCTTGCTGGGATCACTGGCTTGCGACGATGACTACAGGACCAACCAGCATGTGCATTCAGAAGCGACAAAAACAATTGAGAATAAAATGGTGTAAAACTCATTCAATAAGCATTAACCATCACCAACCACTCACTGGTGAACCATATTTACCACTAGTGGGGTATGCTAGTTTCCTCTTGATAAACTGCAATTTATTGCCATCATTCTAACTTAACAGTTTTGTCCCGAATTATCTCTGAAATTGGCTCATTTGAGAGATGAATTCCTGGATCTTTGAACTCTGGGAGGTGGTGGATAATTTTGGATTTAGGACTCAAGAGTGGCTACCGCTTCATGGGATGTGATCACATCTTCATATGAACAAACCAGACGGGTAGGATCACCCGTGGCTGCTGGTTGCTTTAATTGACCATTGCATTTCAAGTATTGCGATCAACCATAGAGGATACTAATAATGACCAACCGCAGGGTATATCAGCATGATGCTAACCATTATTGCATAAATGACCACCCATGAATGATAAGATACAATTAGCATCGTCAACTACTTGATTAATGGTCACCCAGGTAGTCAATCTAGGTTGATCACGTTGAGAATACACTTGTCAACCATTATATCTTATCAATACTACAGTAGACTACACTATTAAATGCATGATCACCTTGATCATACCTACCTAGGTTGATCAACCTTTACGGTCACCCAGAAACCCAGGATGATGATTAGCTGACTCGCGTCCAGCCATGCCTTGGCATCATAGAGCTTGTCCCACTGCTTCACCAAATTCTCGGGCACCGGTGCTAGACCTTGGTGCAACCGTTGCGTGTGTTGCAGATGTCCACATCCACGGTGTTGAACTCAATGGCTTGAGTCATTGACTGACAAAGCAGGTTGATTCTATCAATGACATATAATGGTATAATAATGGTAGAATAGTGGTACATATAATGATACCATGAAAATGATATTCAGAAAAAATGGTACATGTAAGTCTGAAGATCATTGAAGATCATGACATAATGATACGATGCTATGCATAAGCGGTAGCACCATTGCACTCCTACTGATGTCTCGCTGGTGTTCTCAAATAGTTGTAATACTACAGTACTGTATATAGCGATGGCACTGATACTGTTGATTTATGGTTAAACTATCAACCCTCGAATACGTATGACATAAAATTCCAGTATTTGTTGTACATCGAAATGCCATGGTTGACGGCAAGTTGACGGTAAAGAAAATTAAACTAGTATGATAATGCATTGGCTATCTCCTGTTGAGCAAAAGCACCCGTGATAAGTATGAATGATATGGCTGTGGGTGGTCGCGGTACCCCTGGCTGTTGACCAAACCACTTCAACTGCTGGGATTTTCGCCTACCTGTTTTTGACCGTTTACATTTGACATATAGCCACGCATAGCTGGTATATTAGTTTCTCTTATTGGTTCTTATGACAGTTTTTATGAACCAGTGACCCATTCAACTGAACATTAGTTAATTGATCAACCATCAACCAATCTCACCTGAAAGGCCCAATTTCGCAAAGGAAAACCTTGCTGAAACTTCCCCCCCCTGCACGCCGAGCGAGTGAAGTATGAGGTGCTTCCGGTGCTAACCATCCTGAAATAAGATTGATTACCACCATTAGCAAGGCTATTCACCGTCATCAAGAAGGCTATTCACCATCATCCACAAGGCTATTCACCAATTACCTACCAGGATTCAACTATCACTGACTTATCACTATTGCCCACATAAACAGTCGCAAATGTGACCAATGTACTGAAAACCTTGATGTAGGCTTGGACCGAAAGGCAAACATCAAAATGACCTAAATAACCATGGCATTGTAACCAATCATAAGCATAGTAACTACTAATCTCCATTTACCATAGCGGTTGCCAGTATAACCAAAATGGTGATCAGTGGTTATTCAGACTCATGGACTGTTATAAATTGGCAATTAAGCACTGATATATATATATATATATATATATGAGGGACTATTAATAGCAATTAAGCACTGACATACGAAGAGCCAAGAAACCTTTGCCACCGCGTTTAAAGGCATCAAAGCTGTTCTTGAAGACCTGTTCAGGCACATGACGTCTTCAGGCAAGCTACTGGTGATTGTTGCAGCGGTCAAGACCCACTAGTGTTCGTAACAAGCACTTGAATCATTTTCAACTACTATGATCAAAAAAACTGTCACTGTGTTTGCTGTCATACTAGTTGGTTTAGTCATTTTTAATTACCATGAACTCACTTCTTGATGATGAACAATGAGCCATTACCCAGTGAAGCCACTTCAACTGGCCTCGAAGTCTTCCAGAAAGTTGTAGAGATTTTTCGCCTCCTGTGCTACAGCCACCTCGCAGCCCGGGTACTAGCTTGCCAAATAAGAGCTGGGGAATCCATAATCAAACAAAAATAGGGGAATCCACCAGCCAACGGTCATGGAAATCAACCTGATAAGCAAATGAAAATTGGAGGGAAACTTCCGTGACAAAGTTTCTTGATTCTCAACCAAGGACGATATGTCATCTGAGAGCTGACATTGAAGAGAGCTGACACTGAGCAACTGAGAAGAGATCGGACACTGAGCTGCCAAGAGAGATAGCACTGACAAGAGCTGTACCGAGATGACACTGAAGAGAAAATCGGCTGTTGTTGACACTATATACATTTCTGGGTGTATCCATAAATGGTCTCAATATGTCTCAATTATCCTCGAATGATCAACATTAATAGGGCAACCACACAGGGTAACCAAAGGGTCTGTCGGCGCCGTTCGCCCAGACTTAGACAGTGTCATAAGTGCGTACATGGGTTTTACATGGGTTTTAGGATTCAGGGTTTAGGGTTTTCGGATTTAGGGTTTAGGGTTTTAGTGTTTGGGATTTTAGGGTTTTGGGTTTTAGGGTTTAGGCTTTTGGGGTTTTAGGGTTTAGGGTTGTTTCACGTCAAGACAGCTTGACCTGTCGCAGAAAGGACAAATAGATACAAATAGTCCAGTTTAGGAACCACGTTTCGGCAACCCTTCCACGATTTCCAAGTCAAACTCCAAGTTTCGACCCCCCGCATGGCCAGAGTCAAGAAGTTGTCAGCCCTTAGAATCCATTGTAAATACCACGATCGCTTTGGGCTCTTGATAACCATGGTCTTCCGGGCAAACGGAGCAAACAGGCCGTAAACGGCGGCCGTAACCATACAGGGGGACCAACATGGCCATGGACAAAGCTATACGCGATGCTCAGCCTGGAAGCTAGTCATCGCCAGGGGCAGCTTCATACAGCCTGCCCAACGTGGTGAATGTGGGGGCGTAGTGTCCTAGGGATACTTAAAGGGTAAGGCTTAAGAATTGATGGCCCAAGGCTAGGTAAATGTAATGCTTCATAGCGCTGAATAGTGATGAAGAGGTGAATCAATGATTGATAGTTGATAGTTGAAAACAATTATGGAATGTTGTGGATGGTGCATGGGTTCAGCCCTCGTCCATCTATGTTCAAGGCAGCTATCCTCCCCATGGAGCTGTAAATCCAATGAGGCCAAACCAGCTGCATTCGATGGTAGCCAGCTTGGGTACCTGTGTGCACATCAAAAATGCACACAAGCCGTGGATGCAAAAATGTACATAAACATTGGCATATATCAACATCAATATGTTCAAACCCTTGTGCATGCATGACTTATCCGAAACAACTATAGTAAGGACAATTGCCTTCTCCATAAGTCTCCATAAATGGTGCACCTACCAACAGCTCTAGTCCACAAAGGTCTGTGTCGTGTCCAAAGAGCGGTATTGGAAAGATCCAGTTGCTTGATTCCAAGACCTTCATTCAACCACAATGCCAACCCACAACGTCCTTCCTTCGAAGCACTTCGGCCATCAAGAATTCCCAGTTGGGAAATCCAATTTCCGCAGCAGCCTTCCTTTTGCGGCGTCAACAATTCCAGCACCAACGGCTGGCGCTCTATACCAGGGACTGCTTAAATACTGCATATATTCACACAAGGTCATCGAATGGTGCGACTGTGGCCAGCAACAAAAGGCAAGTCATTCTTTGAATTGATTTGACATTTTGACTGTTGATCCTAGTCAGTAAACCTCTCAATGACCTGATGACAGGAAGGCAAAACCAAACGCAACACCATGTATGTCAAACCGAAGCATATGCCCCTACTGGCTTGCATTGGTCCCAGATTCCATTAGTGTAATCCATCTAGCCCTATGGCAAAACAAGGGTCCAAGTTACCGACTCGGCCCCCAGTCCTACCTCAACAAACCAATGGAAACAACAACCAACACCACATCAAAAAATCACAAACAGCCAACAGGCCGAATCGAATCATACCCAAACCGTGCCCAAACCAAAAAAAAAAGTAGTCACTGACCCAGGTTGCTTACAGCAGCAACCAGGTTTGGGGGTTGATTCGCAAATAGCGAGTGATCTGTAACCAATAGACACGGCAAGAAGCACTGTGATGCATGTGCTTGTGATGTTTGGAATGGGGCCACTTGAGAACCTGATTGCACTCAGTGGCTCATGCGATGTGATGCGTGTGACTTGTCTCAAAGTATAGGTGAAATTTCTTCATGATGGTAAAGGTGGGCCACGACATTGCAGATGTTCAGGAGCCAAAGAACCATAAAGTGGACATTTTTCAAAAGCCCCTGTGTGATCAAAACAGCCCCATACTGACATGTCCAATTGATGTAACCGTGCGATTTCCGGCTAAATCCCATCCATGCTGGTTCTTTCTTGAATTGTCATGAAGATGTTCCTTCCTGCCTACGAATATATACCGTCGCTGGTATGGTAGTACCGGTGGTCAAACGACGTCTTGCGTGTAAAATACTCCACAATCATTTGCTGTTGCGGCTTTCATGCAAACCATCACCAGCGGACAAGTTTTATCAAAGTTGGTCACCCATCACTACGACCAGAAACATCCAAATCAATTTGTCCATCACAGATGGGCATCAGTCAGAAACGAAAAATGACGGGCCATGCAAAGGTACATAAAATCAATCCGGACATGTATATATCCGTATATGATATAAGGATATGAGCGCTAATATGTGCCAAGCTTTTGTCTTTCTGCACATTGTACATGTACTGAGCTAAATGAATGATTCATCACTTTTCATCCGTGATTTCAAACATTGTGAATAATTTACAATTAGCATTGTCTCACTCGGCTGGTAAATCTTCTGGCCGCCAACCACTCGACAGCTGTGCAACCATTCGAGCTGATCCAAGGGCATTGCTGGCGCCACCACACGGGCGAAACTGGGATGTTCAAACGACAGTCTGGTAGTTGAACCTAGCGATGGTTTGGAACCAAGAATTGCTTATGGAGCATTGCTGGTGGTTGTAGCCCATCCAATAACATGATATAGTGTTAATCAGCCAACCATCTCAAATAGAAAGAAAAGTGTGAAACCACCAACCAAAGTGTTCTTAATGCTCTATATCACCTTGCCCAGTTTACCTTCCCCAGCCATTTGTTTGGAAACCTCCACAGAGTCCTGTACAATATTAATGGAAAAGGATTGAAAATGAAAATGAAGTGTGGGGGGCCAACCCCTCTTTCAGCACAACATTCAAAAAATAAAGAGTGGGGGCCAACCCCCCTTTCAGCACAACATGGAAAAATAAAATGTGCAAATAAAGAGTAGGTGCCTGCCCCAAAAAGGTATGATGAAGAAGAAAGGCAATAAAATAAAGAGGCTAGAATAAAGTGGCTCCAGAGGGCTGGAGGTACTACACTTTATTTAGCTCGCACGGTCGGGGATACTAATTACTGTTGGACAGCTGTTGGCTACTTCCTATTCAAGAAAGTTGCCCAAAACTCAAGGGGCATTTAATGTTTGCATTTCCGTGGTGCATCATCATACAGAAAAATCAGTACATTATGTTTAAAGAAAGATGGACAATTGTAAAACTGTCATGCTGAAAAAACATAAATGTATTCTTTCGACTGTACAGAAATCCAGAATTCCATAGAATTCCCATCTTTCTTCCTTGGTAGAAGTACCTTTCTTGAAGAATCGCACGCGATTGACCCCGACAAGGCCCCGTTCGGTCAAGACTCGACGCACACAACCAAGCGCTAGGATGGCGCTGTCTCCAAAAATGGTGATTTCGCTGCTCCAAAAATGGTGATTTCCACAGCTGCAAGTCTTTGGAAGACTGGTTGAACTGGTTGACAACATGGGACAATAAGGTTAATTGAATGTAAATATTGATAGGTCAATTAATGAAATTAAATCAGAAGTGAACAGTAAGTTTAAGTCGCGATTTCTACCCCTGGCTCCTAAAAATAGACTCATGAAATGGATCACAACTGTACACCCAGCTGTTGATCATGCAGCAATATGCAGCAGAGATCATGAAGCCAACCACGTATCTCTTCTGTGTTTTGTTGGCATTCGCAATATCGCTGAAACATTCACCATCAGCAGCCATAAGAATCATGGAAAGACCTACCAGCAATATCCAACTGGCCAGCTGGAACAACCAGCAGCACTCATCAGCACCTCCCTGGGACAGTTTTCTGAAGGCTTCGACTTGGACATAGCTACACACATAGCTACACTCTTGGCATCGGCGGGACATCCCAGGTTCAGTTCATGATAATTAATATGCTGCCAAATAGGTGCTGTCACCAATAGACTACCTCATGTTTAGTGAGGTTAGTACTGATCCATATGCAGGTGCGCGTGAAGGGCTTCTACCCAAACTTGGTTTTTGTTAATGGGTTGATTTTCATGTGTTTGGGGTTCTCGCTGATCAACTGTCACTCCAGTTTTCAATAGATGCCCAACCAAAGGGGCTGAATCAGGGCATACTTTCGACCTTATGGTTCAATCATAGTGTCATAGAATTGATGACAGAAATCGACTGCGGCTGGAAGCACCTGGAATTTAACAAACCATTCCCACGAGCTCAACTATATCTATACATCAACATCGGTCAATCACCAAATGCTACGGGTTAGAAAAAACGATAAAAAACGTGTCTTTTTGTTCGAGGAAAACATCCGTCAGGTTCGGACACTCCATGGTGAGGTCACCCCGAGACCCCGGGTGAAGGTCACGCCTAGTGAAAGCTAGTCCTCTTTGACGCCTCCCATGGTTTCGTGCTTCGACTTCGCAGCGCCATCCAGCTGCTGGTGTACTCAAAACCGGCTGAGGATCCACGTGCGGCACAAGAGCCAAGGAACGAAACAAAATCGATAGGGAAATGCGTCCCTCGCAGGGCACAGCAGCACAAACACACCTCTGAAAGACGTGCACTTGAGATCACTTGAGATCACGTGAGATCACTTGAGATCACTTGAGCAGTGTCTAGGTACTTTGTCTAGTTTTTTCTGTCTAGTCGATCTTGGCACTTTGTCACCCCAAGTGCCAAGCAGCGAAACTTCGGCAATTGAGAGCTCGTTTTGAGTGCTCAAAGTTCACACCCCAATGGTTTTGTTTAGCTTCAACGGTGTTGCCATGTTCAGGTTCACGAACCAACTGTCTTGACTTGGGGGTATTGCCTTGTGCATGTGAATTGTGTTGTTGCAACCTTGGATGATCTAGCTGACGGCGACAAAAACAAACAGCTGCGCAGAAAAGCTGAGAACAAGCTGCTAGGTGAGTGAAATTGTCAGGTACCAATCATGCAACCAGTCTGCTACTTGGCCTCTTATAACAGGCTGTAGTAGCACTAAAGCAACTAGGTATATATATATATACATTTATTTAAATAAATAAATATATATATATATATTTATAAATATAAATATATATAAATATAAATACATTATATATATACATTATATATATACATAAATATAGATATATATATATATACATAATATATATATACATTAAATATATATATACATAATATATATATATACATAATATATATATACATAATATATATATACATAATATATATATACATAATATATATATATGAAACTAACAGCACTAACCAACCAATTCTACAAGCACCAAGTAGTACCAATTCGTGTGTAATAACTGGAGTACTTGTTTGCCCTAGTAGCAAAAACTCAGCTACTCAAAGCGGGAGCCAGTTGGGTTGGGAAGTTGGCAGTCACTAAGCACCCTGATGTCGCTGGGAGTAGCGAATCATTGAATTGGACGGCAACAGGCCGCAATCACAAGTCCTATTTCGATTTCTGTAGCTGCCAGAAAAAAGTCTATATAGTAGGTCAGTAGGTCATGTAACGACCGTAAACTATCCATACAGCTTTTACCACTTGAGTCATTCAAAAATCCACATCCTAAGCTGTTGCGAATGGATAGGAAGTAAATTGCATTATAATGGGATAATACATCAATTACATGATTCCCGCGCAGTGCTTTCTCACTTCAAATCATTTGCTTGGTGTGACAGCGTGCTGACAGTGCACCGGGACCAGTGGGGGCGCTAGCTGAAAGTTACCACCCCCAGGTGCCCTCAGCAACCCTTGGGTCTGGGGGTCAGCGACGCCGTTACCTTTCCCCAACATCACCAGATGGCGGAACCGGGGAGATGCGGCTTGCTGAAGCAGTCCTGAGAAAAGTGTGGCTTTTCATCGGCGTCGCAGCCTTTGCAAAAGCCAAGCTGTTTCCGTAGGATGTTTTCATCTCTGTTTCAGTGGTCGAATTGGACAGTTGGGGAAATAACTAATAGTACAGCTGATCATTCGCCCGGAGTATTAATCACAATCTATGATATAAACTATTTACTAATTCTTCGACCACACATGGAAGAATTAACCATCTAGCGAGTCTTCGCAATCTATATAGGTACCATCCAAACCACTGTACCACCTTGGAAATTGTTGTTCATCACACTGATCTCAGGATGGTCCCGAGCCAGTTGGCCCACCCTTTCCGAGACATCTGCAGGTTACTTCCAAGGGATGCTGACCCGGAAAAGGTCTGGAATGAAATCTATCTCATGCACAAGCTGAATTCTGCCTCGCTTTTGGCAGGCCCGTCGCATGCGCAATTTGGTCTTGCAAGTAGAAACGTAAGTCCTATGACAATGGCGACTTCGAAGTTTGATCATTTCAACCTCGCTTCCCTCTATCGGCCCACCAGAAGCCCTAGTTTAGCATGGAACAGGCAACTGGGGAAATGGACAAATCGTTTCAAGGAAGGGATGAATTTACCTCTGATGAGTCCGTCTGATGACCCCAAGGTGAAGAGTTCCCGGGGGGACCTTCTGACCAGAGCGGTAGCTGATGGGCAGCCTGCACCAGCTGGTGCAACATGCTGGATGGATCAGCTTGGAGGGAAACCAACCAGTTTGGGGGCAAACAAACTAGCCAAATCATATCATGAATGCCTATCCCCCAAGCTCATCCAAACTCCAAAGAAACTATGTCTTCGGCTGGTTGAGTGGAGGCTGTGTATCTAAGATGCCGAAAAGTTGTGTTCCGGCTACCCCAGCTATTGAGGGCTATCTATAGCCTATTGCTATCTTACTTAGAGCCTCACAGAACTGGCCAGCCAGCCAGCCAGCGGGCCAAACCAACCTGCTAACCTGCCGTACCGACGTAACTTCGACTTACACGGCCATGATGTATACGTCATCGACCAAACATGCTGCATTCCAACCACCAGCGATGGATTGCTGGCTTTTTCAGAACAGCTGCAGACTCTGAACCCGGGACCGCTTAAAATGCCGCAGGCTGCATCATCATGAATCGTTTTTTGATCATGGTTGATGGTGGTGGTTAGTCATGGTCAAGGACCGTTGACACTGCAGTGGAAGCGTCCACAGGGTTCAGTAGCCCGGGCCAAAGCCAAAGAGATGCATTCTGCTTGCAACAGCGCCTGAATCCCATCCAATGATCCAGCAGCATCCAGCAGCTCCATCTGGGTCAGGCCCCGCAACCATTCCCAAAGTTATGACCCTGCACTAGTCCAACTGTTGGGATGTGAACCAGACATTTCTTTGTTGGATGGCTATGACCCATAGCATGGCCATATGTAACCAACAACAAGTCAACTAGTAATGTTTAAACACAGCAGCAACTGTTTATCTGTACTGACCTATTGACTTATGGACCTATCCCCATATCAAGTAGTGATGATAGTTGGGACTACGCGCGGGTCTTGCTTCGAACAGCTCCTCCCCATTGCAAAATGGCAGGGCTCCCAGTACTAATATCAACGGTTCAGTATCATTTCCAACCACTGGTGATTATGATTAATCTGAGCCCCGGATTAATAAAACCCTACAAAATAATATT
>VSDK01020686.1:6495-60097 GCA_009767595.1 Symbiodinium kawagutii
TAGTCAACTAGTAGTTAACCAATAGTCAACTAGTAGTTAACCATTAGTCAACTAGTAGTTAACCAATAGTCAACTAGTAGTTAACCATTAGTCAACTAGTAGTTAACCAATAGTCAACTAGTAGTTAACCATTAGTCCACCATCTCCTTGGCCATCCATCGATCTCCCACCGTTTCCCAGCGCCTGGGTCACAAGCCGCACGCCGCTGACGCCGCTGGTGCCGATGCCCTGCGGCACCATGGGCGCCATGGGCGCCATGGGCGCCGGGCTCGGGGCCTCAGCGCAGAAGATCAGCCGGGCCAACGGGTTGACCGTGCTCAATAGTACAGTAGCTGGTTAATGGTTAAAAATAGGGGATGATAAGCAACAATAGTGGAGATATACCAGCTACATCTGGCTATGGGTCAAGCAGTCAACCAACCAACTAGGGGAGGATAATGGAGGATAATGCTGATGAACAATATGGTGATTATATGGAGACTTACTAAATGTGGTTGAACAATATGGTTAACTAGCTAATAGTAGGTTAGCTAGCTGGTTAATGGTTGATAGTAGGGGATGTTGACCAACAATAGTAGGAGATATGAACTCTACTTGCTTGACAAAAGATCGCCTTGAGCACCCAAGATCGGGTCAAACTGTAGGGGATACAACTGAAGATTGGCCAGTGGCAGTGTGAGCAATATGGCTACGGGTCAATATTAACCAACCAATGTGGAGGATAATCCCCAACAATGATAAGGAAAACAATACTTAATGATAGGGGAACCAGGGGTACAGGGTTTTGACTCACAGTCATATGAACTTAATACACAATTATGGTTGTAATATGGTTACAATGATGGGTGTAATATGGTTACAATGATTGCAAACTAATATTAGAATGTTGTAGGTCTAATGATGATTTCATATGAATAATTTGGCTAATGATCATATGGTAATGAATATGGTGACAATATGGTAAACATGATGCGGTTAATATATGGTAATATGGTCATCATCTGGCCTGTGATTTGGTGGTATGGTTTAAGGGGATTATAATCTAGGGTTATGATATGATTGTGGATATTGTCATAATATGGATAGTTAATGATCATATGGCTAGCTAATATGGTGAAAATATGGTAACAACCAGGTCATAATATGGTTTTACGGTCAATATGCAGAAGTGTGTGACTCAATATAATTAAGATTAATGGTTCCAGGTTCTAATATGGTGGTATGCTGACATGGTTACTGACTGCAATACGATATATGGTCAATGATACGGTCATAATATCGTGTGTTTAGGGAATCCAGAAAATGGATGGTTTATTACATGAATTAATAATGAATCATTTGGGATGATCATCTGATTCTGGTGATACTGAACAACAACAAATGGATCGAACGCTACCACGGTAAGCAACAAATCATAACAACGAATGCCAGGTATGAGAAACTGTCCACACCAAGGGATTGCTGCAAGCTTTCCCACCAAAAACTGGCTGGTGGTTGAACCACCGCTATGAACATTAGTTGTCAACGAAACCATTTGTTAATAAGTACTAGGGAAAATAAGCAAAATGTCAACCAAACCACCAACCAGTAGTTGTTTAACCCCACTGATCCCCTGTCATTTACCAAAGTAATCCATTGAAAACCAACTATTGTAGTTGTTGAACCATTATTGCTACTTCTTATCTCCTATTAACCAATCTTAACGGTCAGTTCTAAATACCTTGAAAAACCATATACCCTAATATCAACCACTATAATCATATTATTGCTTATAAGCCACCTTATAAGGCTTTTAATCATGTTTATAACTCCAGCTGCACATCCAAGTACCTCCCCTCTAAAACCCACCAAGCCAAAAAAGTCACCATTTCTTCTTGGGATGCCACGGCAAGGACGGTGGCCCACCCACACAAACACCACGACCGCACCTGCAGCGTACGCGTCATCAACACCTGGGCGAAACCATGGTGCGTCCTGGCAACCCCATGTACCACCATGGAGATCATGACGGAAACATCATGAATTGCTTTGAACTGCTAGTGATTTACTCTATATAAGTGCTGCTAGTGATGTACTGCTAGTGATATGTATTACATATAAATATATAATGCTACTTCTGGTAATTCTATGTAATTGTTGTGAATCTTTATGTACAGAATGCCAAGGGTCTCTTTAAGGCGTCTAAATTATATAATTTGTCTGATCATCTCTTCTTTTGATCCCACACGCATCTGGTGGTTTCTTAAAATGGGGGGACCCCAAAAAATGGTTGGTTCATTACTATAATTGACTATTAATGGATGATTTGGGGGTACCCCTATTTTGAGAAACACCCATCTGAGTTTCGGCTATATAAGCGTTGCTTACTATCTCTTTGAATTTGACAGTAACAAACATGATTCCTTTGTTGTTGTTCCATCTCGATTGTTGCTCAGGAGGACCCATAGGACCTCTGGGACCCGTCATTCCTATCATTGACAAATCCACCTGGATAGATCTTCCATGGCGCCATATGCAGTTGTAGGCAACCTGCAGTGTTTCGTTGCGGTGAGATTGGGCTGGAACGATATTTCAAGTTCATTTGCAGCAGGTGAAACTATCTAGAAAGATCATGTCAATTAAATGTTGATCGGTTGGTTGATCTTTAAAAACAAGGACAAACCCTAGTGAAAAACAAGAAGAGCATCTGCTTGGGGTAGACCCACAACAAGCAGAAGCCATCTTTACAATAGCATGTCACACACCTTCAAATATGCTTAGGGCTTATTGAGAGCTGGATCTCTCGTCGCTATGGTCATTGTTCCCCCATCATAAATAATCATTAGTGATAGGAAAACCAACCTGCTATGGGGTATCTATGGACAACCACCATGCACAGCCTCCAACCACCAACCCCACCGCCACGGCATTTGGGATGACCCCACCGGCGAACAAACGGCCGCTGTCTTGTGGGGAGTGGTGGTCCTTGCCGCTATACATCACGGCGCAGGTTGGGAACCAGGTTTGGGTCATTGACAGAATGGTTAGTGGCTGGTTTCAAGTGGCTCGTAGCTGATTTATAGATGATTCAATAGTGCTTGGTTTTAAGTTTCCGTGGTTGACAAAAGACTGCAGCAATCGCCTGCTACAAATGATTTATGGTTGATGGTTGATGGTTCAGAGCTACTAAAAAGCTGATTACTGGATGATTGATAGATGGTGCAGATTGGTTAATAGATGGTGAATAGATATGGTCCACAATGATCAGCGACTGTTCATAGTGGCTAAGAATGATTCAACATGATGGGTAGCGACTGGGCAACAACAATGGTAAACGATGTCTTACTATTGCTGATGGATGGTGAAGCATGATGAAGCAATGTTAAACATTATTATAAATAATGATGATGAATGATGGTTAGCAATGGTTGTGAACGGCTGGTAGTCCATGGTGATTCACAACCAAATGAGTAGAGCTAGCAATAATCCCAAGTTTACAAATAGGGTTCTAAGAATGGTGTACCCCCAAGTCACTGATAGTTTTCCAAGAAAAAAACAGCTATTTTGGATGCTTAGTAGGTACCACCATGGCGGCAAACCCGGATGGACACGTCATTGTGAACTGGGATACCAGCACCTCACGCTACAGGGGACACCGTTTCGGCATCCTGAACCCACACATGGATAGCACCAGGACTCAGGAGATTCATTCAGTACCACAACTGTGGATATCTCGGGTTTGTTTGGTGGTTTGGTGCTTCTACTACTGAGCTATAATGACTATTTATCAGTTTCAATAAACAATGTCAAAAACATATGTCCATGCAGTTATATCTGCTTATACTGGCTTCTATAATTGGTTACTATGGATTATGGTTGGCAGCAAACAAATCCGCGCATTCGTGCGAACTAAATGTTCGCCATCATTTGGTGGTACGCCTGTAACCTGGAATCTAAGAATCATAGATGGTGCAGGTTCCCACACAGCCAGGTTAGTTTGTTGGAATAGCTGATGGCTAGTGATGGTGAGTTGATGGTTTGATATTGGTTGATATTGGTTTGCTAGGGTGGTACCCAAACGAATGGTAAACTAAGGCTTTGATAGTGGTAATTAACCAGGATAACCACTCTTGTTGGGGTTGTTACCCCCACTAAGTAATCCGAACATCTGTTATTTTCCCCACTGTTGGTTGATACGACCACTATTGTCGCGTATTTTCCCAGGATAACCACTATTGTTGCTTATTTTCCTACTATTGTTGTTTTTTTTCCCACGATTGTTCCTATTTTTGCCACTATTGTGAAGGTCATTTTCCCACACTTGTTGGAAAGTCATGCTCATTATCAAAGAAACCACTAGTTTTTCACGATAACTATTGTTAAATGACTAACTAGTTAATTGTAGTTGTGGGTTCAATGAACCATTAGTTACTGCTTCTAACAACAAGTAACTACTGTGAACTATTGTTGTAAAGTCATGCTCATTATCAAAGGAAACACTAGTTTTTCCATGATAACCAGTATTGTTGGGGTTATTACCACCACTATTGTTGCTCGTTTTCCCAGGATAACCACTATTGTTGGAAAGTAATGGTTCATTTGACAAAAAAAATCCCTCAAAATAGCTGCGGCTACTGGCAGCACATGCCCGATGCACATCATTTCGCGGGGTTGGTGCGGTTTCCGACCAGGTGACTCATGGACGCTCGCGCCATCCGAAATGATCTGACCATCATAACTGGTTGGTGATTGAACCACCCATCCGCAAAATATTGGTCAACCAACCAACCACTTGGTAATACTAGGGAAAATAAAAAACATGACACCACCATCCAAATAAACTCCATGGTCAAGCATTAATCTAAACCATTCCCAACCAGAGATCATCATGAGTCTCACCCAACAATCATGCAACAGCCATTGTTGAATCCTTACCCAACCGCTGACCCCATAGGCCTTTTGAAAGCCACCTCTGATTCCCGTTTTGCAACGGTCCCTGTCCTAAACCCTTGGAGCGGACTGCCAATCTGCCAGCACCCGGGGGGGATCTGCTACCATCAGACAGCTGGATTTGGTGGTTTCTCAAGCCATGGGGGTACCCCCAGTGGAAGTTTTATAGGTGACTTGAATGGTTGATGGTAGGAGATGGTGGTTTCTGAGCAGATGGGGTGCCCCCAAATCATCCAAGATAAACCATTGATTGTAGTAAACCAACCATTTTGGGGGGCCCCATGGCTTGAGAAACCACCATGTCTGTGATGGACAAACAATCCTCAACAAACAGCAGTTGATACCAAAGTATCAGTTGTTGACGGTGACTATTGATGGCACAATAGGGAATATTGTGGCTGATGATGATTGTTAATGCGTGTCAGGATGGTTAATAAGTCAATCACCAACCAAGTTAAAAGGGATAGTACTGCTTAACAATGGGAAATCATAAACCATAATAGGAAATACAATGGTCAATCATGGTTCGTAGTGACAATGGCACAGCCAGCTGTTGATAAACAACCATCAACCAGCTCAACAGCTGGCGATTTACCACCAAATTCAGTCAAATTTAGTCTGGTTGGTGGTTGAACCACCCCTATGAAAAATATTAGTCAACCAACCATGTTGTTAATCATCACTAGAGAAAATAAAAAATGTCAATCAAACCACCAGCCAGCAGTGGCTTGATCAACTGCTGCGTATCTCATCATGGCCGACCAGCTGCAAATATCAGTGGATCAGTTGATCGGTCGAGGCTGTGAAGCTGCCAGAAGAATAGCCTAGATTGCCGGACACGGCCGGACAACGCTGGTAGGGTGATGAAGACCTAACAAGCCACCTGGGAAAGCATAAAAAACTCATCACCCCCTCCGAGGTCTGCTTTCTTGTGCATCTGTTTTTGCCGCCCAACCCTAGAAACGCAGTTCGGATGGGCACGGCATGTTGCACATAAAACTCCCGCACCTAGAGCATGCTCATTGAACCCCACACAGCTTTGGGTTTTCATCCACTCATGGCATGGGGGCAGGGCGAAAGAAATTGATCCGCTGCCACATCCGGCTTGACAGGTCCATGAAGCATCTCGTTTAATTAAACCTTGTCCTTGGACGTTCAACAGCCGGATAGGTGAAAACATGTGAAAACCACCTACCCTCCAGTAGTCCCTAACCTGGCAAGCTGGATTTTCACCATATTTTATAGTGAAAACCTGGAAAATCATCCATTTCTGGTGGATTTTCCATTGCCATGGGCCATGTTAGTTTACCAGAGGGTAACATTACAGCAAACCAGCCTTGAAACACCACGTGGTGTCGAACACTGCATCAAACTGCAGAAGGATTTCATCGCTTGCTGCTCCACTTGGAACCTTGGGGGCTGGAACTGGATACCCCACTTTCGACGTATTCACCACTGCTGTTGCATCTGGTGTTGCCTCACTTGGCGCAGTGAAACTACCAAGGAACCCAACCTCCTAAGGTGTTCGGAGTCTAAGTTGGTTGATGCAGATTTTGACCAGGCAACAGGTGAGCGAACTGGTTCCAACGAAGCACAACTGATGATTTCTTAGAATGAGGAACCCCAAAAATGGATGGTTTATTACTGTAGATGGTTGATAAAGGACGATTTGGGGGTCCTCCTCTTTTGAGAAACCACCAAAGTGATAATCCCAGAAATTCCCCAGCAGCTGCTTAACGACCACGAACAATCCCAAGAACCAACCACGTTCGGCCGTTGTAGCAGACGCTGCCTGGCACATCATTCCGGCTCCTGCAGCAAGGTGCTATGGTCAACTCCCCCGCCGCCGATAAGGCCGAGGTACTTTGGCTATACACCGTTGGGTGGTTATGGTGATTTATGCGGGTTAAATGCGTGTGGTGAAATAGTATTAGCATCCCCATCCCTTAACCAGTACCATCTGATTACACCACAGTGTACTACTTTCCTACATGGTCATGCTACCATTTGGTGAACGAACCCTCCCGGAAGCCCGTGAGCTCCCCCTGTGGATACCCCTGGCTCCTGGGCTCGCCCCCAACCACCAGCAAGCCATGAAAAACCAACCAATTGATCGACCATCCGGAATGGAAACATGTCCGAAACCTTTTGGAGATCGGTGGCTTTAAACAGAGTTTCAGATTCACTGAAAAACAAATCAACAATAATCAACAATTGGCTGTGGGATACTGTGGGTCAATAGTTATCCCGCATAAAATGGATTGACCCATAGCCACATATATAGGGTACTGTATGTCCCCTATAATTCTTGCTTGCTATCCCCGACTCATGATCGAAATGGCTAATCAATCTGGTTGGTGGTTCCACCCCCTTCGAAAAATATGCGCAAGTCAACCAACCAGTTGTGAAATGATCAGGGTATAATAAGGAAACAAACCCGATGATCCAGAAACAGCCATGATCAGAACAACCATGATGCTTTGCGAATGATTACTAGGGAAAATACTGACATGGCAGTGGGTCAAAACCCTGTCCCCCTGGTTCCCCTGTCAATAACAATAGTTTTCCCTATGAAATTGTTGCTTAGTATCCTCCATTAAATTGGTTGGTGAAATGCTTGACCCATAGCCATATAGCTTGGTATATCCCCATTATTGTTGGCTATTATCCCCCATGGTGAACCGTTAACCAGCTAGTTTACTAGGGAAAATGCACATCTTTAGAAGCACCAACCCCTACAACCAACACCAGCCATTCGCCCATCATCTTCCCCCGCGAGTTTGCCCTGTCCTGGACCCACGGACATGGAACCGCCACCTGGCCCGGGCCCACAGATTGGTGGGTGGATGGGTCGATGGATGGATGGTGAAGTATTGGTAATTCGTGATTACTTCATGATTAACTGATCATAATTCGCGATTCATGATTTACTGATGATTAGTTCATTCATGATCATGGCTGCCGGTTTATTAATAGTTGATTCATGGTTAACTGATGATTTCTTGATAGTTAATTCATGGTTAACTGATGGTTTATAATCCATGCGTATCGCATCTGCGCATGTTTTGAGCAGGCCCAGAATAGCATGCACCATTTCCAGGAGGCCTTGTCGCTTGTCCCCGCCCGGAGATCTCCACGACCAGGGTGTTACTAGGCTCGTAGATCCCTTGCTAAAGGTCTAACTCAGTGAGTGGTTTTATGGCAGATTAACAACTGATTGAGTTGAGTGGTTTTATGGTAAATCTATAACTATACTGTTATGTCTAAGTATAACCTCATACTAGGCTCAAAACCCCTTGCTAAAGGTCTGACTAACTGAGTGGTGTTATGATAAATCCATCTACTCCCAAAACAGTTGAAATCTACACTATCTATGATAAGTGGATGATAAATCTACAGTAAATTTCTGACACTCTCCACTTTCGAGGTCACCACTTTCGAACGGGAAACACAGCGCAAAGTTGCTTGGAGGCTTCGCCGCCTCCCCTCCATCCTGTGACCTTACCATGAAGCGCCATGAATCAACGTCCATGTTTGACCATGAACGCCATCATTGCAGTGCCATAACGACCATGAACTGGTGTTAATGATGGTGCTTGAAACCATTATCGTTCATGATGGTTCTTAAACAATGGTGGTTCTCCAATCAAACCATTGCGACCAATTTTAACCATTCAGAATAATCTGGTTTGTGGTTTCAACATGTTTGAACCCTTCCGAAAAATATGAACCAAGCAATCTGTCCAAACACCCGACCCTTCTGCAAAAAGCCAACCAACCAACCTGTCCAAACATTGGGGAGCGTAAAAAATGTCAATCAAACCACCAACTAGATCAATGTTGATGGTTCTGACCTCTCAACCACGAGAGCTCATTTACAACCACCCAACCATCAACGCATATTCATCAACCAATCATTCATGAATCATAAGTTGATAACCATCATCACATCATATCGGTGTTTCTCAAAATGGGGTCCCAAAAAATACTTAGTCTAAAAAATGATGGATCAACTGGATGACAACTGGGGGTTAACCTATGGTCAACATACCCCCGTATTAAAAACTAAAGGAACCACCATATCATGGAACCATCACTCCCCCGGTGTCCCCAACTCTCTGGGATTCCCCCACCGACAGTCGCCCCTTGCACCGGTGCGCGGGCACCGCCGGTGTGGAACCTGTGCGTTCACCAGTGCCAGGGGGAAACATGGATCAATATTAATCAACCAATGGTATCATGATGATTAACCAACAGCTATGGATCAATATTAACCAACAATAGTAGGGGATATACCGGATATATATGGCAAACTGGGTCAAGCAGTGAACCAACCAACAATGGTGGATATTAACCAAGCAAACTATAGGGAAAATAATGGTTAATGATAGGGAACCACCCATAATGGAACCACCAATGGTCAATATTAACCAACCAATGGTTAACAATAGCTGGTTAATGGTTAATGATAGGGGATAATAGCCAACAATCATGGGGGGATATACCAGCTATATATGGCTATCGGTCCATATTAACTATAAATAATGGGAGATAATTAATGACAATAACCAACAGTAATAGGGAAAACAATCGTTAATAATGGGCACCAGGGGTACAGGGTTTTGACCCATCGCCACTTGTTCACACTGGTTGAACACTGGCTAAGTCCTGCTTAAATAACCAACTGGTTCGATGAATGATGATTTGACAATGGTTGCAAATGATTGGTAATGGTGATTTTTGTCAGTGGTTTACAGTGGTTTGATAATGATCATTGACCACAAATACTAGCAAAATGGTGGTTTCTGAGTGGCTGCGAGTAGCCCCAAATCACCCAGTTGACTAATCATCTTTAGTCTATAATAAATCAACCCGTTTGGGGCTTCATACGGCTAAGCCTCAAATCTCTGAACAGGTGGTCCATCAAGGATGTTCCCCGGTTCAGACGCCAAGCTGATTGGTGGTTTCACCCACTTTCAAAGCCTATGAAACCCTAGTAAATGCCTGGAAATCTGCAGTCAATGATGGTGATCGCTCCAAGACTTTGCGGGCAGCGTTGCGCACGACTAGCCACAGGCCCTTAAATGTCCTGAGTGAAACATCGTTGTATACCTCTCGAAAACTTATCTGGAACTTAAAAATAACCTTTCACAAATAGATAAACCATCATGAATGAATGTAAATGGTGGATTTTCCACTTCCAGGTCAGTGCATTCAGTCGTTTACCAATATCAGCCAGTTGTTAATGATGGTGAATTTGATGGCTTAAAGTCCCACTTGTGAAACAAATTGTGCCAGTCTGCGCCACACCGTCGTGCTTGTTGACGACCGTTCATCATTGATGTAAGCCCCCTAGAAAAAATGCTGGTCATTTGTCCGCACGAATTGACCAGCATTTTTGATGTCATTAGAGCTCTCCTTATCTCAGGTGTGTCCATCTGCTACAAGGTGGCCCCCAACTACTTATAAGTTGGTTTACAAGTGCCTTAACTGGGCTTAACTACCAGTTATAGGGGTTATAACCCAACTTATAACTGTCAGGGGCCCACCTTGTATAGACCCTAAGCGAATTGGTGGTTCTTCCCTTCACAATCGACCATAATTTGGGGGTTAGCATCAAGGACATGGACGAGCCCAGCGTATGGGATTGGTCAACTGGTCAAGTATGTCATTGGGTGATCCTTCGCTACAGTGCAAGTAAAACGAAGCCCGAGAGTAATTGATGGCTCAATGATATGGTTGGTTAATGGTTGGTAATAGGGAATAATAAGCAGCAAGGATGGCTATGATTGGAGGCTGAATGATGATTAGAGACCATTAATCATCGTAGCCATTGACCATCAACCCATCTTAACCGCTATTGACTCTTATCAACCATGGATGCCACCATCAAAGAATCAATCACCATTAGAAGCAGCGGATGATCGACCTTGAGCCATGAAAGTTCCTGACCAACACTCGACTCAGCTGCTGGTGATCGAACACAGAAATGGTTCGTGGCTGGAAAATCATCTGTTCAAGAAGTGGTTGTTGGATCATCAGCAAATGTGGTTGATGATGAACCTCTCACAGGTGCTTTCCTGGTTTAGAGTGTTGACAATGGATAGGCTGCGATTCAGGAAGAGTAACAATAGAAAACAAAGACTGGTTGATGATACATGTTTGTTTGATGACCCATAGCCACATGCAGGATGATAACGACCTTTGAAGGTTGATTTGGGAATGTCCACCTCCATACGGCTATGGGTCAAAACCATTAGTCCCCCTGGTTCCCCTAACCATTGTTTTCCCCACTATTGTTGGTGATAATCCCCAATGAACGTGGGTTGATGAACTGCTTGACCCAGATCGCCATATAGCGGGTATATCCCCTGTAATTGTTAGTCATCATCCCCTATTACTAACCATTTGGTGGTTTCTCAAAATAGGGTCCCCTAAATCATCCATTACTAGTCATTTATAGCAATAAACCATCCATTTTTAAGGGTTCCCCATTTTGAGAAACCGCCATTTACCAGCTGAAAGCTGGTATATCCCCTGTAATTGCTAGTCATCATCGCCTATTACTAACCATTCACCAGCTAGTTAACGATCCAGGTTGGCTGGTTGATACCAACCATCCAGCTGTTAGCAGGGCAAACTCACCATGCGACAGCCCATTTGCCAGCATGTCCCGTTCACCTGGGAGGCGAAGTTGCCTACGACGCGGCTGAAGTCGAAGGCTGACGGAGATATGGGCTGTCAGCTGCGCTTATCAGTTACCAAGGAAAAAACCTGGAAAGATGGATATTATCTGGGAGATATGGTTGGAGAGATGGTTCTCATCTGTGAGGTCAGCTGATTTACTACCCATCAACTGGTTATATGGCAATGGATCAATATCAATCAACCAAGGTTTATGGGGATATTCCCCAACAATTTCATAGGGAAAACTAGCTGCTTAATGATGGGGGAATCAGGGGGACAGGGTGAACTGACCTACAGTAATAAGGATATTATCTGGGAGATATGGTTGGAGAGATGGTTATCATCTGGGAAACCAACATGGAAGTTAAAAACCTATCAGTTTCAATAGGTAAAACATTTCCAACTGAAGGATTTTCTACTTCCACTTTAATTTGCTAGAAGGCATTTTACCCAAGCAGCAAAACGAGGTATCCATCAAATATCAAAACAAACTGGCATACTCAGCTGCTATGCAAGACAATTGTTCCAACGAGGATACATCCGATATGTGGATATGAGATTTTATGGATAGGATAGGATGTATGGGTTGTCTTACCAGCTGGGATGCATTCATATATGAATATGTTATATATGTGTACAATACAATTGCGGTCAAATAGAAGAACCAAAGAAAAAACACTCATGTTGGTATATCACAATATTTCTGCTTGTATGAGGCACATCTGAAGGGCATGTCGTGGGACATCAGGGCTGTGTAACCATGTGCAACAAATTAGTGGAAAGCGGTTGGAACCGGTTGGGGGGGTTGGTTCGGGAACTGATCAACCTATATGACCCATCATCGGGTTCAGTTGCCCTCTGGTAAACTAATCTGGCAATGGAAAGTGCACCTTTTTCCCAGGGTTTCCTGAAAAGAAATGGTCATTGTCCATTGCCATCTTAGACTACGAGAGTGTATACCAAGCTACCTCGAAGCAACCAACCAATGATGGGCACCGATCAAGCCTGGAATGCAGCCATCCAGTGGGTAGAACTTAGGATACAACTTTCGCAGGGGTACGGGGCCCATGGCCGTCTTGGATTGAATGGTTTCCTTGCTTTCTCTCTCACATGGTGATTGTGTTACAGGCTTCAATTGTTATATGTAGCAAACAGCGTGTGCCAGCCATCAATATTATTGCTGGATGGTGGTTGAACTACCCTGCTGAAATATGAGTCAACCGACCAATCATTTGTTAAGACATCTGGGAAAACAAAAAATGTAAATCAAACCACGGCCCGAATTCCCTCTGAACTGGTGAGCCATATTTTCAACCAGCCACCAACCAGATTGGCTAGTTGTGTCATGATCATCATGCTAAATGAGCTGAACAACTTCAGACTTTTTGACATGGTTCAAACCTGGTTGCGGAAAAGTCCACCGTCTCCACCTGATCCGATATGGGTCTTGTTGATGTCACCTGCTGACTTTGTGGGGGCATCGACCTGATCGACATTGATTACCATGACCACCAGTTGGTGGTCAGTTGCCCCATCAACACATACTAAAGACTCAGAAACCATCATCCCAAGGTGTGGTTGAACATGAGAAACCAACCAGTTATCAACCACCAATCAGTTGCATAGCCATCATAAACCATGATTCAGGTAGCGATTATCATTCACCCACCCAAGAACTAACCAACCAACCCACCTACCAATTCACCAACCAACCCTAGGCCCTTCCTTCCCGGAAGCACTTCCGGTCACCTGCTGCATTCCAATCTTCGACTCTGACGCCACGGTAGTGAGGCCCGCGGTAGCAAACTGACCAGCGAAGCCAGGGAGATGGGTGGCTCATAGCCATGACTATAGGGGAACCATGGCCATGAACCAACCATCCATGCCATGGTAACCAGCATGACCAAGGCTTGGGGAAGGAACCATGGTGGTAGCTCCCCAGCATAACCAAGGTTGGTGAAGGTTGTAACTTCGCCACTGGTCATTGTTCATACTTGGATGTGCACCCCCACGGCTCGTAAGTGGTCACAAACCATGGTTTTTAGGGGTTAGTTCATCTACCTTATAAGGCTTATAACCATGGTTATAACCCCACCTGCACATCCAAGTAGTCATACTGGTTTTGTCATTCTGACTTCTTTGAATCGTTGTTCACAAGGATCATGACTGACAATGGATGGTACTTGTGGACAATCGCTGATAGTGACATGGTTCAGTGTGGTGATTGATTATTAGTGATTCCTGGAAGTGGAAAATCCACCATTTAGCTATTAAAGATGTGCTTTTGTTGGCTTCCAGATTAGTTTGCTAGCTTGATGATGGTTCACAATGGTGAATCATAGGGTATCATGACAGGCAACCCTGGGAACAATAAGCATGATGTATTGCAGGGCTCGGTGAATAGGCCACCGGAACCAGAACTCGTGGGGTGGATTGCGGGACTATAAGCATGGCAAATTTAGCAACATCCTTAATTATTGCAGGGGCTGGAGTCTCACAGCCATGATGAATCATGCGTTCGTTCCAATAACCACACAACATGTCAGGGGTTTTTTGACCTGGCGGTGATACAGGAAGTAGCTGAAACAATATCCACTGGCACTTCAATCAAAAATGCCTAAAAATGGAAACTTCAGTGAGAATGGTAGTGTTGAGACGACGTTAAGGTCTCAAGCAAGAATGGTTGCAAAATTATTTGATGCTTTGTTGCAACCTAATAGTATTGTTATGTATAGCTTGTCATTCATATAATAGCCACCAACATTATATTCCTATAATGCAAATTGGGAATCGTTTAATATTATATTCCAACATTATATTCCAACATTATACTCCTACAATATTCCCAATAATTAGTAGGAATCATTTGATGGGAATCATTCTCCTACAATTGGGAATCATTCATTGGGAATCATAATACTGGGAATCATTTGATGGGAATCATTTGTATCGATTGTTACCGAATTAGTATTGTACCCATAGTGATATGGGAATTGATGGGAATCACTAAGGTTATGGGAAACAATTAGTATTGTATCGATTGGGAATCGTTTGATGCTTGTTGCCACAAGGCGCGTCACTTCGCATCAGCTCTCCATGTCACTCGCCCTGACCAGCGTCGCGGCCAAGGCCTCTGGCCAGGTCGTTCTCCCCGGCGACTGAACCAGTAGCGAATCATGGCTAACCAATAGATGGCTGTGGTTCAATCATCGTTGGTTAGCCACAGTCATCTATTGGTTCTTACCAATCATCAAGGCTATTAGGTCATATGCTAAATGGACATCAAACCATTGTGGCTAACCAATAGCTAGTGAACCGTAATGAACAATATAGTTATATTGGGTCTAGTAGCTTGGTTAGCCATAGCCACAACTATCTGGTTAAGGCCCAATTTGACTCAATCGAAGTGGATCATTAGGGGTTATTATTTTCCCAATTAACCACAACTACAGGAATAGAAGCTATGAGACTATCTGGTTGGTGGGTTCAACCCGGGAAAAATATGCTTGTCAACCAACCATTTGTTCATAAACAATTGGTAAAATTAAAAAATGTCAATCAAACCACCAACCAGTAGCAAATTGGTGGTCAATGGCCCCATCAAACCACCAACCAGTTACATTCAGAAAAACAATGTAAAAACAACTTCTTCATCTACCATTTGGAATATAAGGTATGAGGCTATTGGTTCCAGCTATCTAACCACGGCCACCTACTCCAACTGGGTCCAATCTTAGTGGTTCAACTGGAGCAGTTCGGAAGCGCCTTGGGTGCCAGCTTGACAGAACCCACCTCGGTTGAAAGAACGGTGGACCCACGGAGGGGCGGAGTTCCGTGGTTTCCTCCTGGGGGATGGTGTTCAACTGGTTGGTAAGTTCAACATCCATCAACCAACAACCAACAACCAACAATGATAACCTAGACAATATGGTGAATAACGGGGGTTCACAACCAACAAGGAGTCACAATGATTCAACCAACAAGGAGTCAATATTAAGGATGAATAATGGGGGATCACAAGCAACAATGATAGGGAATACAGTGGTTTGTAATGGTTTGTTTGGTTTAATATGAGGGGCTATTATAGTCCATAGCCATAGTGGTACCTACTGACCATCCAGCTGTTCATAGACATTATTAATAGGGAAACTGCAGCTGCTTTGAAGGGTACACCCTTTCTGGCAAACCTCCATCCATCAACCATCTGTCAGATTGGTAGGACAAAAATCAGTGTTTCCAGCAACCAGACTGAAGATGGATCATGATTTGGCATATGAATTTCCATCAACGGTGGCCCAACAAAATGGTTTGCTTATCAAATTGAAGGATGCTTTTGCACCCCTCATTGACTGGTTGGTGGTTTAAACTCCTCTGAAAAATATGCTTTTCAATCAACCGGCCATTTCTTAATACCACGGGAAATGAAAAATGTCAATCAAAGCACCCACCAAATACAGTAACCTTGATTCTTCAGCATGAAGCTCAACTATTCCTCACCAGTGATCATCATGTCTCTCATCAGGGATGGACAACTCTCGAGCCGGCAATCACTGCATGCCTGGGCCGCCGCGTTTTGCCTGCGCAATTTGTGTTAACTTCCGAGTCCGGCGGGAGCTGACACAACAGTTTCTGTGGGACAAAGTTGGTGGTTTCTGGTTGGTGGTTGAATCACCCCCATGAAAAATATCAGTCAAACAACAATGTGTTAATTAAATAATTACTAAATAATATATATATATGTATATATGTAAAAAATATATATAAATGTATATGTATATATATATGTATAGATTTATATGAAACACATATGTTTAAAACCACCGACCAGTTACACGAAGAAAAACCGAAGTAAAAACAACTTCTTCATCTACCATGACCGGTGAACGGGCACTCCTGCTAGCTCCAACTAAATCTTAGGGCAGGATAGCCCTATCCAGGCTCCTGGCCTCCCTCCCAATCACCAGCCAGAATGATAAACATTGCAACCTGTCCACAAAACAAAGTATTTTGACTATATAATTACTAGAACAACTGGTTTATACTGATAAAACTGGTTTATACTAGAACAACTGGTTTATTGTGACTATAAGGATATAAAACAACTGGTTTATAATGATAAGACTTGAATACTATAATAATTATGTACTAGAACAACTGGTTTATAATGATAAAACATGTCACCTAACCACTACAAACTATTGGGACTGATCACCATATTATGAACCAAATGGATCTTCGACCACATGGAAGTCATCACTCCCGCCGTGCTAAGAGTCAGGAGAACTTGCCGACACTACAGGCTAGAGGGCATCGAGCCGTTACCCGTGGGATCGCTAGAGGGCATCGAGCCGTTACCAGTGGCATCGTCAAAATCTAAGAAAATCTGCTGCACAAAAGATTCTCCGCTGTGATCTGCCGGTGCTGCTCAACAGGCTGGAAACCCCAGTGGTTGAACTCTTCCCGAGGTCATGTTGAATCCAACATGTACAATCAGTGGACGCTGCTCCAAAAGTGCACAACCCCGACAATGGCCACGCATTGCTGGTGTAGATCGGGATTTTTCATTGCTAAATATCACACAAAATCCGCTTGCGAGCATCCCAAGCAGGCGTCTTTGCTGTGCATCCAGCGTACTGATGAGAGTTCATGAGAACGAACCACTATCAACCAAGAATTCATGAACTCCGCCAGCTTTTCATCAATAACCAACTGAATGTCTCGTTCATCATCCACCAATGGTTGGTCACCCAACTATCATCCATATCAACCAATCAGCCCAGTCGTCAACCGACGCTTGGCCTTTCTTCAGCGGGAACCTTTTGAAGTGGCTGGTTACCGATTCACAGCTTTCACAACTCGACGGGTCACTCATCTATGCCTCCTGGCTGCGCAGTGACCATGAACAACTTCACCAACATGTCCCAGTCGATGCTTATTGGGGGTGATATTTGCGTGATTTTGGAGGTGCCAAGTAGGAACCAAGACCATCCAAGACCAATGACCTCATTGATAACCAAGTATTCTTTCATGCATAACCTAGTATGACCAAGTAGAACCAAGATGATGATTTCTCAAAATAGGGGACCCCCCAAGTCATCCAATAGTAATGGTCTAGAGTTAAAAACCAACCATTTTTGGGGTTCCCTATGGCTTGGGAAACCACCAAAATGCTCATAGTCTCCCCAAAGCAACAACCCAACAACGGCGATGGTTTTTGGGGTCGCGGCGTGGGCAGCGACCCGCTGCTGTTGAGCTTTCGCACGCAGTGGTTGAACTGCCAACCGTGGGATACCCCGGGCCCCACACCAAGTTGGGTGCAGGTCTTGATGGTTTCTGGAGGGCAGATTTCTCTCATCACAAGATGACCTAATTCACAGTGACTCCCATATGGGGAAGTCCAACTCAGATCTACGATAGAATAGACTTGGGACGGTTTGCTTGCAATTGTGCACCGGATGTCCTTGCCGGTGATCTTCTCGTAGACCTCACGAACCTGCAAAAGATCCACATCCAAATCTGGATGAATGCATCATTGCGTTACATCCCAAAATTCAACTGGGTCATTGATATCATGGATATTGATATCATCAGTCATATCATCGGTGATATCTGCGCGTAATCCATTGAACCCAGCAATTCACGGGTGGCCATGGGTAGGGAGTGCCACTGCCTCACTGATCGAGGGTGGTCATCCTTCTGGTTACTGATGGGTTGATAATGATTGATGACGGTTGGTGCCAGCATTGATGGACCCATTGATGGGGGGGGTTCTCAAGCCAGTTTGGGGACACCCAAAGTTATGGTTGCTTTAATACTACAAATGATCATGAATGGATGACTTGGGGGGTCCCCTATTTTGAGAACACCCATATGTGCACAAAGCTGGTAAATTCCCTTCTGTTGAAGATTCTTGCTTCTTGTTGGCCATGATCAACCATGATCACTCACTATTGAATCATCAACTTTTCGATGATAAATCATGATCCACCACCATTATACTCGTAGACTTACACTTAGAACATCATTTGGAAAACACTCCTAGTAGAAATAACTGGCAAGGTATGTTCTAAGTGTTCACTTTGAACAGGTGAAACATCGCATGTGTGAACAATACACTTAGAGCAGGCGCAAATATGGTTCCCCATATTCTAAGTGAGGGTTTACAATGAAGTGTGCGACGTGTTTAGCCTGGTGAATGTGCACATAGAACATATATGGTGACACAATGCGTATGTTCTAAGTGTATACGTTCTAAGTGATCATTGAAAGCAGAATCATTGATTTTCATGTGTTCTAAGTGCACACTTAGAACGTCCATATCATTGAATTTTGACGTGTTCTGAGTGTAGCTTCGATGCATTTGGAAAACATTTTGTGTTCTAAGTGTAAGTCCACAAGTATAAGCAGTATCAACCAGTGTGAACGGTGTGAAATATCTGGGAATGCTGGCTTTTGAAACCTCTAGAACTACCCATGGCTATCAACTGTTCTAAGCCATTTCCAACAGTGATTCACAATCATTGCTCATTGGTCATCATTGACCACCATTAACCAACAGCAACCACATCTTAGCAACGAATCAACCATCAGTTTACCATCAACGAACCACCAAATGACCAAAACTTGGCGATCAATTGACCATCAGCCATACACCAACCATAGGTTCACCCTCAACAAATCCTTTCTTCGCCAATATGGATATACGCTGAAAAAGGGCACCAATACCAAAAAATGATCACTATTTTGGGCACATAGCCAATATCAACCATCCATCAACCACCATTTTTCCATGGCCGGCAGCCCTTCCCACCCTGCCTTCATGGCGATCACGGTCTGCAGCAGCCCTGTGCCGTTCTGGGATCCGGGGCTGCTCTTGAGGCTCACCATGGCCTGGCGAAGCCGAACGAGGCGCCGCGGCCCACCCAACCACCGGCGCTTGGAGGCTCGCGCCTCGGTGAACTCGCCCTCCTTCTTGCTGGGTAGGCCCTCGATGTTGGACTCGATCTCCTGGCGATGCGAACGAAAAAACCCACCCGCCATGGGACTCAAAACAACTCGAGGCCAGCAATGGTGGGAGTGGCTGATCATGGTTGATAAAGACTCATGGTAGTGGTTGATAATGATTGATAATTCATTGCTAATGGCGGTTGACAATGGTTTAGAATGTTTAGTCATGTCGTGGCACATTAATGTTGATGATGCTTTGCGTGGCCTCTTTTCTGAAACTTTTGGCCGCCCTCTCGCGGAGCGTTCAAGGCGTTAGACATCAAATGACATCAAATGCCTCCCACATTGACTTTGGTTCCTGTATGATTCTTCAGGTGCACTTGAGAGAGCGAAGTAACAGTCCAAAACCCACTTGCAGCTGTCGTCCTAACCATTAAGTTCAGATTTGTTGCGAAGGAAGCAACTCCATGGACCCTTTCAGCAGTTGATAAAAACAAACTCAGCACTTCTACCAAGCGGAATCCCTGCTAGGATGTGCCATGTCATGTCCACTGCTGGTCCCAGTTGTGGTTTCCCTGCGTAGGCTGCGCCCTGGTCCTTCAGCTGCTCCTCCATGTTGTCCATGTCGATCTCACCATCCATCTCCACCACGGTCACGGCATTGCCGAACCTCGGATCGATCCCTGGTGAAGCGGCGTTGCTGACACCCAGAGGCCCAGTAAGTTCGGTTCGCCAAGGAACCAAGGGCTCTGATGGCTAATGAGGGGTAACTCCAAGTGGTCCATGGTCATCGTATATTTTCCTACGTTAGATTTGGGTCATTTAGGTAAATATACCATACATGGAGTATCTGGGTTACTTGGTTGAAAAGGTTTTTTTGGTTTGTGATGGTTATCTGCGGTGTTTGACAATGTACAATAGTGCCTGTGGCATCCAACACTCAACAATGATGTGTTTCCAAAAATCAACCACAGAACGAAAAGGTTTCTGACGCTACAGAATCCTTCTACATGGAACAGGGGACACAACCGATGCTTGAAACATCATAGCGCATCCTGTATATGTCCCTATCGACCACTTTTCTCAAATAGCGTCCCCAATCATTACCGTTGATTGATAGATACGACATTGCTACTGTAGTAGCTCACATAATATCAAACGATTGAATCCCGTACCGTACGCTCAATCAATAGCGCTTAGCTTCTCTGGGTTGAGTGAAGAGTCACTCGTGCATTTCTACCACTATCCTTGTTCATCCCATCCAACAAACAAACCAACCGTCCAACCAACCAACCAGTCAACCGCTATGCAAGACCAGCTTTCTTGCGCCCGGTGGCCAGTCATCATCGTACATCTTCAAGGTTGCACCTGGCCTCAGTGATGGGTCCCACCAAAAATGATGGAGTTGTAACCAGTTTTGGGGTCCATGATTGGGTGGTTCTTAAGCCAAAGAGGTACAGTACCCCCAAAATGGTTGGCTTGTCAATATATAAATGGGTAATAAATGATAAAAGGTGGGGGGTTCACCTATTTTGAGAAACACCTATTTATCTGGCTGGTGGTTCATTGCGCCCAAAACAACGTGCGCAAGTCAAGTTGAAGCCATCAGACCCAGATATGGTGGTTTCTCAAAATAGGGGTACCCTCAAGTTATCCTTATTTATTCATTCTTAGTATGACACCAACCATTTTTTGGGGTTCCCTATTTTGAGAAACCATCATATGAATATGTGCCAAAATTGCGTAACCAATATATAACCCATGAAAAAAAGACAATTTACTAGGTTGGTTTTGGGGGTACCACTATTTTAGCACATGCCCATATGGTTTTAAAGCAAAACATCTTGAAACCACCAAGATCCACCAAGCAGTTTACGGACATCCAAACAAAACGCAACAGTACATCAACGCCATCCCTTGGGGCTCACTTGAGGCAAAGCCTTGGAAGGCTGCCACCCTTGAGTGGCTTTGCGGAGAGCATCCCAAAGTGTTTCACGAACACCTCTCAGAGGTTGGTGGTTTGAAACATTCATATGGCTATCTACCCCTAACAAATATCTACAAATAATATCTATACAAATATCTTACACGAACATAATGTCTACAAATACTCTACCCCAAACTGGTGGGTGGTTGAACCACCCAAATGAAAAACATTAGTCAACCAACCAATTGTGAATGATTACTAGGGAAAATAGAAATGTTTGAAACCACCAGCCAGTAAGTGGTCCACTAAACTGATGATTTCCAGTGATGATTGGGGGCTCGCGACATTCTGATGGTTCATTGACAGGTCCTGACCGCCATAGCCCAGACGTGTTGCCAGGTCAATGACTCGGAGGCTCACAAAGCAATGCTGAAGGAGTATCAACTAGTAAGGACCATCAATGAGCAATAGCCAATCGCCAGGGATCCAGAAACCATGAAGAAACCATAGGAAACTATGGAAAATCCCCATATTTTTGAGAGAAACCCTGGGAAGATCAATGGTAATCACCACATTTTTAAGAGAAGCCTTGGGAATCTATCAAACATGGCTGGACTTTCCATTGCTATGTTAGAAACTGAACACTCAGCCGCATTGTCTGCAACTGACCAGCTGCTGTGCTGTCCTGGTGGTCAAACCACAACAACAAGTCCTACCCCAAAATCGTTGCTTTCCGAAACTCGGGGCCCTGAGTGCTGAGTGCTTAGCTTGCTTCCTGTGAGTTCCAAGTCCTTCTTCAAGGTGATCTTTGGGAACTGACCATCCTCCCCGGTGGTCGGAGCGAGGTCGTTTTGGCAGGGGAGGTTCGGAGGTGGCAGTGGATCAGGAGGGGAGTTCAGGAATCTTCGCTGCAAGCTTGGCCCATGGCGTTTTCCGCAGCTCGGCTCCGGGGAGTCGTGCTAGATCCACTTTTGTGTGTGCCAATGGTCATAAAACGCATCGGGTTTAACGCCAAAACGATCTCGAAAAATCTTAGATTGGTTTCTGGGTAGCCCAATCCCAAAGTGGCCTATGTCTTAATAGTTTTGCTAGGTGAACCATGGATTCGGGGGAAGCACCAACAAGAGAACCCTGTTCCAATGATTTCCACGACAACCTGAGACCCCAAAAAACCTGAGGTTTTTCCCATGGCAGTCCTTCTTTTGGATCAGCTTCACCTGAAGCAGCGGTGAAAAGCGTGGGATCTGCCCAAGGATTTTGTGGAGACACCCTAAGCTTTCTGGCCGGTGTGGCCAGTGGTTGGGTGGATTCACCTGTAGCATCCTGTAGCCATGGCTGATCATGACAGCTGGAAAAGAAAGTTTCGGACTACCAGCAAACTCTCGGAGAAAAAGTCAAGAGGGTAGGGAAAAAAGGTAATCGGAACAAGCATCAGGAAACCAGCCGCAAAATGTCGGAAGTCAAAGTCACTTTTCATTCCTGCGAAAATTTCACCAACCAGCAGTGACATTGATCCCTTGGGGTCTGTGACGTCGAAGCCTCAGCTTCGATCGCCCACGCCTTGAGGTATGGCAGTCCCTGGTCGGAGGGCTCATAACCTGAGATCAGCTCTGCTGATTTGGGGAATCCTCCTTGGTGGACACCTCATCCTTCAGGGAAACTCACCACCAGCGGCGACCACACAGCTTAAGAAAGGTATGAGAATCACTTGAGGGTAACCCAAGTTCATGATTGAGAATGGTGAACTGTTCCTTAGTGGATGTATCAGCGGACAAAGAATCAGCCAGCGCATCAACAGCCATCACAACCGCAACCATCTCTTGGTCATCAAGATTCATCATCTGCAACCACCCGCCAGTGATTGTTGAGCACCACCCCATCATTGACCATTGTTGAGCATTGTTGACCATTTCAACATCATTCACCATTCTTACTTAATTAACCGTCCTCAACCACGAGCTATGTAGTATCAAGCATCACGTGAAGAGTCACTAGAACAAATGAATCTAAAAACATCATTACCCACTTTGTTTGCATTCTAGCTATCTGGGGGCAGTGCATGCTCGCTTCATTAACCACTAGAGTCATTAGAAAAAATGATTCTAAACCTTCATTCATTGACCACGATCAATCCATCACTGACCCCCACTATCAATCCATCATAGACCCCACATTCACCCATGACTGGAGCAACCAGCCATGGTTCACCATTGGATGTGCAGCTGGTGGAGCCGTGCCCGCCAAGCAACGCAGCACCACGTCAGCATTGGCCTGGCCAAATGTCGGGGCGAGGCAAGTGGACTTCATGGTGGGTTTAATTAATGGTGGGGTCAGTGGTTGGTGAATGGTCAGGTCAATGGGTGGTGAATGGGCGGGGTTCTGCCAAGATGCGCTATGGATATCGTACGGTACCTCCATTTGCAGATCATGGATTGTTCCCAGTCGAATTTCTTGGATTGCTGTCAGTTGTCAGACATGGGCGTGGATGACACAAGTCCACGACTTCCTTGTTATGCAAAATATAAATTATCATCCATGGCGGGAGGTACACGGGAGAGCCATACACCAACCATCCAAACTTTTTCACCTCGGCTCTGCAGAGTATCGGTTAATCAAGTTGTCCCGCCATCTGCATGGAACGCCATCAACAATAGCCTCCGTAATCATAAATCACCAAACAATCATCTATACTTTAGGGATTCTTGAGGTACCCAAAGGAATATCGAGCCCCACCGCCGCAGCTGCCATTGTTGGCCCTCCCGGGGTCCCAACCAACAGAGCCCAATGCCAAAACTGCTTGGCTGTTGACACAAGTGCGAGTTCTTTTTCAGCTGGTATCGTTCATCGAGACATCTGTTGGGAGGGGTGCTAGAAATACGCACAGACCCCGTGGTTTGCCCGGAGGGCAAACCACGGCTGTCTGTGCGTGTTGCACATTGCTCGAAGAATCAGTGAGAAACACTGGCTATACGCAGTGATTTAGGGTTTAGGGTTTTAGGGTTTAGGTTTTAGGGTTTAAGGTTTTAAGGTTTTAGGGTTTAGGGTTAGGGTTTCTTGATTCTCAGAGTTTCAAAACAACGGGCCTGCGCAGGGTTTTGAAAGTTGACAAGACTCACTTCTGGGCAGGTCTTGTATTCACGGGCAAACCATAGGGTCTTGCCGTAGAAATAGGATGCTTCCTGATCATGAGTAGCAGACCATGGCTTAATTGAATGTCAGCTTGAGGTTCAGAAATCGTACATCTTTGGCGTTGAAACTGCAAAGTAAGGATGTGCATGCGATTCTGGCGAACGGTTTGCACGTACACAAGTGATTTGGGAACAAGCATTCTCAGGAAGCATCTGTCTGCGCATAAGCTACCAGCCTAAAACTTTTGAGCTGCATTGCAGTTGTATGCACTTGTGCAACCCTGGGTGCCTAGCTCATCTCTCAGTCTCATTGAACTTTGGTGGGCAAAGCCTAAGGAAAAACTTTAACAAGTTTTGGAAGAATTACTGTACCGCAATGGTCCCACATTGACTGCTGAAGGGATCTTGGATTGGAGTTCAGGTTGTATGCAAGAAACTGTGAGAGAAGAGGAACCTCAATGAACACGGATCCCCTTGCATCCCTTTGGGAGCCGAAAGGGCTTCAAGCCTTTGAAATCTGATGATGACTTTTGTGAATCATCATCGCGTAATGTGGCGCCCCCGACCAGTGGGAAATATGCTCTCTGGGCAAGATGGAAGTCTCGGATGTCTCGGGAGAAATGTCTCAGCACTGTCACTCAAAATCTTTCGGGCAAATTTCTCGATGGTGATCTCTGTGTACTCGAGCTTTCGGTCCTTCAAGAACTTTACCTCTCCCTTTTGGGAATTCCCCAGGCTGCCATCCTTTTTCGTAACCACAATGAGGTTGCACTTGCCAAGAGCGGCTGCTTGTGTTTGGGTCTTCCACATGCTAAACCAGTTGCAACCCCACTCCTCTTGTTTGCCATAGAGATCATGGCAGTGGCACTTTGGCCCTCCTCGCTGGAGATCATGCCGTCCATAGCCTGGAGCCTTGTCATCTGGGAGGAAGATGCAACTGGTCGCAAGCGGGGTGTCTTTTGATGACGAGATTGCCGTCAACTTTTTCCAACCATATCCATGAACTCCGGGAAAGCTGACTATGGCATCCTTGCCTTCAATGAAATGCTCGTCCTCAGAGCCATAAAATGGAATGGGATTAGTCTGTTTGTCGCTCTCTTGGACAATAAGAGCCATCTCAGCGTCGGCCCTTTTCTTTGCCTCGGCTTCTGCTATGCCCCGTATGGCCTTTGCTGCACATCGAATCACTTCCTTGGGCGGCTCATTTTTCTGTCTGATCCTTTCCAAGGCTCTTTCGGCCTCCTCTTTCTTTCGGTCGCATTCCTCTTTGATCTTTCTCCGTGCAGAGCACATTTCGTCCAATTTTCTGGTGTTTATGCAAGCTGACAGTTCCTGGCACAATTTGTCGACCAGCTCTACTAGCTGGTTGTCTTGTTCGGCCTCTGCTTCAGCCAAGTCCACAAACCCGGTGCCAAATTCTGCCAGTGTCTGGTTGTGTGCCTGGAACAGTTCAAGTTGCTTTTTCCGTGCTTTCCTCAAGAGGGAGGATCCCTCCTCCATCTGACCCAAGATGTCACGGGCATAGGACTGGATGTCATCGCGATGGGATTCCCAAGATTCGCCGTGGAACAGATCCTTCACCTTGCACTTTTGAATTGTGTCATTCAATTGTGCTATCTCCTCGTCCTCTTCCTTCTTTTCAGCCTCTGCCTCTTCAAGTTTAGCTTGGAGGACCTCCTTTATCTTCTCCACCTCAGCAGGCTTCTCCTCTGCCCCAGTCCTGATTATTTGTATGGCCCGATCCTTCATGTCTTCTATTTCATTCAATTTCGCATCGGCCCTAAACATTTCCTCCAGCAATGCATCAAATTCATCATCTTGAGTCAAACCCTCACCCTCACTCATGTTGAGAACCATGGGCAACGAAAGCGGCGGCTACACGGGATGGAATCCCCATGGACTTCTTTGAGTGAAAGGGCACCTGCGGTAACGATAACAAGTGCCGTCCCTGTCGCAAAAACTGTTGCTCCAAATGCAGCAGCTGGTGCAGCAGCACAGCGCCGGGCCTTCTGTGGGTCCACGTACTGCGAGAAGTCCGGCAAGCGCTTCTCGATGTCTTCACGCACCTCCCAGGTGCTAGGAGCCAAGATGAAAACTCAGCTGATTGAGGAGGGGTTGATGGTGGGTTCAAGTGTTTTATAGTGGTTAGTCATGGTTGTTAGCGGTTCATAGTGGCTCACAGATGTTCGTAGGGTTCAAGCAAGAGTGTTTGCTAGTGTGCACACAGTCAAACAGCAATGAACAGTATCTATCATAATGTTTCACAGTGGTCAATAGTGGTTGATCGTGGTCAATAATGGTTGACAATTATTGCTGATACTCTCTACTCCTTAATCATGATAAATAATGGTTTACTTTGCAGTAGTGGTCAAGAATGGTTGTTGATGGGAGATCCAGGTGGTGGTCATGAACTAAGAGCAAATCTACATCTACCCTAAAAAGCTTGTCGACAGACCAATGGGCCAAAGGGGGTTCTGGATCCCTCCCTACTTCTGGATTCCCACTTGACAGGGTGGTGACAATCCTGACAACAATGACCGCGACAATGATGATGATGATGATGATGATGATGATGATGATGATGATGATGATGGATGATGACGACGATGACGACGTTTATTATCACAATGCTAGCTCATCATCTGACTAGCCCCATATGAGAATTACCCAGGGCCAGTGGATTCTGGTCGCTGGGTAATCGTTGAAGAAGTCCGGGAAGACTATGAGCTCCAAAACAGCTGGAAAACAGCAAAAACCAAACACCATACCGTATATTGTAGGAAGATTGGATCTCCGGAAACCAACAGGGTATTGATCCACAGCTATGTCAATTGGAGATTTCACGGGTGTTGGCCATGTCAAAGGTTCCCACCAGTTGCGAATCATGGTAATGGCCAGTCTACTGGTTGATAATGACCGACATTGGTTGATGAATGACTTATTCATGGTGAATTGAATATTCATTGGCTCTTATTAGTGGTGACTTGATGATTATAACTACTGGTTTATTTCTGTACAACCAGATACAATCACCAACGAACACTCGTGCAGCAAGCTGATAATCTAACCACCACTCACCAACCTAGGCCCCACTACTGACCAACCAACCACTACTCACCAACTACTAACCAGCTATACAGTCCATTGAGTTGGGCTAACTACTAACCTGCTGGCAACCACTCACCAACTACTCACCAACCATTGCTTGAGTTCTCATTGCTACTACTCACCACTACTCACTCAACAAGCACTTACCAACCACTTACCAACCAACCAACCAACCAACCAACCAACCAACCAACCAACCAACCACGAACCAGCTACTAACCAACCACTAACCAGCTACTAACCACTCTAAAACCATGGGTTCTCATTGCTGGTTGCTCCAACTTCACTGGCCGCGGCACCTGTTCCTCAGTCCAGCCGCGCTCCTCCACGTCGCGCTGCACCTTCCAGGCGAACTTCACGTCGTTCCTGGGGACGGTGCCGCGGTGGCTCCGTGGTTGCCACCGGGGAGGGCCATGGGTCCTGGAAACTGGGACTGCCATGATCAACCCCAGGGATTGGAGCGTTCTGAAACATCAAAAGCCAAGCATTAGTCACAACCATTAGTCACCCCTGTTACAGTTTTGTTCAGTTACGTTCATTTGTGAATGACTGATGCTTGGATAACTGAACATAGCTGTAACATTAGTCGCAATCACCATGATCCGGTTGGTGGTTTAATGACTGAGGGTACCCCAGTTATCATGCAGTTTATTGCTATGATCATCAAGAGTGATTAAGCAAACATAACTTCAGGGTTCCCTATATACCATGAAGTCATCCATCAACCATGATCTTGAAGCTCCAAGGTGCCACATGTCCCAGGAGTGGCAGTTTCAGTGCCAAGTCTATGGTTTAAGGGGTTCCAACCTGCTAAACCCAAGCTACCAACCATAGGGGGTCCAATGGTTTTTAGGGTGTTGCTAACCCAGCTAGTTACTAACCACAGGGGGTTCCCAACCTGGTTCTAACGGGTTCCAATTTCTGGTGCAATTCTAGATGCGACTCTTCACTGACAAATCTTGTGGATCCCGAAAAAGTGAGGCGGTAGCTGGCTTCATGACAAGCATCACAATGTCAATGTAGATGGCGAGGTCCAATTGGGCGCGAGCCTCCCCAGTGGGTGGACGAACTAATTGGGAGCCAGTTCGGAATCAGGCCCAGACTACGCTGGGAGGTTTGTGCCATCTAACAACGTGAGACACTGATACCAATAAAAGATAAGTAGTGAGTCAATTTGGTGTGCAAAATGTATGCTTTGAAAATTACACCGTGCTTGACTGTGCTTTGAAAGTATGTGGTTTTTGTCCCGACGATTCTCTCATTCCGAAGAAACGTTGAGCTGATTACGCTGGACACTGGGTTCTCACAATGGTCTGATTTCCACAGTACGCTCAAGAAGTCGCAGTGGATGTTTGAGACATCCTCCTTCGTCCTCAAATTTCCTGGAATTAGGCTTGTGTGAGCAGTGTAAATCAACTAAGAAGACACTAATAGCAATAACTCACTAACAACAGATAATCATATCACAATAAACTGCATTGTATAACCATAACATACGAAATCACAAATCGTTCAACTGGCTGAGTTTGTCCGGACCCCAAGTCACTGGTATCTTTCCTACGGTCATCAACGTAGCTGGTTAGCAGGTACCAGCATTTATGAACAAACCCAGCCAATTGACTTGGTACTGGCTAGGTCAGCTGATGGGAATTTGCTTGATATAAACCAATAGAAATGTCACGTCTTGTCTCTGGCTCAACAATGGGAGTCAAGCTTGGTGCTGTCGATAACCTCTGCTTGTGCACCGAAAATTAAGGTGTTGGGGATGGAGCAGCCATCACTAGGAGTAGCACTTAGCGGATCAACCCACTTAGGAAGTGCTCAGTAACCATGCTTGCAACCCACTCTTCAGCAGTAGAAGCCCAAGTGGGGGATTTGATAACCGCAGTCCAAGTGGGGGATTTAATAACCACAGTTATTAACCACTGACTAAGTGGGATGATCCTCCAACTAGCTTATAAACAAGCTTATAAGCCAGCTCATACCTGGGTGGCCCCACCTATGAGGTGAAACACCAAACCTATGCCTCACCATACGGCGCCAGGGCGGCCCTTTGAAGCAAGGCCTTCTCGTCGTAGATGGGGTGCAGACCCTCGAAGACCATGACCTTGCACCCGTTGAGCTTTGGACAATGCTTGGGGTCATACGGGTGGCTGAGCTAGCTGGTTAATGGTTGAGGAAGCTGGGGATTCTAACCAACAACAGTAGGGGATATACCCCACCCGGGAGGTTTCTCAAGCTGGTGAATGGTGAATTGCCAACTCGCTATGGATCCAATTACGGTTCTTTAGAGGGGATGTGTCCTCGTTCGCAGACTACCCAGCTGAACTAACGAAACAAACTCGCTCACTAACGACCTCACTAAACTATAGTAGAGCAACTAACTAACCAACCAACTAATGAACTAGCAAACTAACTAAACCACACTGACAAACGACCTAAACTATAAGTAAATCAAATAAGCAAATTAACATAAATTAACTGAACTAACTGACTAACTAACTTACTTACTAGCTAACTAGCTAGCTAAATCAACCGAACTAACAACTAAGTACCAGGAACGAACAGTTCGTCACTTGCGTCCTCCGCACCTTGTTGGGCTCGATCAACTCAGGAGGGTCCTGCGAGTTCGCGTTCACGTGCAACCCCACCGTTGTGTGGCCAGTGGCCAGCTGGGTCAGCTGGTTGAGTCATGGGTGATGAATGGTTGATCAATGGTTCACTAGTCATCTCAATTAATCAGTGATCAATGGTAATGGTTCATCAAATCCCATTACTGATCATTAATCCCTAGTACTGATCATTTATGATGATAAGTAATGGTTAATGATGGTTAAGTAATGATAAATAATGGGTGATGAATGGTGAATCAATGGCTAACTAAGCTGGAAGTAGAAGATCCACTATGTTTGCCGGACTGGAACTCAATACTGGATACATACTGGTTAGATACTGTACAGGTTAATTACTGGTTTATGAAATCCATGGTATGATTCATTGTTGATGTTGGTTCATTAATGGGAACCATGGTTGACTCTGGTTTAAGTTCACCACTATCAAGCATAGTTAGCCTCTTGGATTTTTCCCTGCAACTTTCAGGATGGGTGGGACCACCGGTCAGCCCCAAACCCTAGTTGATTCGGTTGAGACATGGATTGCATTGGTTTATTCATGGTTAGAGATTTATGGTTAAAGGTGGTTGAAAATGGTTGGTTCATGCACAAAAATGGCTGGTTAATGGTCATTCATGGTTAGCATCGGTTCTTTAACAATTAGTGACTAGTAAGGTATCCATGGTTGGTTAATGGTCATTCATCCATTGTTAACCATGGTAATAGGATACCTTAAATAACTCATTCCCAGGTATCCATGGTTATACCATGGTGACTACTGGTATATAGATTGGTTGATCATCATACATGGGAACATGCTGCCTTTTTTTATATGGCAGACTGTCACTATCCGTGGCCAAACAAGGCTATGGCACGGGCAGCACGGCACAAATCTGGCGATTGAGATGTGCACCCCCAGAAATTGGCCACAGCAGTTCCCCCACATGACAACAGAAATATAACAGCGACACATCCAGAGATTGGTGGTAAATGGGTATGCGCCAAGCCGTAGTGGTACCCCCCAAAACCGATGGTTTCCATCTGTAAAATGATGATTTTTTCGTGGGGCCCATGGGTTACCCTATGGCTTGGCACATACCCAAATGGAGAAGTGAAAGAAATGAGATTGCACGGATTGCAAGTTCCAGTTGGATCTCAATCATGGAACTGGTTGGTGGTTTCAACCCCTATGAAAAATATTAGGCAACCAACCATTTGTTAATGATTACTAGGTAAAAAAAGAAAAATGTTTAAAGCCACCAGCCAAGGAATCATGGTCCTTGTTTCCGGTGTCGTGGTTGTAGATTGGCTTGTACACTGCCTTGCCTGACAGAGATGGATTGCTGGAAAATTCATGGCACACCAGAGATCCATGGATAAGTTGCGCCCCTGGATTTTGGGAGTGGCCACTAGCCTAATTAGTAGCTACAAGGGACCGGGCCCCTGGCAGTTCTCAGTTGAGTTGTAACCCTTATAACTGGTAGTTAACCCCAGTGAAGGTACTTATAAGCCAATTAACCTAAGTGGTTAGGGCATAGAAAGCTCCGGGTATCTTTATGGACTCGTCAATACTTGTCGGAGCAATCATAGTGGCTGATCGTGATGAAAAAGAAAGCTATCTGCTCCAAGCAACAGCCAAATATCTTCATCATCCCAGGTAAGGGACAAAAAAAGCGAGACATCTTCGGTATCCCAAACCCGCGCTTGGTCGAGAAATCGTCGGTAGACCGATGCGCGGGGCGGTGTGGGGCCAGGTGCATGGACCAATAGATGCAGGAAAGAGCAACCATATGAGCACTTGGTGCATCTAGAATGTGATTTGCAAAACAATAATTGATGATATCCAGCGATAACCAATCAAACAATCAATCATCAATTCAGCTAGAAATCCTATGATTGATGTTGATTGATCAGATCTAAGCATCATCAAACAATCAAAAGTGATCGATATGACATCATGAACTGCCGAGCACTAGCTCCTTTCGTCCCTGAATTTTCGTGGGTCAGCTGCGTTGCGAAGTGACACATGGCCCTACGGCAACGGATTCAGCTGGGTCCAGCGTCGTGCCTTTCTTCAGGGCCTCCATCTGCACACCCATGAGATCGAAATCGTTCTCCCGAGCGTCCAAAGCAGTCAGTCCCGTGGCCTCGGTGCATGAAAAGAAGATGGTTGACAACTATGATTTTTATCATGGTTGATATGGTTCATGGTTTGGTTGATATGGTTCATGGTTTGGTTGATATGTTTACTGATTTGGTTTGTTAATATGGTTAATCATTCAACAATTGACCAATCTGTGGTCAAAATATGAGGGTTGGTTCATTACCCATAAATGATTACAAAAGGATGATTTGGGGTACCCTATTTTTTGAGAAACTACCATGTGTTGAATGAGATGGTTTATGAGTTCGTTGATATCGTGATATGCTTCATGCCCTGGTGCCTTTGAAACCAACCTCCGCATTTCCAAGGAAACTGCTCATGTTTTTCCTAACATAGCCACTATCGTTTGATCTTGCAACAAATAACCATGATGCTTGATTCATCATGACTAAATCGATGGTAACCAAAGATCCATGGCTGATCTTTGGGAATTTGCTTACCATCGAAGATTACCATGATGGTTCCATTCTTAGTGATGGTTCCATTGCTTGGTGGCTTATAGATCCCTTGCTAAAAAATGCTAAAAATATATTTTTAGTGGTTATATGGTCAATCAATCATATCCCAAAAACACTAAAAACCTAAGTTAGTGGGTATAAGCCATCCAGATTGGGTTACCATGATGGTTGCCATTACCAAGCATGGATGCCGTGGCTGGCACTCCCGATCTTCGCCCGTGATTCGACCGTTCCGCCTGGTCCCAATGAGCGGTTCCGCCGCGGTGAACCGCCGGCACCGCACCTTGCGTCCAGCGCGGTCGTTGGTGTGGTAGTCATCCAGGCAGATGACAGTCATCATGTCGCCGATGGCGGTGTGCCTTGTGGCAACGTCTTGATGTGGCTACAAATGATGGTTTCTAAGGCCATAGGGGACCCCAAAGTTATGCTTGGTTTATTATGTTTATTACTATAAATATCTATGAATGCTTGATATGGGATGATTGGGGATTCCCCTTTTTTCAGAAACACCCACATCAGTGGCCCACCGTTTTTGTACTTGAGCAGTGATGGTTCACTGATGGGCTCAATGGTGCTGAGTTGATGATAGATGCAATTAATGATACTTGATGATGGTTCATAGTGGTTCAGTCATGATGAATCGCGGTCGATGTTGATTAGTACTGGTTTCATCATGGTTAACGATGATTGATCATAGCCCAGACATGACAAGCAATGGCCGCTGGGGCAATTTTGCCACTATTCACAAGTACTGTTGACCCTTCTCGATTCATGGCTCTTAATCAACAACAACTAACATCACCTAGCATAAATCAAAGGTCATTCACCTACCGTTTCTCCAACCAGTCCCACCATCTTCAAAGATCTTCAACAATTGACCAATATAGTAACCACGCAATGAACCATGATTGACCATCCTTAGAAGCAATATGAAGCACAATCAACCATAATTTTACCAATTAGCCATAGTTAAGCCATAACTTAAGCCGTAACTTAAACCATACTCAAGCCCTTACTTCAGCCATGGTAAAGCCATAGAAACCATGATTAACCAGAGGATTCACCATCCTTAATCAACCATCCTCTTACCGTTTACACATACTTAAGCCATAGTCAAGCCGTAAGAGTCACCATGACTAACCACCATTAAGCCACAATTAAGCCATAACTCAAGCCATAGAAACCATGATTAACCAGAGGATTCACCATCCTTAATCAACCATCCTCTTACCGTTTACACATACTTAAGCCATAGTCAAGCCGTAAGAGTCACCATGACTAACCACCATTAAGCCACAATTAAGCCATAACTCAAGCCATAGAAACCATGATTAACCAGAGGATTCACCATCCTTAATCAACCATCCTCTTACCGTTTACACATACTTAAGCCATAGTCAAGCCGTAAGAGTCACCATGACTAACCACCATTAAGCCACAATTAAGCCATAACTCAAGCCATAGAAACCATGATTAACCAGAGGATTCACCATCCTTAATCAACCATCCTCTTACCGTTTACACATACTTAAGCCATAGTCAAGCCGTAAGAGTCACCATGACTAACCACCATTAAGCCACAATTAAGCCATAACTCAAGCCATAGAAACCATGATTAACCAGAGGATTCACCATCCTTAATCAACCATCCTCTTACCGTTTACACATACTTAAGCCATAGTCAAGCCGTAAGAGTCACCATGACTAACCACCATTAAGCCACAATTAAGCCATAACTCAAGCCATAGAAACCATGATTAACCAGAGGATTCACCATCCTTAATCAACCATCCTCTTACCGTTTACACATACTTAAGCCATAGTCAAGCCGTAAGAGTCACCATGACTAACCACCATTAAGCCACAATTAAGCCATAACTCAAGCCATAGAAACCATGATTAACCAGAGGATTCACCATCCTTAATCAACCATCCTCTTACCGTTTACACATACTTAAGCCATAGTCAAGCCGTAAGAGTCACCATGACTAACCACCATTAAGCCACAATTAAGCCATAACTCAAGCCATAGAAACCATGATTAACCAGAGGATTCACCATCCTTAATCAACCATCCTCTTACCGTTTACACATACTTAAGCCATAGTCAAGCCATAAGAGTCACCATGACTAACCATCATTAAGCCATAGTTACGCCATACCAGTAACTCAAGCCATAGAAACCATGATTAACCATAGGATTCACCATCCTTAATCAACCATCCTCTTACCACTTACACATACTTAAGCCATAGTCAAGCCATAAGAGTCACCATGACTAACCATCACTAAGCCACAGTTAAGCCATAACTCAAGCCATAGAAACCATGATTAACCATAGGATTCACCATCCTTAATCAACCATCCTCTTACCACTTACACATACTTAAGCCATAGTCAAGCCATAAGAGTCACCATGACTAACCATCATTAAGCCATAGTTACGCCATAACTCAAGCCATAGAAACCATGATTAACCATAGGATTCACCATCCTTAATCAACCATCCTCTTACCACTTACACATACTTAAGCCATAGTCAAGCCATAAGAGTCACCATGACTAACCATCACTAAGCCACAGTTAAGCCATAACTTAAGCCATAAAAACCATCATTAACCACCATAGGATTTCAACGATCCTTCGCATCCAAGGCACCCAGGCTTCACCTCGGTGCCCAGGGCACCCAAGATGCGGCGCAAGAAGGTGGACCTCGGGGACCAGCGGCCATGGTTCAAGGTGTCACCCGCGCAGTGACCTTCGTCTGGTGGGTGGCTTCATAGGAGTTAAATGATGTTAAATGGTGAAGAAAGGATTGATGGTTAATCATTGATGGTTGATGATTGGTGGTTCATGATTGATGGTTCATGATGGTTAATGATGGTTAATGATTGGTGATTTCAACCGTTGTTCAGCACCAGGTGGTTTCATACTAGTTAAATGGTTAAATGGCTAATGAACGATTGATGGTTGATGATTGATGATTAATGATTGATGATTAATGATTGATGATTGATGATTGATGATTGATGGCTTCTCCTTGTTCAGCACCAATGATTAGTGATTGATGGTTGATACTTGTCAAATTCAAACATGCTTAACTGGTTGAGGGTTGAACCAACTACTCTGTAAAATATGCGCGCGCGTCATATCTAACCATTGGAAAACCCCAGGGATTTCGTCCATCGTTGATGCACTTCGCCCTGTGGATGGGCGCTGCTGTGACTCCGTACTTGCCGCATCCGGAGTCGGCGGCCACGCCAATGATCACGGGGTCGTCCTGGACGCGCCGCGCCAGGGAGATCACCAGGGTGGTCCCCAGGGGCTTCTCAAAAACAAGCAGCTGCGGCTCAGAGGAGGATCAGTTTATGTAAGGATATTATGTACGACAATCTTCTATATAATGAGAATATCCTTACATTACTATTGTAAGTACTAGTATAGAGTATACTATGATATTATGGATTATTTACTGAGAATGATGATATTACAGTATATTCTGTACGATTTATCCTCTATATCATTGAAGTTTAAAACAGTTTGCGATAGGATACTGTAATGATATAGACTGTAGAGACAGTCCCCAGCGGCTTAAAGACTTGTGGTCCCGCGTGTACCATCTGTTTATAGACTGTAGTAATATTTATCTGTGATAGTAATGCATTTTATGATAGATATGTTTATCAGATTTCACCTGCAATTATGAACATCCGTAACTCCAGCTCAGGTATGCACATGCATGTCTTCATCATGCACGTATATGTATATACATATACATATACATACACATATACACATACATTTACATATACATATACGTGTACCAAACTATGATCATACATGGTGGATGTTCTGCCATGTTGCTCATCTACCAGAAGTCAACCATCTGAGAATCTACAGAAAGGTGTTGGGTTTTCGCAGCGGATGTGGAGCAAGTCGTGTGTCAAGAGGATTCAACCTGTGTAAGTTTGCACTACAGTCGAGGAATCACTCGTGGTGGTTGTCTATCCTGATTGATATCATCCTATCATCTCATGGTAGTAACCATCAGCCGCAATCGTCGACGGACTGTTGCAGTTCTTATCGCGAATCTTGATGATGCTGTTGTCGGGTTGGTGGTTGTCATTTGCAAACATTGTTTGCCAGCATTCGCCATTGTTTGTCATAGTTCTTAACCATCAACCAACTCTCATCAACCATCATTCACCATCACTCATCAGGAACCATCATAAATGATTATTAACCATTGAGTATTCATGAACCATGTGCCATTAGCTAACCATCATTTAATATCTAGTCACCATTAACCACTAGTTAACTAGTTAATCATTTCCAATTCCTAACACCATTCACCATCATTAACCAATACTAATTATTAACAATTGCTATTGACCATCATCAACCATCATTTATCATCATTAACCACCATTACCCAAGTCAACCAGCATGACCCACTAGTCAACTATTAATTAGCCATCACCATCATTACTCATTGATCGGTCCGAGTCAACCATTATTAACCATTATCAACATAGGTGACTAGTGATGGGTAATAAACCACCATTATTAGATTAACCATCATTCATCAACCATAAACCATTACTTCCACCATTCCTCACTTTAAACCAACTATAAACTATAACCAACATAAACCTTCCTTTCGCACTTTCGCACTTGTCTCTGAGCGAAACTCAGAAGTGAATGGAATCAGAATTCGTATTCCAATCACGAATATGGACAACTAATTATCGAAGATGTAGATCTCTTTGGCCTTCCGAACATATTCAATGCGAACCTTGAAAGAAGCATCAAGCCAGGAAGGATGGGCCTAAACCACCGACTACAAACTATAACCAACATAAACCACCGACTACTTCCACCATTCCTCACTTTAAACCAACTATAAACTATAACCACCATAAACCACCGACTACTTCCACCATCATCAAAAATCATCAACCACCATTCCTCCACCTTTACCGTTGCCCTAAGCCCTGAAAAAACCTCACGTCCAAAGTGCACCTCCAACTTGGCCGAGCTGTCGAGGATGGGGACCATCTCATCCTGGCCGGGGAATTCCGGGCTGGGCACGTGGTGGGTCAGCGGTCCGTGGTCGCTGAATGGTTGAGGAATGGTTAATTCATGGTGAATTGATGGCTAATTAGTGGCTAACTAGTGGTGAATGATGGTTAGTTGATGGTTAACTAGTGGTAAATTCATGGTTACTTCACGGTTAATACTCTTGAAAGAATGGTTAGATACTGGTTAGTAAATTATGATTGATGACTCGTAATTGTGAATGATGGTTGGTTGAGTTGGTTGAGATGGTTGAGTTGGTTGAGTTGGTTGAGATGGTTGAGTTGGTTGAGTTGGTTGAGTTGGTTGAGTACATAATGATCTTAGCAATGGTTCATTACTGCTTAAGTAGCTGATGATGATGATGATGATGATGATGATGATGATGATGATTAATAGTGACTACTGATAGTTAATCATAGTGACAATGATGATTAGATTAACCGGTGGTCAATGTAGTTGTTTGATGGTTGATTGCTAGGCTAACCACTAGGAATGATGGTATCAGACTACCTTGTTTAACAGCGACAAAAACACAACAGCAACAACCGATTCCAGAAAATTCGACCAAAAAAAGGAAAGACTCTTCGATTAGCCGAAACAAAACACTGCAATTGTAGATCCATATGGTGGTTTTACATGGTTTTTTAGGGAACCCCAAGAAAATGGTTGGATTATCACTACAAATAAGTACAGTAATTATTATGTATGATTTGGGGGTTCCCTAGTTTAAGAAACTCCCATATGAATTTGACCAACTTCGAAGTTTCACCAGCTCAACAGCTGTTGATTTGATCATCAAATACGATGTGAGCCAGCAAGAGTTGTTCGCTCGGATCTCCCATTGGACCATAGATGTGTATGTATGTGAATGCATCCATCACGATACATTTTGTCACTGTTCTTGATGTTTTTGAAATGATCTAAGCTACATCATGGGACCCTAGTTGTGACAATATCCGCGGACCTGTGTCAGAGCTATCAACTTTCAGGATGAATCACCAAGCAGGATCTCCTTTGGTCAGACGGCGTTTATCTTGGATCAAGATTGACCATTCACCAAGATTGATCACCCTTGATTTGCTAGTGGTTGATAAGGAATTGCATTTTTGCTCACGCTTACTTAAGAGCGATTCACCCAGATTAATGGACCATTATAACCAGCATCAACCAGTATTAACAGGGCATCAACCAGTGCGGATAGGCATCAGTACTAAGAGTGATTGACTGGATAATCAATATCAATTTGATGTTGATTGACCAGTATAATCAGCTTACTCAACAATGGGAACCGTTACCATCACCGTCATTGACCACAGGCACCAATGTTAACCATCACTAAACAGCAGTGATAACAAACATCACCGATTCACCAACATTGACCATCATGAAACCATGATTGCACCCCAACCACATATGGCTGGTTAACCAATGGGTCAATAAGCTTCATGTTTGGTCAAAGAGAATAATGACCAACAAGAATAGGTTTAATATGTACTAACCTTACTATCACTTGCCTTTGACCATCATTTTCAAGCATGATTGAGCATGTCATTAACCTTTATCAACCATCAACCAAACGTCCATGAGAATCATTAACTAAGCAGTACTCACCATCAATGGACCACCAATCAATCACAATTCATTAACCGTCATTTAACCATGAATCAACCATCAATGAACCATCAAATAACTGTAAATCAACCATGAATCAACCACCAGAACCAGCAATCAACCGTCAATCAAGCAATCATCAATTTCTGAAGTAATTGATTATTAACTTGATCTTAACCACCAGAACCAGCATCATCATCAATCAAATAAGCATCAATCAACCACCATAACCATCAATCGACCATCATTATTCATCCGTCCTATCCATCATCCAAATTTCTGGATCCAAAAAAAACGCTACCTTCCAGGCGTGAGTGGGATACAGCTTGATGCCGTCCACCTGGGCTTGCAGCACAGCCGAACAAGGGAAGGGGGTCATGTAACATGATGGCTGGCTGTGGCTGAAAGGTGCTGGTCATGGTGGTGTTATTTATAGTGATGGATACTGACCATGACGAAAAAAAACAAAATGTATATATATATGTTGTATAACGATGACTAATAATGATGAAGAATGGTTCACAATCAAAAAACGTGATTGGTGAAGGTGAACGGTGATTCGTGATTGCAAAAGATCCGCAAGAATGGTGGTAAATAAGTATAGCTGATGTTGGTCAGTATAACGGTCGATGAATCGAAACAGTAGTGGATTGTGAATGATTCATTAATTCTGACTTGTGGCTTGTAACTGAAAACCCATGATAAAAAGGCTTTTGAACAACCATGGTTGCCCTGCTCACAAATATCTTCTCTAACAAACATCGCTTACGCCGCGTATCCACATTGCAAGTTGATGGGAAGCCAGAGATCGGTGCAAAGCCCCAGGGTGACGCATCCACTGCAGAAACTCTTCGAGTTTGAGCATCGAGTGGTGTGGAGTTTTCTATTCCAAACCGCATGGCATCAAATGTTCAGTGATAGAAATACATTCAATTGCTGTCAAAACCTCAATATTTATGTATATACAGTTTATTTTTAGAAAGTATAATTATATGTATATAATATGACAAAGGAGGCATCAACTACCTGCAGTTGTGATCACTACCTTGTGTTCCTTTTGTTTTGGTTAGGAATATTTCTGGCACCTACTAATGTGTTCATATAGTATATGCATTTGCAAGATATACACGTGTCATCACATGTCTATGCTAAGAATGTATATAGATGCAAGTGTTTCTCAAAACAAGAATCGTACCCCTGAATCATCCTTTCCTAATCATTTACTGTAATAAGCAAACCATTTTTTGGGTCACCCTATTCTAAGAAACGCCCAAATGGGCACCACCGCTTGTGGGTACCAATCATTGTGAATAACCATTCCAAACCATATTCATAAACCAACTATCTTTATTGCGCTCCCTTTGACTTCAGAAACCACAAAACGTGTATGATGATCATCCCTTTAAAAGTTGGTTCTTATCCCCTATTGATCATGTGTAATCCTCCATAAAACCATGTATTGAGAGAAACCACCAAGCATGTTGCTATTGTATCCCCTCTTATGAACCTCAATAATTTGCTTGAAACCCTATCATAAATCATTATTACCCCCTATTAACCCATATCATATCGTAATAATTGTTGGACCTTTATTCTTGGTGATGATCTCCTACTTGTCCTTGCTATCAACCACTGTAATGCCCTATGACTTGATAAACCGCCATATGTAGTTGGTATATCCCGTGTAATTCTTCGTGAACTTATCCCCTATTTGATCAGTAGAATCCTCCATAGAACCGTTTTTACCTGAACTATTAAATACGGATCATGTACTTGGTATATCCCACTATTGTTGGTTATTATTCATAACAATTGTTAATACTCATAGTCATAACCAACTGGTATGATGAGAAACCACCAACTAGTTGTTAAACCATAAGTTTATTGGTGATTATCCCCTTATGATCATTTGTTTGCCTGGTTGCGCCCATGGGGCACTGAGCCCCGGTCGCATTACCACCTATTGATCATCAAAAACCAACATTTTTTGTTGGGTTCCCATGGTATATCCCCTATAAGGTGGTTTCTCAAAATAGGGGATCCCCAGATCATCCATTATTAATCATTTACAGTACTAAACCCACCATTTTTGGGGCTTCCTATTTTGAGAAACCCCCATAACTGTTGGTGAACTTATTCCCCATTGATCATGAAAAACCAACCAACCAATTCAGCTTCCATAGCTTCACGCTCAGAAACCACCACGTGTTTACCATTATGATCCCCTACAATTGTTGGTTGCTATCCATATCTTTAACCACTATTTCTAAATAGCCAACCATTGCTGGTCAATAATAGTTTAATCAGCAACAATTGTGTACTTCATGATTTACCACTAGTTTACCCCTGGGGTTGGTAAATAATGAAGTACTGGGAACCACTATAATGGTTTCAGAAACCACTAGATGTGTATCATGAACCATCTTCAATGCAGCTTTATAAGCCTTATGAAATTGGCGATTCCCTTTCATTAACCATTCTTAGCCACTATAAACCAACCAATCAAACAGCATTAAAAAGCCAACCTCATTCTTATCCCCTGTAAATCATTATAGCTTCCAATCAACCGGTTCACCTTCCATAGCTTCCCTTCCATGGCTTCAGAAACCACCATGTATGGATCAGTTGGAGATTATCACCTATTAATCCCAACTAAAAACTGTAATCCCTCCCATATATGGATCATATAGCTGGTATATCCCCTACTATTGAGCTAGTTCCGCATGGCTTCAGAAACGCGGGTCCCCGCTGGTCCCCGCTGGTCCCCGCAGGTCCCCGCACCTCCCTCAGCTTCTCCTCAGCCTCTGGGGATGGCCAAACCAAGCCGGTGGGGACGCTCTCACCGCCTGGGGGCGCGGGCCACGCGGGGACGGAAGGCACCAGGGGATCCCGCGCATCAACTGCTATGGATCATGGGGGTGGCGGTTGATTGCTGGCGAATTGGTGGTTGATTGGCGGTTGATTGGCGGTTGATTGGTGGTTGAGTGGTGGTGAATTGTCAGTTGATTGGTGGCGAATTTCTGGTTTTCATGGCATTTGATGGCATTGTCATGCTTGGTGATGCACATAAATTGCAAATAGATGGTGAATCAATGGAGTAACTAGTGGTTCATTGGTGGTACTATCACATCAGCTGGTGGTTCATTGGTGCTTCATTGGAGCTTGGTGGTTGATGGTTGTGCATGGTTAATCATACAAGTGGTGGTTTCTCAAAATAGGGAGCCCCAAAAATTGCTGGTTTATTACTATAACTGATTAACAATGGATGACTTGGGGGTCCCCTATTTTGAGAAACTACCAGGTTTACCAAGTAGATGTTGAAGATAATGGTGACACTCTGGTAAACTAACCTGATTGTGTCCAAAATGCCATATTCTTCAAGGGTAAGCCAGCTAGAAATGGTGGATTTTTCATTTCAAGATTGGTTAAAAATGGATAGCCAAGGGTAGCGAAACAGAAAGAGATGTTTGACACCAAGCACCCTTCATCCCCATTGTAGGTCAGCATCTCCGGACTCTGATCACTTCCAAAGTTGGATTCTGTATATGCAAAGTTCGAAAAACAGTTTCACAGCCAGTAGTTCTACTAGGTGATACCTGCCGCTCCCCATTCAGATAGATACATAGATTTCCTCCGAAAGCACGGGAATTCAGTGGGATTGCCAAATTTCAATATTCGTCCGTGTGTGCACGTATGTCAGAGCTTGAGCTCCGTACCACCTCTTCGCAAAGTGCGTGGGGTGGAGCGTGGAGTAGTGCTAGAGCCGACGAAGGCCCAATGGCTCGCGTACAGGACGCTGGCCACCTTAAAATGAGCGCACGAGAAGCAAAGCTGGCACACCTGAACTGAACCATCTCACGATATCAGGTGGTTGATGGTGGTTTGTGGCGGTTTCTAGTGGTTTATGGTGGTTCGTGATGGCTTATGGTTGTTTACAGTATATCATGTTCGTTAGCCAGTTACGATCAGTGACTAGTCCTTTGGAAGATTACAACCAGGAGCTTCGCACTAGATCCCTTGTGATTCAAGTCCGATAACAGCTGTATCAACAGCCGGATCTACCGTTTAAGGCATGACTGGATTGTGATGCAGTCAACAACGACTTGCTTAGTGGTTGGTGGTTTCAAACTCTACAAAAAAATATTTCTTAATCCAGGAAAATGACAAACGTTGAACCCCACCAACCAGATTATTGGTTGCAGCTCCATTGTTTACCAATTATTGGGAGCTCGTGACCACTTGCCAACGGGCTATGATTTCCCAACGAGCTGCTAAGCAGTCAATGGTACATCCAGCTGTTCATAAACAACCACCAGCTTTACCAACAAAACTAGGGGGTGGTTGATGGTAGGTCGATAGATCCCTTAACCACCCCCAGTCTACCGGAAATCGCTGGTGATATGTGGCTATGCGTCAATATTAACCACCAATATTAAGCAACAATTTCGTAGGGAAAACAATGGTTAATGATGGAACCAGGGGTACAGGCTTTTGACCCGTAGCCATATCCCAAATAACTGATCGTTTCATCTCTGGACATGTGACAAAGGAACGAAAAAGACCTGAGGATTGCACTGGTTCACCATGTGCCACAAGTATCCCACCAGTGGTGTACACAATTGATGTTCCGCTCTTTTATGTACCATCAAGTATATGCAACAATGAATGTATTGTTGGTGATCGCATACATTTATCATGTAACAACCATCTACTAGCCATAACCATATATTAAGAATAACCATAACAATGATATATGAACCATGGATGAATCATACATTAACCATATATTCACAGGTATCAACCATATATTAAGCATATATTAACCATCTATCACTCCCATCAAATGTTGCATCCTGTCTGGTTCATTCCTGTGATCGCACAATTGAAACACATGTTCCATGGTGAAATGGCTCCAGGAGATAAGGAAAAAACAATTTGTGTTGCACTCAAAGGAGGTTGATATTTAGCATACAATAACGATATATATGATATATACATATGATATATGATATGATATATATGTATGTATATATATTTATCTATTTACTTATTTATTCATTTATTTATGTATTTATTTATTGTTTGTATATATATATATATATAAAAAAAAGGAATATTCACCATATATACATAAATATAAATATATATATATTCACCGGATATATAAAAATATATTGGCCATATACATGTATATATAAATAAATAGATTAACCACATGTTAACCAAATTTATCATTGATATTGATGGACATGGATTGCTATATATATATATATATGGTTAAGTGATGGTTAGTATGAGTTCATATATGTTTGATATATGGTTGCTATATGGTTGATGTTAATTGTGATTGGGTGTTGTTAGCCATTTAATATGGTTAATAATGCACCCACATCATGGTTAAGATTGGAAGCGATGGTTAATATCTGATTAATGTATGGTTCATATGGTAGAAAGGTGATGTAACCATATATATTCACATATGTATATCAACTATGTATTAACTTAGGGTTGATATTAACAAATTTATTGTGGTAAATGATGATTCATATTGGTTTACATATGTGGTTTGATTACTAATTAATGATTAATTAATCCCCAATTAATCCCCAATTGAAACAATACACGAACCACTATTAGCCATCTATCAACCAACAAACGTATATGGTGAATCGCAAAGGCTGTTGTCCCAACAAAAAGCGGCAACGAAAACTAGGATGGCAACATCCGAAAGTCGTGGTTGAAAAATGGTCACTATTCCTCTCGTGACCGGTAATTATATAATCATGATTCATACTAGGGATTTAAAACAAACAAGGAAAATCAAGGAACAACCACTATCAACAGTTATGATTTCCTTTGATCAGCCATCATGAACCATCATTTACGATGTGTTGACCATCATAGAATCAGAGTTAAATAAATAATACCCACATATGAATCCACCATCAACAACCATCAACTGAGCTAAGAAACTGCTGCAAGCTGCAAAAGCCCGGAGGATCGCTGCGAAGTCTTGCCCATTGCGAGAAAGCGGTTTCGCGGTCGCGGCAGGACACGGTCGAATCGAAAAAACAAAAACTCTGCGGCGGAACAGATTTCGGGGGGGAGGGGGGCGATACAAGCTCGCCTTTGATATAGTACATAAGCCTGCTTATTGAATAGCCAAAAGTGGGGGTTCTCAATACTTACGACCCGCCTAAATTTCTGGTATCCAATCACCAAATCTTATCGCGGTGGTTCCCACATTTGGATAACTTTGGCGGTTGCGCTGCTGCCGCCCTTTTTGCGCCTCAATGCATAGCAATGCCATGGCTACAGCATCAGCTTTGGCTGACCACTCGATCGGCTGAAAAGTAATAAGGGAGTAGAAGCCACCATGATTAGTAGGTGGTTGTAACCAGGGAGTTATAAGTTCTGAAGCTGCTAACTTTGGTATTAAGCCACTTTGGTAGATCTTAGGTGGTCATGAGTTCTTGTTGCCACCTATGTTGTTAGTAGCCATGGTTATCAATCAAAGAGTAATCTGGCAGCGATTTTCCAGCTATGAGCCACCTAAGTGGTGAGTAGCCAAGGTGAGTTCAGCCACTAATAGGTGGTACAACCCCAATGGGGGGACAGAATTCCTATGGTAAGGGGCCACCAGCGACTAAGTGGGATGATCCTCCAAGGGGCAACGGTTACTGGAGAGCCACTACCAGCAGTCAGGAATATACAGAGTTGGCTATGGGTCAAGCACTTAACCAACCAACTAATGGGGGATTTCCATCAACAATAATAGGGAAAACAATGGTTAATAGTAGGGGAACCAGGGGTACATGGGTTTGACCCACAGCCAGTTTTCTCTGTTGGTCTATCCGGTAGGGTTGATTCATCATGGTGACATGCAGTTTTGGCTGATAGGTAATGCTAGCCCCCCGCAAGAACCCAAGGCGAATGGCCTATATATGTTCCAGCCCTGCTGGCCCCCCTCCCCCCTGTGGTGTGGGGGGTTGGTTTGGGGAGTGGGGTGGTAGTATCTAAGTAGTGCATAAGCACAGGTACTATGTAGATTGCATGTTGGTAGTATGTAACTAGCTTGCAAGTAATATATAGATGCTATATGGGTACTATGTAGGTGGCATATACCCCCCCCTCCCCCCCTGTGGTGTGGTGGTGGGTTGGTTTGGGGAGTGGGGTGGTAGTATCTAAGTAGTGCATAAGCACAGGTACTATGTAGATTGCATGTTGGTAGTATGTAACTAGCTTGCAAGTAATATATAGATGCTATATGGGTACTATGTAGGTGGCATATAGGTAATATATGATATGGGAAGTCTATGGGTATAATACAGGTAGTATACAGGTAGTATGTAGCTAGTATATGGGCAGTATCTTGGTAGCAAACAGATAGTATATAGGTAGCACGTAGGTAGTGTATATGCTATGTAAAATATAGGTAGTATGTAGGTAGTCTTTAAGTAGCATGTGGGCAGTATGTGGGTAATATATAGGTAGTATATAGGTAGTATGTAGGTAGCATAAATGTAGATGGGAAGTATGTAGGTAGCATATAAGTACATAGTTAGTATGTAGGTAGCATGCAGGGAGGAGTGTATAGGTAGTATGTAGGTAGCATATAGGCAGTGTACAGGTAGCATGAAAAAATATGTAGGTAGTGTATAAGTAGAATTCAGGCAGCATATAGGTAGCACATGAGTGTTATATAAGTAACATTTAGGTAGTATATAGATTCAGGTAGGTGGCATATGGGCAGGATGCAGTGCGTAAACCTCCAAAATGCTGCAAATAGCATGCAAATGGGAGGGTAAGGCTTCAAAATGCTGCAAATAGCATGCAAATGGGAGGGGGAAGGCTCCAAAATGCTGCAAATAGCGTGGACGCTAGAACTACTTGGGGGGTGGGAGGGGGGGGGATGACATTGGGGGTGGGGTGGGGGGGGGGCGTTGCCGTCGGGGCCTGGGGCTGGAACATATATCCCGTTCGAACCATCAGCAGAGGATAATCGAACTGGTTAGAACGGGAAAATCATCACCAACTTCAGGGCAATAGCAAAAGTTGGTTGCATGATGGGTACCAACAAGTAACTACTGAGATCCCGGTGAGCAAAACAAAATTGCTGGGGTGGTTGTGCCCTAAGTATCTTTCCCGATCATGGTTACTTAGTAAGCGATGGGTTATTAACCATGGTTGCTAACTTCTCATGCGATCATCATTAGTAACCCTAAGTCTATTCACCCTCTTGTGTATCTTATCACCTTGCCGTTGTTTGAGTAAATTCTTCAACTGAAACTGGTGGACTGCAAGATTAATATACTTCAGTCACTTTATGATAAAAAGTCCTGCGGGTCAGGAAGATCTGTCTCTGCAATGGGTGAGCCGGATGGTCCCCGAAGGCCTCTGTATTTTTCTTATATGCACAAATGGCGAGCTGGGTCAAGCACTTAACCAACCAATAATAGTGGATAATGACCAACAACAATAAGGGAAACAATGGTTAATGATAGGGGAACCAGGGGTACATGGGTTTGACCCACAGCCAAATAATCATCTGCACAAAAAACATATGCTTTCTTTCCAAAAATCCCCCGGAAGCACCTCGAAATATCACTGGTGGCATCTGGCTCTTTTGCTTGGTACATAGATATTGCTAGTAGGATTGAACCAGTTAGGCAGAAACTGTCCGCATATTTGGAGGGTACCCAACCTGGCTTTGTCCATGCATGCTGCACCCCAAGTCACTTGCAGTTGCCCTCCCAATCATGATCCATATTATTGGTTGGTTGAGGACCACCATGTAACATGTATGGATACAGTACACCCAACCTGTGGACTTGTCCGTAGCGATGCTGTTTACCAAGCAGCTCTAGATGCTTGTACACTGGACCAAAGACGAATCTTCCCTTATCATGCGTCCCCATGGATTCCCACATGTGTTCTGGCTAACTGACCTGGACGCTGAAGTCACCATTTTCATAGGTAAAACAGTAGTAGATTTTCATCTTCCAGGTTAGTTTGCCGGAGCGTAGACGTGGCAATGGAAGGAAGAATTGGGATGAATTATCATTGAATCTGCCATGTAATGCTTAACCATGAGAGGCCATTACAAATCATTAACCAACATGGACCATTGTTATTGCAAATCTTGTGCGTTTGGCATTCTTGAACGGGAGTTCACCAATGAAATCAGTGCGCCAAAACGAGGCATCGCTCCGCCAAGCTGTGTGAAAATGCTCTATAAATTGCAACGATTGACAGGAGAATTGCATGTCCGCCTGCGGCGCAAGCCGCAGTATGCGGGCAAGGCAGTACAAAAATGAAATTGTTGCCTGTCTGCAGCCCAGGTTTCAGTCCGCAACTGCATTTCCAGACATCAGTCGTGAGCCAGATTCCAAAGCGGCTACTTTGAAATACATAAATACTGTACCTGTTATGACTCAAGTAGGTTGACTCGGGACTCAACTTTCCACCTGAAAGAGCCCAAAAATATACATATAGTTACAGTTACATACGTGTCTTTCGGGACTAAGGAAACCATTTCAAGGCTTCCTCTTCCATCTTCCCAATTGCCTCCAGAATGTTCATCCATAATTGGCTGATGATTTGCCCTCAATTTTTTGAAGACAAAAAGTCCTTGATTGATAGATTCAAGGGTAGTCCATGGTGCCTATGAATGGTGTATCCCTTGATACCTCTTCCCGACTGGGATCTATCACAACCCCTTCCGAGTTGGTCTGACTGTCGTGGCTTCGTTCCTTGTGTCGGACTTGAAACCAGCGGCGCACCGCTGGTTGGTGGTTTGCATCAATCCAAGTTCATCGTGAGGACCATCATTTTGGGGTCTTGAACCTGATAAGCTGCTAAACTGCATTTCTGGTTTCATCATTAACCAACAGTTTAACCATGAAGTTGTTCAATGATTCTCTGGGAAAATGTTGAACAAAAACGAAACCAGCAACCAGATCGACATGTGCAGCGTCCACAAGTTGCTCAAAGATGCCTCACTCCGTGAAGCTTGTCTCATGCCTCCTGTGGCCATTGGGCTCATTTGTACAAGTAAGCTTGATATACCGCTGAACTATCATATGGTGGTTTCTCAAGTCATAGGGGCCCCCCACATCACGGAGTTTAATAACCATCTTTAGCAATCAACCAACCATTTTTGGGGTCCCCCATTTGGAGAAACATTCATCTGTACAACATAATCTAGTCTTCACTGAAAGTAGAATATAGCATGCAACAGCGCTGGTGGAGCTGGTGATTGAAATACTGGCAACTGACTGGGGTCTTGAAAAACTCATGGAGTTATACAGGTGTGTCCATGGCCACGATGTACCTGCATAGCTGGTTGGTGTCCCTATGAAACTGATCAGGACTTGGGATTGTGGGGGTATCACCATGCATGGACCTCGTACTGCCAAGACTTGTTGTTGCTTGTAATCCCATATGATTCGCACGATTAGCCAGGACCTCTGATGGAGAATTGTGATAGTTTTAGATAACTAGGGAGAATCAATACCTTTCCCATTTGAATATTGCCGCTTGTAATAACCATGTTTCACCGGCTGAGATCAGCCATGACTACGGCTTGTAAACCATCATGAAAGCCATCATGGGCCCCATCGTTAAACAGTGATCTACCATCTGGTTTCACCACTCCCTGTAGCTCTTTCGCTCCCCCTTTAAAGGGATTTAGGGATACCCCTGGCTCCTTAGCTCCCTGAAAATCACCAGCCAGCTTGGCTGGTTAATCAACCAACCATCCCTTTTCTCGGTTACAAAGCGTCTTTCCCTCGGCCTGTCAACCAACCATCCCAAAATCATTGGAAACAAACACAACAAAACTCAATCAAACCACCAACTAGTCATGACTACAGTAACCATCACTAAACATCATCTATCACCACTAACAAGCCCTACCACTCATCATTCACCAATAGTTCTTGAACTGGGGGTACCCCTGGTGTTCTCCTCCAGTTGATCAATCATTTGGCAGTGGGTCAAAACCCCGTACCCCTGGTTCCCCTACTATTAACCATTGTTTTCCTTATAGTTTTGTTGGTGGAAATCCCCCATGAACGTTGGTTGGTTAACCCAGCTCGCCATTTCTACACCAACCAACTCGCAACTTGGGGCTTCCCAGCCACAACCGCTTCGAACCACGCCTTGCCGGTGATCTTCTCGTAGATCTCACGAACCTGGCCATGTCCCGGAGCGAATTCCGTTGACCGGTGGCCGCCGGTGGATGGAGGCGAGCCGCGGCTGGGTCATGGTGGGCACTATTGATATAATGATATATTATTAATATTAACCATGTAATGTTAATTACTATATATAATGTATAATGAATATATAATGGTAATCAATGGTATGTTCATAATCGTGCGTATAAGATGTTGCATAAGGTTGATTGATATAATGGTATGTCAATGATACTAAACTAGTGGGTGATGAATGGTAATTATGCTAAAGAGTGGGCAATTAGTATAATTACTGGTGGTTCATGGATAGTCACTTTTATATAGTGGTTCATAATGGTTAATGCTATGGTTATATTGGTTTTGATGTTATGATTACTTAGATTTAATCAGTATAGTGGTCAATTAGTACAGGTTTGAATTTGTATAGTGGTTGAGTATATAATGTAGCGATTCGTGGTGGCTAATGCTTGGTTTGAGTGGTTCATAGTGGCGAATGTTGGCGCCGTGGTGGCAAATGGTGGCTCAAATCATGATGATGTTTCATTGAGGTTTTGATGGTGCATTTTTTTTTCTACCGCTCGCACGGCTGACTTGAATGGTCTTGATCATAAGCGTAATGAAGATTATCAATAACCGTAATTAATGATGATTCTGATTAGCAATTATCTTTGAATGGTCTGTTTGATAATGCTTGGTAAAAATGGTTCATCATAACCGTAATGATTACAATTCACCATGATTGTTTCACCATCGGGGGCTACTTCCAATGACCATTGGCTAATGATGATGATCATCATATAACCGGCATCAAAATGATTGATGATGAGACAAAAATGATGGCTTTGATGATGATTGATGGCTGGAATGATTGTGTCATGATGCTTATAGTGCTTCTTTGCAAATAGCCAATGAGTGCCAAACATCATTCTGTGAACGATGGCTAAGTGGCTAAGCCGAGGATTCATGCAGGTCTATGATCGGAAATGACGCAAACGCCGGGATGTGATGGCAAATGATTTGACGAATGATGATTGATATAGTGGTTCATAGTGGTGAGTGCTGACGGGTTTATGATGGGTTTATGTTGGTGAACAAGTGGTAAATGGTGTTTTGAATCATGGTTACATGATGTTACATGATGGTTTTCATAGTGAACCCATGAAATTTGGAACTGCCCTCGTGTTTAAACCCGGAAGAAAGCAATGCTGACACCCACACCTTTTCCACAGCCGCACCGCAGAAGTCTACAAGTAACTCTGTCCAGTCCAACGTCGCATTGGCGTATTAGTATACAATGGTTAGTATACATTGCTAATCATTACTATACATTACTACGATTGATTCTGCGAAAATCATTTCATTCAAATTTCAGCATTCCGCCCACTTTCCACCAGGCGTGCTGAAGAAATCGTGCGAATTAAATCTGGAGAAGATCATTTTCAACAGCACTGCTATTTCCTCCTTCACCTGAGCGGCGATGCCCTTGCAGAGCACAGTATCGCAAGGCCGGGAGCAGCTAAAGACTTCCAGCATCGGGGTGAGGAGAACAAAGGTTTCAACTAAATAACTGAAGGGCCCCAAAGGTTTGAATTAATAATGCTTAATAATATGCAATAATAGGGGATCATCACTAACAACAATGCGGGAACAAAGGTTTCACCTGCTTACCAAAAGCTCTGAAGTTACTTTCTTGCTGCGCTTGCCCGCTGGCGGCATGCCAGAATGATCCCTGAGCCAAAATCTATCCACAGTCCAAATACTGTATTTCGCAAGAACACCCCGAGAACTTGTCAAGTTCCATTAATTTTCATTCCCCAGGTGCTCCATGTATAGTATATTTAGCTACATTTACCTATCAAACAGCCCAGTCATGTAGGTAAATATGCCATACAAAATTCAGCATCTGGGAGTTATCCTCTTTCCAACGTCCTCAAACAGCTTTCCATACTCTTGTGGTCGAAGTCTACGCCCAGTCACTTTCGTGTCCCCAGGTGACAACCTTTCCATTGGACAGAATCGCAGCAAAGGCCGTCTGGGTTGCTTGGATCCTCTCAACCTGCCAGGCCCAAGCATTGTTGGCGAACAACCCCCCACACGGACAACATCAGGGCGCAATAGAGCCAATAGATGGTTTCTCAGCATAGGAGTAACTCCTAAGTCATCCAATAGCAATCAATTAGAGCAATAAACCAAACATTGTTAAGGTACATGTTGAGAAACCGCCAATAAAGCCCTTTGTAGTAATTGGTTCATCTTTGAACGCACGCTACTTCCATTTCGGGCACGTCAACATCTCACAATATTCCTGTCATGGTTCTAGCCTGAAAGCAGGCAGATACGCACAGTCGGAAAGCTGGGAACAAGAGAATACCCGGGAATATTACATCTTATGTTTGTAAAGTCCCTGTTCGACAGAAAAAGGAGGTCTACCACAAAAGTCGCGTTTTCCTCCTAGCTTCATTCTGGGTTGTAAGTTATGAGTCCACCACTAGTAAGCAACCAGTATGAATATCTATCTATCGATGATCAACCATTACTTAACGACTACTAATCAATCATTGGACAAACCAATTCCTTTGGTTTATATGATTTGAACTAATGACACTTGACTAATAACAATACCATTCCTCATTGAACAAAGCTATGACACTCCAAACCAACGCCTGTACCATAGAAACGCCTTGGAGTTTCCTACTGACACAGCTGTAGGGCCAGGAGTGGCGGGCGCTCTGCGCACCTGTCGCAATTCCTGCT